>JAWQEG010000113.1:0-75000 GCA_033782935.1 Petrolisthes cinctipes
GTTACATCAAATCCAAGCGTTAGGGATTTACTTTGAATGGAGGAAAGATTTGGTATCATACAAAAAAAAAAAAAAAAAAACACACACACATGCAGAGAGAGAGAGAGAGGGAGATAGAGAATATAATAAAAAGCCAAAGTCTACCAAAACAGCCGCTCGTAAAAAGTGAAACCGACACCACCAAGGCCACAAGATATATGTAATAAGAAAACGGGTCGGAGCAGAGAGCAGCAGGCAGGTTACAAGCAAGTAGTGGTGGGGCGGAGGAAATTGGTGAGGTCAAAGGAGGGGGCGGGCTAGAAGGAACGGGAGGATGGGGTGAGGAGAGAGGAGAACTGGAGGGGGGATGGGGAGGGAGGATGGGGATGATGGGAGGGGAGGAGAGCAGGGGGAGAGGAGAAGTGGAAGGGGGATGGGGAGGGGAGGAGAGCAGGGGGAGAGGAGAAGTAGAAGGGGGATGGGGAGGAAGGATGGGGATGAGGGGAGGGGAGGAGAGCAGGGGGAGAGGAGAAGTTGAAGGGGGATGGGGAAGGGGGAAAGTGGAGGAGAAGAGGACGATGATGAAGAAGGGAGGGGAGGAGAGAAAGGGAAAGAGGAGTAGAATAGGAGAGGGAGAGGAGGACGAAATGGAGAAGTGCAGAGTAGAGGGAGGAGGAGAGGAGAAGGAGGAGGAAAGAAGGGGGAGGAAGAAGAGGAGGAGATGAGGAGGAGGAGGAAAGAACGGGGAGAAAGAAGCGGAGGAGATGAGGAGGAGGAGGAAAGAAGAGGGAGGAAAAAGGAGGAGAGGAGAAGAAGGAGGTGGTGGTAAAGTGGGGTGCTACGAGTATTGATAGATTGGAGGTTGTAGGTGTTGGTGGCAAGAGGTTAAGTTGAAAGAGATCCTTATTACAGACGATCACAAGACACTTACGAGTCTAATAAAAATAAATAATTCCCCGAAATCAAAGGAAATTAGGATTCGGACGGTAGGCTGGTAGAATTTTGAAAGTGTTCCATTTAAGTGTTAGGGAAGAAGTGTGGATGATCGAGGTGGAAGGTCATGGAAATGGATGAAGAAATGACTCTGGAGTACACGGATAATAAATGGGTGGGGTCGAGGTTGGCTAAAGAGGGACGAGTCTAAGTGTGATGTGTGTGTGTGTGTGTGTGTGTGTGTGTGTGTGTGTGTGGTGTGGTGTGGTGTGGTGTGTGTTTGTTTTGCGTGTGGTGTGTGTGTGTGTGTGTGTGTGTGTGTGTGTGTGTGTGTGTGTGTGTGTGTGTGTGTGTGTGTAGCAGATGATGATAATGTAAGCCAACAGTTATAATTATGCAACCCCAAACATACAGGTAAGCAGCTGAAACAACATATTCTTCTTATTCTTCTTTTGGTCGACTATAGGAGGTTGGAGAAAAGGTCCGTCGAGTCTTATCTCAAGAACGCATCCCAAAGAAAACTTCAGCTTGCGGGAAAACGAGCAGAACGAAAGAGAATCAACGAAGAAAAAGTTAGACACCAATTATTCTCACAACCAATGCTATAGATGAAGGAAAGGGAGTTGATAGCATAGTAATGATTGACAGTATTGGATGGAGGTAAGGTGGGTCGTGACGGATGTGTGATGAGGGTGGTGAGGGAAGGGTTAGAGGAGAGGTGAGGGAAGGGTTAGAGGAGGTGAGGTGAGGGTGAGTCGTGATGGAGGTGGTGTGGAATAGAGGTTGTATGGTGAAGGTAAAATGAATAGTGCAGGTGGTGATAATAGTGTGGTTGGTAGTGTAGTGTGGATGGTGAAGGAAAGATGGGTGGTGAGGGAAAGTTGAGTGATGAGGGAAATGTGAGTAGTGAAGGAAAGATGAGTGGTGAAGGAAAGATGAGTGGTGAAGGAAAGTTGACGGAAGTGTGGAGGTTTACTAGTAGGATGGTGAGGTGAGTGGTTATGGACGGTACTGCAGGAAGGGAGCACCGTGACACGCCTGGTGGACCAGAGAAAGGAGTGACACGCCTGGTGGTGACAGGGGCGGCACAGGAGGTCAACCCGACGTGGCCATTACAGGTGGTGGTGGTGGTGGCCTCGGGGCTGCTCTAGAAACTCTCGAGGAGGGAATATATATATATATATATATATATATATATATATATATATATATATTATATATATATATATATATATATATATATATAGAGAGAGAGAGAGAGAGAGAGAGAAGAGAGAGAGAGAGAGAGAGAGAGAGAGAGAGAGAGAGAGAGAGAGAGAGAGAGAGATTAGGATGCAAGGATAGGAGATGGACGGGAGAGGAGAAGAAGAGAGTGAGGGGGGGGGGGAGGTACAAACATTCTGTTAGCGTTTATGACCAGGCAAAGGTACAGGGGGTGAAGTTGGGGTCAGCGAGGAAGGTGATGGTGGAAGGCTGGGAAAGATAAGAGAGTATGGTTGCACTAAAGTAAGGCAGGCATTATCCTCGCTCAGGGAAAGAAGTAGGTTAATATACTTTCTCATGGAAAGAAGTGGGTTTAAAGGCCTAACCTATTTATTCAGGGAAAATAGTAGATTATTACAATTATTAAGAGAGTATACTGGGAGGAATCAATTGTTGCTCCAAATTTACCAGCAGTGTACTGACCCCCTTAAGCAACTGTGCGTGCTGAAAATAAAATATATATTTTCAATGGAAGGAAAAAAATATGGAACTCATTAATTCTTACATCAACAGGGAGAGACCGGATGGGATAATTGTGTTGTGGTAAGACAAGGAAGGGAAGGAAGGACAACAAATGACGACACTAGAAGGGGATGATTGTGTACAGGGGAAGGGAGACAAGGGGTGTCGTTTGTGTGGGGGTGGGAGGAGAGTCCAAGGGTGTCGTTTCTGTGGGGAGGGGAGGGAAATCAAGGGGTGTCGTTTGTGTGGGAATCAAGGTGTGTCGTTTATGTGGGGAGGGGAATCCAGGGGTGTCGTTTGTGTGGGGAGGGGAGGGGAGTCAGGGGTGTCGTTTGTGTGGGGAGGGGAGGGGAATCCAGGGGTGTCGTTTGTGTGGGGAGGGGAGGGGGAGTCAGGGGTGTCGTTTGTGTGGGGAGGGGAATCCAGGGGTGTCGTTTGTGTGGGGAGGGGAGGGGAGTCTAAGGGTGTTGTTTGAGTGGGGAAGGGGAATCAAGGGGTGTCGTTTGTGTGGGGGAGGGGAGACAAGGGGTGTCGTTTGTGTGGGGAGGGGAGGGGAATCAAGGAGTGTCGTTTGTGTGGGGAGGGGAGACAAGGGGTGTCGTTTGTGTGGGGAGGGGAGACAAGGGGTGTCGTTTGTGTGGGGAGGGTAAATTAAGGGGTGTTGTTTGTGTGGAAATATCTGAGACGGGTATTATTTATCAGAGGGAGTAGTGGACTTGGGTTGTTTGTCTGGAGATAGGAAGAGAAAGGGTTGTTTGTGTAAATACTATACATACATACTACACATACATACATATTGTACATACACACACACACACAAGCATTCTTACTTACACACAGGAAGAAAGTAGCTATTTCAAGGGAACAACGTGACAGTAAAAAGATACAAGATACCTCAGTGCAAATATACTGAAGGCAGATGTACACAAGGAAGAGAGAGTAGTGGTCGGGGGGGGGGGGGTGTTGACGATGGGTTGAGGTGCGGTAGGGTGGGGTTGGGTTGGGTGGAGGGTAGGGTGGGGTGGAGGGTGATGGTAAGGTGATCGCTGGAAATGTGGTGTAGATATATAGCATGCATGGTGGGGACGACAGGGTGGGAAGGTTAGTAGTGGGGATGGTAGTACTTGTAGTCTTAGTGAGTTGCATGATTGTGTGTGTGTGTGTGTGTGTGTGTGTGTGTGTGTGTGTGTGTGGGCGGTGACACCAACTGGAGGGATAATGAGCCATAATCTGCTGCCTTTCTCTCGCTGGCCTATATTGTCATTAAGCGAGGGAGGGACGAAGGAAGAGGAGGAGGAAGAGGAGGAGGGGAGGCTTGACGGAGGAGGAGGAGGAGAGGAGGAGGAGGGGAGGCTTGACGGAGGAGGAGGAGGGGGTTGACGGAGGAGGAAGAGGAGGGGGTTGACGAAGGGATGAGGAAGAGGTGGGGTGACGGACCTGCCAGACAATACCATCATCTCCAGTCCGTGACGCAGACCTCCTTCCCAACTCCGCCTATCCCTCAGACCATTACCATCTACCACAGCCAACACCACTATTACCATTAACACATCATACATTCACCACCACTACTATTAACACATCATACATTCACCACCACCACCACCACTACCACCACCACCACTACCATCACCACTACCACCACCACCACCACCACCACCATAACCTTCTACCACAGCCATCACCACTACTACCATTATCACATCATACATTCACCACCACCATTGCTACCATTTACCACAACCAACACCACTACTACAACTTTCAGCACCATCCTCTATCCACCACCACCACCACTATCACCACCATCTCTATCGTCTACCACAGCCATCACCACTACTACTACTACTACTACCATTATCAACACCATCCTCCATCCACCACCTCCACCATTCGCCATCACCATTCATCACCACCACCACTATCACTACTATCGTCACCAGAACTACCGTCATCATTGCCATATTCTTCGCTACCACTATCACCACCACCATCATCATCATCTTATGACTAATAGTATAAAACAGTGTCATGTGTTTCATACTTAATTATTGTAAGTATATTATACCGGTAAAGTTTTATTGCCAAAAAGGGTAAATATGAAGTCAACATATGCAAATCACCCGAGCACGAGAAAGTTAACATCAAACTGAGACTGAAATGGATGTAGGGGTGTATTTTATCACCTTTATATTTTCTGTAAACTTTCCCCTTATACATTTTCATACGAGCCGTTCTGTATCCAAAAATGTCCCGTTTCTTGATAATCTTTCCAGAGGTCTCCCCACTCTTCATTCTTGTCCTTGGAGAGAAATGTGTCTAAAATTCAAGCCATATTCGTCTGAAATCATTGAAGTGGTTCACGCGTCGATCCAGTCAATTCTCAAGTTCGCCTGCAGTTCAGTTTAGTTTTTGCCCAGTCCAGTTCCAGGCCTTCTTGTCTCTGCCAGGGTCTTGCCACACTCAGGTCACCTTCCTGTGGCCCCGTCGTCCTCCAGGCCTGCCCCGCCGTGTACAGTACAGTCGTGGACAGAAGTTCCAAATAACCCGAGGATATCTGACGGAAACTGGGTCACAAAACTCTGCCATAGTGGCACCAGGGATGATAAATAAACGACTGAACAATCTCGTGTAATACGGGTATTTATCGCTTATAGGAGAAGTGGTTTTTCTGTGTCGTACGTCTTTATATAATTTAGGACTTAAACTGTTGTATGGGACAAATAAATATCCTTTAAGTCGCTGAACTTAATTTGGGGTTCCTCCGACACCAGTTCCTCCTTTCCCAGTCACCTCGACTGGTAAAAGAATAAATCAATTGAAAATACAGTCAGTCGATGTTACAGAAGTGAAATTTATGACACCCATGACATACTGAATGTACTTATCTACAGAATGGGCAGAAGGGACGAGGAACAAAACATTTGCCACCGACTGTACACCCCGTGGGACGTGCGTGACCTGGATGGAGCCACTCGGGGGGTCACGCTCCTGCGGTAGCCTCTGACCTCCAACCCGGGCCTTGCTCTACGTATGTGTGTACCCCCGCCCTCACAAACCACATTACCATCAGCAAAAATAATATATATATTCTTCATGCATGTATTAATCCCTTCGAGTGAATGCTATACAATTCACAAGCGTCTATTGGCATCCAGAGTATTCCACACACAATGACCTCTTCCATAACACCGTATTACAATTGGCTGCAGAAAAAAATAACAACTCATTCCTTGACAATTGCTCCGTGGCTGGAATTGACCTGGTAACACTGTGGTATGTATATGTAGTCCAGTCAGGAGTTATAAGGGTGATAGGTTCTCAGTACCAAGTCACTATAGAAATTATGTAAGTACAAGAGCATCAATTTAATAGGACCAGATTATAGGATCAATACATAAACTCCACCTGTAGTTTTAGGACATGCAGGTCGACTGGAGGATAAGAAATCTAAAGAGGAGACATTATAAATATTTTCAGTTATACTAAAATAAAAGTGAGTATCCCAATTAGATGTCCCGTTCATGTAATTGTTTATTAATAAGAACACATTTAAAAACAAAATTCAACAGCATAAGAATTAAAAGCGGTTGAACAATTTCCATGCTTGCATATAACTAGTCGCTAGCGAGACTAATCACCATCACCAACAGCAGAAAACTCACCACATTTACCATCATAATCAACACCACTTGCCACCGACACCACAACTATGACGCCAACACAGCCTCCTACACTACAGTACAACACATCTCTCACACAAGTCACAGTTGTCTGGTATCTTGAACACACCATAATAAAGGAAGGCACACAGCGATATGGGGAAGAATGGAAGAGTAAATAGAAAATAAATAAATATGAGAATTGAAAGCAATGTAGCAGTTCTGACTATTGCTTTATATATCAGTAACTTAATTAAGAGCACCTGAATTGATAAACAAAATCAAGAATGACAAGACCTGAAATACGATATCACTTCCACTCGTACCGCTGCTGTCGTTACCAAGGCGACGACTGCCACTTTAATCACACAATGAGTACAATAATAATAATAGATTCTACTACTACTATTTCCTATTTCCTATTTATCATTTATATATCATTTATATATCATTATTATAATTATTATCATTATTATTATTATTATTATTATTTTTATTATCATTATTATTATTATTATTATTACTATTAGTAGTAGTAGTAGTAGTTGATATCTAGACCTGGACTTCTTCCCTCCATGTTACCAGGAAATGCTTCTCGCCTTAATTGTAACAACGAGTTTTGACCTCTCTTGTGATTAGTCAACTAGAACATCACGTAGTGTTTTTAAACTTTGCTGATGTACTTAGATACTAATGTTTGCAATGTCTAAGTTATAATCATGCTAACGGAACTGGGAGAAAATATCTGCATGGCTCCTTCCTATGACTGCCACGTGTTCACCGACAAGAAACTAAATAAATGGTATATAATATAATCAAGTCTGCAGTTCTGATGGTTTTATATCAATTTGTCATGAGTACTATATAAAATTATGTCATGCACGGTGGCTTAGGGTCTCATTCTGTTACTTCTTACTCCTTAATTAACAGTTTGAACAGCTGCTTTCATTTCCCACTAAACACTGAGGACAACCTTCATGTTTGCCTTAAGGGGGTGCGGGAGTAGGGGACATGCTTGGGGGGTGCGGGAATAGGGGGACAGGCTTGGGGTGGGTAGAAAGCCTGTCCCCTACTCCCGCACCCCCCTAACCCCCCCCCAAGCCTGTCCCCTACTCCCGCACCCCCTAAACCCCCCCAAGTCTGTCCCCTACTCCCGCACCCTCCTAAACCCCCCCAAGCCTGTCCCCCTATTCCCGCACCCCCTTAAACGTTATCAAGCCGAGCAACAGAGATCATTGGTGAAGGTGATGAGAGGTCTGAGCTTCGCCACACACACACATACACCGGCCATGACACGAGATAATTCCCTCCACTCAAGAATACAATGGTGCTAACGGGCTTAACTTACCGCTGCCATCATCACTCGCGAATGGTGAGCCAACAGAGGTGAGGTGGGTAATAAGGAATTAGCAGGAGGATAGAAAGAGGAAAGGCAGGAATCGTAATACAGGTCTATAGGTATGTGATAGCCATTTGAGTTGGTGCAGCGAAGTGAAAAGTAGGGATGAGGCAAAACTGGTGAGGTAGGGAGAGAGTGTTCATAGCAGGAGTGTGCAAAGTAGCAATGTATACAGCAGGTTAAGCAAGAAGGGAGTGTCCATGACTGAAATGTGAAAAGCTAAGTTGTGGAAGTAAGGCTGTGTTCAAGCTAAGAGAGAGTGGTTTGTCTTTAGAAGTTTTTAAAGGAGTTCAGACATGATTGGGGTAAGATGTATAAAGTGGGAATAGGTTGGTGGTTGTGTGGGGGTGGAGTGGGGCAGGGGGGACCTCGACTAGGGCACCAGCGCTGCGGTGGGAGCCCTGACACTCTGACACGGCCGCCAAGACTCCACTTTCCAGCAGCATTGTCTCGCCGAAGTGGTTACGTGAGGGAGGAAGCTCGGGTCACAGGTGCCACGGGAGGAGGGGACGGGGAGGAGGGGCGCCACGGATCAGGGGGCGAGGGTCAGGGTGCCAGGCATGAGTGCAGGAACAGCCAAGGGCGAAGGAAGACGCAAGCATGCACCAGATAAACCAGAAAATCTCAAGCAAAAATCAGACCCAAGCGCAACAGAACTAGACTGAAGTGTAACGGAACCAAACAGACACATTTACTTGAAATATCAGTGACTAATTATCAATTGATGTACTGTAGCTCCTTCCTCCAATTTAATTCAAATGTAAAGCATACAGAGTGACACAGAAACAATGACCACAATACATAATACTTCTGGAGGGAGAAGGATAATTACAGGGTTTCTTGTTGAGGTTCCGGTGGAGGGCTGTATGGCCCTGTCAGTGTGGCTTTCACCCGAGCCTGAACGAGTGTTACTTAGGGTCGTAGGCAAGAACATACGTGGTGTGGACGATGACGTAGTACCGAAACGATGACTCCATAGATACACTACAGAGCCATCGTAAAGGTACTACGAAATCGTAAACACCACGAATGTTCTTGTCAGAGGCCCTTAGAGAGGACGTGGCCAGGTCGACCTCCTACTGTGTCTCATTCCCCACGACACAATATAATCTTATCAACCAACTCAGAAATACAAGTCTAATAATTTATCTACCTTTCAATCAAGGCACCTGCAATATGATCGGAAACTCCTCTACCCTGAGAAGCAAAACAACACCTTTGCTGAAAGAGTCTTTTCGTGGCACTGTGTGGAGGAATCAATATAGAGTCCAATAATGTTACAACATTGCAAGACCACATATATTGCAACAGAATATTTCTTGTCCGTTTTCCTAGTGAAGTGAATGGCCAAACAATATTTCTCTGAACACATCTTATTTGGTGATTGGTATGTCGACTATTTGGTAACTCCTGGAATCAGGCGTGGGTTAGAACTAGACAGCATGATCTTTGGAGGTGAAGCAAGGCCTTGGTTTGTCGCAGTAGGTGGAGGGGGAGAGGAAGGAAGGAAGAATAATATTGGCTTAGGAGGTGTAAGTGTATGCGTATGTGTATGCGTGTGTGTGTGTGTGTGTGTGTACTTTTTTTTTTAAGGGGAGGTGAAGAGATCGCCCTGGAGATGATGTTAATAGAGGAAGCTTGTGGTCTCCGCTTTTTATTCCCGAGCTTCTTATGAACACAGGTGGCTGGTAAACACTGTCGGAGTGTGGTAAGATCTGGGGAACTACATGATGCTAAGTAGTGAGTGTTGCTTTGCACGTTTATAGTTATAATAGGTTTCAAATACCATCGTGCTTTTAATTATTAGGTTTCTGCAAAAATTTGGGAATAATTTAGGAAAAATTATTCACCTGGGAGAAATTCCATTAAAATGAGGTGTATTTTTTATTACTAATTCTCGTATGTGATGAGGTCGCATGTATTTCAGAATTTTATGGAGATGATACCGTATGTCAAGATAACAATAGTCTACAGGAAATCCCCGACTCAGAGAGGACTACATGATGTAGGCAATGGAACAAACCTTTGAACTTCTAACTACATCTGTATGATATAATATCAAATAACCTGAAACTAGTTGACCGGTTTAAAAAATAGTGTACAACATTTAGATTAACAAAGCAATATATTTTTGTTTACACCCTAAATGCCACCTAATATATTCCCACATTCATAATGCCAATTCTTTATTATCCTTGTAAATTAAATGGTGTGACTAATGTATGTTATCTGTGGGGCAATATAATCATGTTGTGAGAAATCAAGGCGTGTCATGATCTCTGATTACCTCCAACCCCTGTGGTGCCCTTAGATGCTCCTTGATAAGAAAGAGATGTGACCCTTATGCTGAGGATACATTAGAATGACGAAGGTGTAAATGTTGCCTTGCCGCTGATGGGCTTCCAGACGGCTGCTAGGAACACTACATTAGCCCATGATGACGGGGTGGCCTCACCTATCTCATGATTAAGACTTTACTGGGAACCTCTGGCCGTGGCTTCTGACTCGCCTTCCCGAGCCTCTTGTCCCACCCAGTCCCACCTTCAGCTGCCAGTAGGAGATTCAAGTTAACATAGAGAAAGCACAGTCACCATTAACTTAGGACAACACATGTATTGTAATCGCGAACTCCATTCTGTTTTGAAGCCTGGTTACTAGTAGGTTCTTTTAAGAGTTCGAATACTGAAAGACAACAGGTAAAAAATGGAAAAATTTGATTCAAGAATCTAAAAGAATAATTCAAGCGACAAAATATGTATTAATCAGAACTGTGGGTGACCCATTGATTGATTTTAAGCAAATATGAAACACCAAAATACTAAAACGCCCAGCACATAATATTAATGGTATGCCTGACATGTGACCCGACTGTATTTGAAAGTGTTAAAGAATTCTAAAAACTATAGAAATGCCAGTCCAGTCAGAGTGCAGTAAAAAACAATGGTGGAAACTTCAGGCACAAGACTCGAGGGTGTCGCGGCCTTCGTAGAAATCACCAGTCACCACCTGAGATTTCTCCCTTATCATAGCCAGGGGGGAGAAGAAACTTTGGGGCGAAGACAAAGTGTGAGGAGGAGGGAGGGAAGGGGGTGGGGGAGGGTGGTAGTGGGGAGCAAGAGACCGGGTCAAGCCACACGGGCGACGGAGGTCAGGGGTCGCGGCCACCTCTATTACCTTCCGGCCCGGCCTCTTTTTTTTCACTAGCTGGCTTCACAACCCCAATTAATGTGGTATGTGTTGCTCCCGCCATCAGCTCTGCCCGAGGCCTTGTCCATGTTGCGCCCGAGGCACTCTTTATACGGTGTCCACGATCCTAATATGTACAATAAATGCAGGATATAGCTTTATGCGATATATATATAGTAATTTCTACTTTTTATCTTCATCAAGTGAAAGTTTCTCTTCCAATATAGATGCCTTATTTATTCTGTCTAGCAATAAAACACTTCACTTTAGCCAGCTGATTTCTACTGCCATCTGCCCCAGGGTTCCCCTTAGAAGTCCGTGACCTCCGTGATGGCGGAGTGCCGGGTCAACCTTCCTAATGCCTCAAGCTTCCAGTGACCCGCTGCTGACGACGACCTCTCTCTTCAAGCTGAGATTACCGTCATCTCAGTAAACATAATGATTTTCCGCAGTTCTTTCACCTGTTCAATAAGGGCTATTGTACACAGGATAATGTATAAGTATATCTTTAATTTATAGTTTGCTCCTTAGCGATGCGTTACTAAAATTCAAACACAACTAAAACCTAAACCATGAACACTGAAATGCATTAAATAACATTATCTGTAACTGCTAATACATATACAATGATGAACATACAGTAGTAGCAAACTCGTGTGTTACCTTGAAGAAAAATGCGTCCAACATTATTATGAAGTGCTGACGTGCAACAAAAGACAAGAACCTGATATATTTTACTACTACATTGATAAAACAAACCCATGTATGAAGATGTGGTTAATAAGGCTGAATTTCTATAAATATCCCGTGGGTTTCTGTTCGTACCTCATCTCACTTCAGAATATGGATTAACTGAGGCAGGAAGAATACCATGCCAACCCACCTGACTGACACTCCCACCTTCCAGACAGTTAGGAGGAACAAAGGTGAAGAAGGGGTTACTCAGGGTGAGTGAGGGTCCACCCTAACCCTGACCGCAGAAACAGAGAAGGAGAAGAGTGACTGGGGGCTAGGGTGAGGGGGTGATTAGGGTGCTGGTGAGGGGGTGATTGGGGGAGGGTTAGGGGGTGATTGGGGTAGGGTTAGGGGGTGATTGGAGGGCGGGTGTGAGTGATATAGGGATGGGGCGGGAAGGTGAGGTGGGTGGTGGTTCGGATATGCAGAGGGTACAAAAAGTGGGGTGGGTGGGTGGGTGAAAATATGGGTGTGAAAAGCGGGTATATGGGTCACATGAGACAGATGAAAGGTGGTAGGGGAAAGGGCAGGGGTTGTATAGGGTAGGTAGTTGGGAATAGGTAAAGGAAGAAGCATAGGGGTGACAGGGGGAAGAATAAGCAATGAGTGAAAGGTGGCGAAATGAGAGGGGGACGATAGATGGATGATATCAGGTGTGGGTGGGGGTGATATAGGGGTGGACAGGTATAGGAATAAGGTGGAAGGGGAAGGATGCAGTGAGGTAATAGGGAGGGAGGGAAGAGAAGGAGTGTCGGAGGGAAAGAGGAAGGAAGGACCGACGGACGGGAGCACCTCAACCTGCACACTCATCACTAACAAATGAACAAAGGAACAAAGAGGGTGGCAACGGGTCACCCAGGACTACGACTACGATAACCATGAAAACCCTGAGGAACAAAGGAGTTGGAAGGCGGAGGGTCCAACAACAACAACAACAACAACAACAACAACTACTACTACAAAACTACTACAACAGCAACAACAACATCAACAACAACAACTATATCAACAACAACAACTATATCAACAACAACAACAATCACGATCTCTTGAAATGCAGGACAAAGGTCTGGAGGCCAGCTGACGACAGCCACGACCTCCAGTCCTCACCCACCGTATTACATCCACTGCTTGAATGACATTTCAATACTTGGATGGCTAATGCATGAATACATTACAGATGTGGTCAAAATCCAATGTTCCCTCGCTTAACTGTGGATGGATTATTAATTTTCTCTTTTATTTACAAATTAAGCTTGTCGTGCATGAGAACTGGAGACAAAGATAAGTATATATAGCTATGCACGTAAGCCTATAGAAAATAAAAATCATATGCATTGTCATAATAAGACAACAAATAAATGATGTTTATATCTAGCGCAAATGGATTCAATCTTCACTTCTATTTGTTACCTGGATTGTCTTTCACTTCTACTGGTAAATGAATGGATTTGGAACAATCAAATTTTACACTTAGAATTCGGATATGAAGATGATTGGTTACCTCCCATTTATTATAAAAGAAAAAAAAAACGTAAAACACTTAAATGCGGATCACCAGGGGATGGAATCACTGTAGCCCAAACTAGGGTCGAGGCCAAGTGTACGTCAACCAAGCACAGTAACAACATTCATATAAGCCAAGAACAATCTGTATTATTATTATTATCCTTGACTGCCCCACTACTGCTGCCAGACTTCCCGGGACTACAGGTCATGGCTCAACGATTTTACTTTGGTGACGGAGAGCCTTGAGAACTCGATTTATCTCCCACACCACAACTGTCACTTGGGCCTGAGCTGCACCAGGGTTAAAGGTAACAGATATATTCCCAGTCTGACGAAATTATGCGAGGAGTATCTGAAATGTTATCCCATATTGACAAGATTCAATACAACGGTATAAGTTGCAAGATAAAGTTAGTGTTTGAAAGACTCAGTCTGCTTTGATTGATTAATAAGTCATATGAATGAATTTCAATGTTGTTGATCCAGTAAACACTCTTTTGCCTTAGTATTTTCCCTCCTCCAAATGTAAAATGTTCATGGCAGCCAGAGCAGTACAGCAGCCTAGTGGCAGACACGTCATGCTCACCACATGCACCCAATCCTGATTTTTATTCATCGCACACATCAAACACATGCGGGCCACAAACAAGTGAGGCAAGACTCTTGGTTCGCCACCACACTATAGTACAGTAAAAGCAGATGTGTCCTTTACTATCAAGGGTCACTGCAATCGCTTGGCTTGTAGTGCGACATCATCAGTTTATCTCTTCCTGTACACAACTAAAGGAAGCTTAAATAAATATTTATTAATTGATTTAATTTAATATCCATACCACGAGTTTCAGAATTCATCCTCAAGCACGCGGGTCTATATTACTTTTAACCATGACTGTACAAAGATACACACTCCCTTATCTCAACACATAAAAACAATCTGGAGACAGGAAGGGTGGTAAGAACAAGGCATTAAGGACCCTCTGATCTTGTATGAAAATTGGAGGCTTCTGATTCCTCCTGACTATGCAACGAAACACACTCCTTCCTTATAGGTGGTGTTTTGCGGCAATATTTGTAGGACTCGTTTATCTCCAATTTTTCTGACTACATCACAGGGTCCCTTAACACAGAAGACGAATAGGAGAGGAATATAAACCAAGGATGCATGACCGGATGCCAAGAACGGTTTCGACTCTTCTCACACTCGGGTACAATTACATATTCCGGCTTGTGAGGGATGGATGGTCTTTGTTGTGGCCACGGTGCTATAGTTATACATACAGCCTCGTGGGTGACCGGAAGGAGGGAACTTGGGAACCTCTTTCTTATCTGATGACCGACAGACCTACACAGATACAGACAGACTCCTGGAATTGGTTGACTACATAGACGGAACATACTTCTTTCACTCGCCAAAATCATCAACCCATTGGATTAGATTAACCGCGACCCTCAGGTAAAGCATTATGTCATGGCTGCATCATTATGGATTATTATATACAGTATTTAATTGAACATTGCAGAATTATACTTCCCCCGAATGAAGGCTGTAACCATGAGATCCAAGCACTGGGTACACACCACACACACACACACACACACACACACACACACACACACACACACACACACACACATTACCAGTAACATTAGATTATATACTTTACTTATTATTCAAGGTAATTCCCAAACTGACTTTCCACTGTGATGGTATGATGAGGTACGTGATTCGATTAAGACGTTGTTGTAGTGAATATGATAACAAGACAGTGTGCTGTAAGTGCTTAGAGTATAAGGTTGTGATGAGTGGTAGTGTTGTCAACTGAGTGTGAGAGTGTTGCCGAGTCTTGAGCAGGGCAGATTGAAAGGGTCGTGTTATACTTAATGATGTCTGAAGAGGTGCTGCGAGTTGCGTGTGGCCTGTACAGTACAGTAGGTGTTGTCTGGGTGGGGTTAGTAGATTGCATTGGTAGGTGATACGAACATAAGGCGGTCGATATCAACAGCACAACACGGGTTGGAGGCTGTGTAAGTTATCATGCGCTATAAAGTGCGGGCAACAAGAGATGTCCAAATTGCATGCAGTATGGGTACGTCAGGTTGTATGAGTTGGTATGTGGTGGATAGTGCATGTGATGCACATGTTTCTGTTTCACGCGAATAGTTGTAACAGGTTGCTTGTCAGGCAGCGTGCAATAGTGTTAGGTAACTTTGGGCAGGGTTGTGTTATATTAGAGGGTGTGAGGTAAACAGTGAGGATTGTAGCCGTGGTCAGCTGGTAGCACCTGGCTCGTAGAGGTCCTGACCGTGACCCTGTGAGGCCCGTGTGCAGTCCTTCCTCACGCCAGGATGGCCTCAGGCTCATACACAGTCCTTTGTCTGTGGCCATCAGGATCCCAGGGGCGCCTACATACACACACACATGCCCCTTCCACAAGGGGACGTGAGAAGTTGGGTGGCAATGAGTGATAAAGGGTACGGTATATATTTTACACATTATACTGTACATAATTAGCTTATATTCACATAAGCAGATATAAATATATGCTTATTTACATGCAGTATATACATGTACAGTTGGCCACAGTACTCTAATGAATGGTCTACCAAGTGACTTGGCGACTGCAAAACAACAAACCTAATAATAATGTTGTATTGCAGTTACGTTGTCTTACATTTTCTCTATGTTGTAAACCCTCGAAAACAAGTGTGTGTGTACGAATTCTTTTGGCCAATAGTACATATATACGATATGTATACATATACATAACCTCTCTAAACAGTTCTCTGTATCGTAGCCACCTGGTCCTGTTCTAGTGTGTGATTAAAATAGCATATTGTTTGTAGTCACTTTTATGAAGACACGTGTCATTGGTGAAGTGAACGTGCGAGTCGGATTTCAAGCATTTGTCCTAGTCACGGAACACATATTGTGACGTAATGTTCTACTAGCTTTCAACTTTAGAGCTGAACAGATATACCTCGAATTTTGTTCACATATATATATTCTAAAACCTGCTGCAGAGTTATTGTATGTGATATTAAGGGAACAATGTACAGTACTTCATATTGCACTCACTCTGGATACAAGTAGGCTACGAGGGTGAGCTCCTTGTTCCTTTCCTGTCTATTCTCCCCATGACACTCACAGTCGTGATATGCCATCCATAAAGCCTGTGTACAATTGTCATATTGTTATTTCCTTCGATTTAAAATACTGAAACGTTTATATGTCGGGTTATAACATCGGTGTCAGTGTGTAAGGTAAATGACAACATAAACAGAAAATACAAGTTTCAACGACGCACTTAATAATGAAAAAGGCACTTCAAAAAATTCAACACGAAAAGAATTGCCCACTGTACTTACATTTTCCTCCTTGGTGCATGCAGTGGTGAGGTCAGACGTCAGCACATGATGACCTGGAAATAATGACAGCAGTTTGTGAATCAGTATCTTTACTTTTTAACATTGAGCACACATTACATCGTCTCTCTATCCCTTCTTCTGCATCCTTTACTATACTCCAGTCCTGTAACTCCTCCTCTGGCTCCCACTCTCCATTTCCTGCATTCTCTTCCCACTTCTAACCATTTTACGTACTCCCTCTCATATACTCTCACCTCTCTCTCTCCCCCCACCTCCTACAATTATCTCACTTCAACTATGTAGTACCTCTTTTCCATACTCCCTTCCACCATTTACTCCATCCACCTTCTATCTCTCCTTCCATCCACCCTCTATCTCTCCACCTTCTGCATTCACCATCCCTCTCCTTTCCTTAACCTGTATCCTACCTCTATCTCTCCCTCCATCCCTCCTCCCTTTATCTCTCCCTCCAACCCTCCACTTTCTGCATTCACCATCCCCTTCCTTTCCTTCACCTGCTGCGTTCCCTTCCCTCCCTGCTGGGTCGTCGTGAAGTGTTGTGAATAGCGAGGAGGACCGACAACCTAATTAGTGCTATCTGTACCAATCTATCGGTCAGCTGCATGCACGGTCGGACAGTGGACAGCCTCAGTCCTGACCACCAGCCTCAAATCTTAATGAGTCTGACACGGTGACATTTTGCCAGTCTCTCGGAGTCAGCACACAGCTCTCTCTCTCCCTTCTCCCTCCCTCCTTCATTCCCCTTTCTAATTGTGTATATAACGTATCGTACACAAACAGAGTTGCTGAATATACACGTATGACCTGAAGCTTTATACTTATATCACATATTGTCCCTTGAGAACAATAATAACAAAAAACAAAAAGACGTAAACAAAGCATACAATAATAGTGTGTTAATTCAGTTAAGAAAAAAAAAATGAGATACGTATTGTCACGTCTACAGAAAGGCGTTAGTTAATACAGCCACAATAATGAAGTAGGAAAATAATTACACATTGTATATTATTATCATCAGCCTCACACCTCATATCCCAACAAGACCCATGCAGGAAGGGGGAGGAGTGAGGCCAGTGTTGTTGTTCTACGCAGGGAAGGAACGGGATATAAATTATGTAAGGAACTTGTGAGTGTCGCCAGCTATGTATGTATGTATGTATTCCCTTGACAAACATATACCATTTTGTAAAACATCGATATATTGCACCTCCGGGTCTCAGTGGAATTGGATATTTAGAGTGTGGCTGAAAGAAAGTTGGTGTGGGCAGTTGAATGTAAGAACTTGTGGGAATTTTGTTAATTAAGGGGGAGCAGGTACAAAATCTTGCGTGAGTAGCGAGTGAAGGGTAGCTTATAAAATATATATTTAGATAGCGATCGAGACAGAAGAATGGAAAGTCAAAGATAAATATATGAAGATAGATCAATGGACATTGATATATAAATTGATATAGAGATAGATGTTTATTGACAAATAGAGGGATAGATTGGTAGATGGATGGACAAATAGTGAGCAATATATAAATAAGGGTGGAGCATTAGGAATTATTCGAGAGAGAGAGAGAGAGAGAGAGAGAGAGAGAGAGAAAGTAAAGTAAGTAGGGGGTGAGAGACAATGGGTGGTGGGTGTGAGGTAAGAGTTTAAATCACAGGACGGAAGAGTCAATTAAGGGACGTGTCTTCTCCCCCCCGTCCCCCATCTTCATTAGTCCACCCCGGGGGGCGCTGAAGGGGGTGGCGGGGTTATTGGGAGGAAGGGCACGGCAGGGGAGAAGAAAGGGTGAAGGGAGAAGAAGGGGTGAGGGGGAAAACGAAGGAAACAGTGAAAGAACGGAGGTATGAGAGGTAACAAGAGGAGAGAATGGTGTGGAATGCAACTAATGGCAATATATCTAATAAACATATCTAAAATATCTTAAAAGTTCATTTCGTATAAATTCGGCATCAAAGCTTGTAATGGAGACGATGTCTGTTTACACACAACAAGCATTGCAATATTCTTCGCTCACCTATAGTAGGCTAATATAGAAAATTAATAAAGAGATACCAAATGCTGCCACCACCAACATTTATTAAATATTACTTAGTTGTATGTAACACAAGACATTGCTCAGTATTCAGTGTAGTAGTTGTTTGATAAACCACTGCAAAAACGAATAATAAACACTGTGGTTTGTGGCAATAAATGCAAGAAATAACGCTCAGTCTGCTTCCTTCCTTCCTTCCCAACCCTACCCCTCGTGGAAGAGTGGGGAGATTAGCACACTTGAGAGCACTGATGAAAGGAAGAGCAAGTTGGGCATGACGGAGCTTAATTATGTCAGCCAGTCTTCATTTTAAGTTGTGGCACTTTGTAGGAATTTATATAAGAAAGTAGGTTTGCTCTCTCTCTCTCTCTCTCTCTCTCTCTCTCTCTCTCTCTCTCTCTCTCTCTCTCTCTCTCTCTGCGAGAACACACGCAGTACATACCGACCTAAGATATTGAATGTAAGAAAGACTATAATTATACAGAAATTTACAGAAACTTTGTTAGATGAAATTGTACGAATAAAGGGTAAGTGACATGTACAGTTGGCAAAATATGAAGTGCGACAAATCTTGACGGAACGCTACTATATAATCATCCACAACTATTTATAAACACCATAAGTAAATGAAATATACATATTCTTCTGTATTACATATTAATGATCCCTACAAACAACTATGGACATTAATATACTTAATGTTCCAATCACACGTTGTCACATTTCATATTTTGCCAACTGTACAACCATTACAAAACTAACAGTAGGCTAATATTTAAAGACTTTCTCAACAGACTAAAACATTTCTTCTCTTCTTATCACAACCAGCTCCCCACCCACCTGTCTGTCTGTCTGTACGTCCGGGAGTCAGGATGAACTTTCGATATTGCAATTACGACGACTGGCGGAAAAATTAATCTCCAAATTTCAGAAAACTTGGGGACAAGCATATGAAATTAAGGATAGGGAGTAAAAAAATGTTTCCCGATCACTAAGCTATTGGCGAGGCAGCGTACAGTGGCTAATATTGACGAGGGAGTTGTGCTGATATTAACTTTGGTTATATTATCTTTTCTGACAAGTGTGTTTATAAGTTTTAGGTTGGATTAGTGATAGGTTCAGGGATCACACGTGTCTAGCAAGGAGAGTTATGGCTGCAGTCCTTTCTCACATTGATTAAATCCCCAATGCTTCACTTTTACAAACAAACTTTACTGTATGCTAATCGATTGTATCTGATCCCATAATTATCATAGTGTGAAGTATTCATGTGTTAGAATCCAGAGTGATGAGTCTAAAACCTACCGGTAAGATGCAGAATACAACTAAATTATCAGGGGAACGCGTTTTTATCTTCACAAAATATTCGTTTTAATAAATATGTTGTTGAATGAAAAAGCGTGTACATTCATTTACACAACCAGTAAATGTGGTGAAAAAAAACAAAAACAAAAAAACTTGTCTCCTGAGAGTCACATTACTGGTTACACATTTTTAACTGGTCAGCCACCGTGCCCGAAACCTGTTCTCTTTTCCTAAACCATCGCTTTAAAAGAGTATGAGTTTGTTGGTGGGAAACTGGAGCCTACTGCTTCCTCCAAACACTGCCCTAAAACACCACGTATACTGAGGGTGTCTGTTTCGCGATATAGACTGGAGGAATCAGTACCGTATAGCATTCAGTTCGCTCACAACACACGGCCCCTTTAAATCTGTCTCTTTAAGGGAATTGATTTTTCAACCACATCGCTCTCTGTAAACTACTAATCAATATCGCTATCATCCTGGCATATAATTTACCAAAGGACTCTACACTACTCTCCCTAGTTTCTTGGTCTGTTATTCCAACCATATTTACACCACTCATCCATGCACTCCACTATCCCCCCCACCCCCCCACCCCAAGACAAATGCCACACCTCGAACATACTCCCACATCTAACAAACATGCACTCTTCCACACCTTTCTCCACTATACCCTTTCCTCCCCTCCTTCCCCCAAATCATATATAGCTTTCCATACCCCACTCCACCCCTCACACATACATACACAGCTACATATACCCCTCCCCACCCCCATTCCCACACACACACACTCACAACTTCCCATACCATTTCCTCACCACTTCTCCTGGCCACCTTGAGAACCTGTGGTGGGCAGTAGGAGGGAGAAGAGGGCACCCACTCACCCACCCACTCACTCACCCACCAGCTGGTCATTCCGGTCTGGCAGCAGGTACAGTACTGGCTTGGCGAGCCTCCACACGACAAATGAGGATCGATTGCCTAATTTGTTGAGTTTTTTTTTTTTTTATGTTTCGTGCGTTCAAGATTTAAAATTTTCACTTGAATTTTACTCATTCTGTTGGAAAATATTTTTTCTTTATATTGTATTTTTGATGAGGTGTGATAATAATTACTGCCATCCCTCCTACATTCCCCGACTTTTTTCTTTCCCACCTTCCACCTCTTCAGTCTTCTAACCCTTCCCACTGCTCTTCCCTTCGTACCCTACTCCTCCCTTATCATCTTCCTCTTCACCCTTTACCTAGTCTACCATTATCCCTCTCACCCTCAATTTTCTTTCTTTAGTCTCTATTCTTGCCACCTCTGTTCTTCTCTGCTCTTTCCTTCCCTGTGCCTTCCAATTCTTCCTCCCTTTCCCCCTCACTGTCCCTTCCAATTCTTCCTCCCTTTCCCCCTCACTGTCCCTCCCAATTCTTCCTACCTGTATCCCTCACTGTCCCTCCCATTCTTCCTCCCAGCCTCCCACTATATCCCTCCAAATTCCTCATCCTTCTCTGTCCCAATTCTTCATCCTTCTCCTCCTCTCTGTCCCTCCCAATTCGCCCTGCCTCTCTCCCCACGCCCCTGTACCCTTCCTGATGGTGGTGACGTCTCTAGTGACCAGTGGCTGGGGACGACACCTTTTAAACCCCGCCACTGCCATCCATCACACGGGGGTGGGGTGGGGGGGAGGCTCATTGCACTAAAAGCCCTTATATGGGGGTGGGGGGGGGGCGGGTAGGGAATATTTTGGTTGCCGAGGAGTTTGGAGACCCCCTGATTCCACTAAACTTTGCCACGAAACTGAGCACACGTCAGTACACCGCTGGGGGTCGTCTGTTTCTCGGCACATTCTGGGTGACTCTTGAAACTCCAATTCGCCCACATTGTCTGGGTCGCTTTTAACGCCGCGCCGCCCTCAGTTCGCCTTTCAATGACACTATTTTTGCTGCAGGAAAGTAAAAATAATACGGCTCTTATTTTTGGCGTCCGGTGCTTAATAGTGGAGCACCTGAGCCCGACCATCGCCCACACTGCCGCCGCCGCCGCCGCTCCTGGTGGTGATGTCATCGATTATGTGTTGTGTTTTACCCTCTTTTACTTACTTACTTACTGGCTGGTGGTTGGTGGTGGTAGTTATGTATGTATGTATGTATGTATGTGTGTGTGTGTGTGTGTGTGTGTGTGTGTGTGTGTGTGTGTGTATGTGTGTGTGTGTGTGTAAGAGAAAGAGAGAGAGAGAGGGCGTGTGTATGTTTATGTGTGTATATATATGTGTGTATATATATGTGTGTATATATATATATGTGTGTGTGTGTGTGTGTGTGTGTGTGTGTGTGTGTGTGTGTGTGTTTATGTGTACGTGTGTGTGTGTGTGTGTGTGTGTGTTACCAACGGTATTAAAGACAGCATTAAAATATTCTAAGAAACTTCCATTGTATATCCATAATTATCCACCATTTTTTTATTTTTTTATTCTGTCCATGTCCATCCATTCCGTCATGATACTCTTGGGTTCCGTCGACGCACGTGTGACGCTTAGCATAATTATTTTGACTTCTAGTGACTCAAACTCCAGGTGCTTCATATTCATTGAGGGTGTCCGCAAAAACGATACTGTAATGGAGACTACTGACGCCTCCAAACACTGATAACTAAAGAACTAAGGTACTATTTGAATCTGTTTTGTGACACAGTTTGGAGGAATAATTAATTTACAGTTTGCCAATGATGTCTTTGGGCTCCTTAAACACCAGCACAAAATATTATCATGTATTTTACTCAGTTGTCACAGTCAGAGGGAACAGTTCTCATGCACAACAGAATCCAATAGAAAGAGACGAGCCTGAGTGTGTTAATAATTCAGAGTGTCCTTCTGGAGCACAACATACATCTCCCCTACACAGCAACCTGATCCTCCCCGTGATGACTCCGACACCACCGAGAGAATGACTGGCATTCCTTTATACCCCTATCTTGGTCTTCCCTTCCACCCTCGTCCCATCCCTCCCCTCGACAGACAGACAGACAGACAGGGCCCCCGCCTCTCCTCTCCTCTCCTCTCCTCTGGACCCTTCCTTCTCTTTAGCTTTGTCCCTGTGCTTCCCCTTTATCCATTCTGCTCTCTCTCTCTCTCTCTCTCTCTCTCTCTCTCTCTCTCTCTCTCTCTCTCTCTCTCTCTCTCTCTCTCTCTCTCTCTCTCTCTCTCTCTCTCTCTCTCTCTCTCTGCCTTCTCATATCTCCACTTAGTGTCTCTGGCGACGGGTGACTGAAGCCAGATTACACACACACACACACACACACACACACACACACACACACACACACACACACACACACACACACACAAACACACACACACAGAAGCTCCTCAAATCACACACACACACCACCATCTTTTACATTATTCTTCTGCTGACATGTATGCACGAAACCATCTTCAAATCACATTGTGTTCTTTTAATAAGTATCACATTAGTAGTATTAAATCAACCTACCATGCATTCAAGAAAAACTTTGATACTGAAATTTGCTTATACTGTTTTTGAAAATCTCCACTGACCATAATATGTTAAGATAAAGCAATGTTCTGCAACTCTATATACACCACAATGTTCACCCATATATTATAACCCCGTCTCCTACCCACATATCCCTGTAACCATTATATTATGCAAACGTGGCCGCCGCACTTAATCCCTGGGAGGGTCAGCAAGCCACGACTGAAGTGAAAGGGAGGGATGACCAGGGGTGTCTGAGTAGGCTGGCAGTAGGCTTAGTGGAGGTGGAGTGAGTGAAAGAGGGGGGATGAAGGTGTGTGAGAAGGGTGGGTGGGTGGGTGAGGAAGGCGAAGAGGGTGAATAAAGAAGGGTGAGGGTGAATGAAAAGGGTGTGTGAAGAGAAAGAAGGGGAATAGGGTGGAGGGTTAGTGAGTAGTGCACAGGGAGGGTGAAAAGGACAGTGGGTGAGATGGGAGGACAAAGGGTGAGGGTGGAGATGAGAAGGGTTAAGGGTGAAGATGAGTTGAGGAGGGTGGAGATGAGGAGGGTGGAGATGAGGAGGGTGGAGATGAAGAGGGCGAAGGGTGAGGAAAGAGAGCGGAAGGAGGGAAGGGGACAGCAGCTAGGGTATTAGTCAGAGGATGAAGGGAACAGTAAAGAAGCGGGGGTGGGGAGGCTATAAGTACACACAGAGGAGTAAGGAGAGTGACTGGGAACTGGTTAACATGAAATAAAAGCACGGTGGATCAAGCATGAAACTGGTACTGTACATACATAGTGATTAATGCATACATATATATCTTGAGAGTTTTGAGAAGGAATGTGAACAAACTAGTCAACATCAATTAGTAGTTTTTCTGTGATACTATTATTTTTATTATCAGGGCACTAGATGCTTACCCACCTCGTTAGAAAAGAAGTGAGTGAGAAAGAGAGAGAGAGAGAGAGAGTGAACTAAAATTAGAAAAGGGAGTAGACGAGTAAGAGTATGAGTGAGCGAGTGGATGAAGCAGCTCGGGAGAATTAAGGGTCAACCAGACACATGTGTTTCTCATCTGAAACAGTAGACAAATGAACCCTTTACCCGAGATGGTCTCCCTTCCCTCCCTCCCTCCCTCCCTCCTTCCCTCAGACATTTTAGCTTTCTTCCAATCCTTAACTTTCCTCATCCTATTCCCGAGTTCCAATTTAGCTTTCCTCCAATCCTTAACTTTCCTCTTCCTATTCCCGAGTTCCAATTTAGCTTTCCTCCAATCCTTAACTTTCCTCGTCCTATTCCCGAGTTCCAATTTAGCTTTCCTCCAATCCTTAACTTTCCTCATCCTATTCCCGAGTTCCAATTCGCAGAGTCCTTGGTATTATCACTTCTCTTACTTTCGGATCTTTTCCTCTTCCCTCCCTCTCTCAGCTACTTTCCCTGACTTCAGCTTACCTTCCCCTCCTCTCCCTTGTCCCCATTTTCTACTGCAGCTTTTTTCCTGCCACCACCATCACCACCACCACCACCACCCACCAGTTTTTTCCTTCCCTCGTTCTCTCTAGGTCCCATTTATTCCCCGGGGAAGAAATGGCCCACTGTTTTCTTTCACTTTCGGAAGGATGTTAATGTACTTGTGAACGAAAAGCCAGAGCGTTGAGGGGGCCATTTAAGGGATCTCTTCTGCCACCGTGTTTGTTTGGGTTGCTCTCCCTTTTTATTTAGTCTCTACTTTTTTATCACTCTGAGCAGTAGTAATCATGGGCTTGAGGGAGCTTTGTTGGGTGAGGGGCGAGACCTACAGTTGCTGCTTCGTTGCGGTGGGTGATCCTGGCTCTTCTTTCATGCTACAGTCCTTCATTGTTTCCTTCCTTCTTGGGTGTTGTTGCATGCAGAATAGTGATGAATGTAATAATTGTTGTTGTTGTTTTTGTTATGTCTGTGCGTGCGTGTGTGTGTATGTGTGTGTGTGTGTGCGTGAACATCTCCACTTCCACCTGACTCTCTCTTCCATGTGTGCGCGAGCGTGAAGGTGTAGTTAACATTTTCCAATCATGTTGTTCCACTATAACTCTAAATTCCTCACAGTTTCACTCAGTCTGACTCTCATACTGCATGATGCTTCTCAAACTACAGCACACTTTATTATACAACTATCAGCTACCAAGGGTTACAATGGGGATGGGAATAAACGCTACAATTCCTGTTCTTTTGGCTAACTCTTTTATGTATCATCCACAGTTCTCCTCTTCCATCCCCTTCCTTTCCAATTTACGATCTTCTCTTCACCTCTTCTTTCTCCTACGGCCTTCCCTCCTCTCCCCTTCCCATCTTCTCACATCTGTCGCCCACGTTTCCACTCCCCTGAAGATAATGATTTTTTAACTCTCTGATGAGTCTAGGCTTATTGGGGGTCCGGGATATGGTCTCTCCTTGTCAGTCTCGGTATGACATACGATCTGTCTGCCTTGGTTAGAATGGGATGAGCATAAAAGTTAATCCTCTTGTTACCTTGGACGCCAGTAGTTAAGGTTATATTGTAGCTTACACATGACAATCACTATCAACAGAAAAAATCCCTCATGTAAGAATGTCTTAACTACCGGTCTTCATTAACGCTATATTGTTCACTAACCAACAAACATAAAAACAGACAAGCATGAATTTCAGCATAACCTTCCGCAAGCTTCATCTGTGAATGTAATAATAATGAAGGAAACATGCAGGCAACTAAACTCTCCAACCAATATCAAGAAACGAATACATCGGAATATGTGCTAATACTTGAGACACCTTGGAGGTATCATTAGCCTCCAAATGTCAAGAATTCCACAGTCCTTATAGTATCGTTACTTTCTTCACCCTGTCACGTGGATTTTCACGATACATAATTTAATAACAGTAATGCTCTGTCCTGTCATAGAGTGTTAGTTCCCTCGGGAAATGTAGTATCTTTCTCATTAGACGCGTCACTATATAGTCCTTCTGAGATTGAACGTGTCTATTCTATACTTCCCCTCATGCAGGAGTTTACAGAGAGGCCCTCCATGGATGATAGCCAGCACTTGTGTGTGGGGAGAAAGGGAGGGAGAATTGGAGTGAGGGTGAGGAGGAAGGGATGATGGACTGTGGGAAGGAAGGGAGGATGGACTGTGGGGAGGGCTAGTGGGAGGGAGGAGAGTGAGGACTGTGTTGCAGGGGAGAAGATAATAGGGGCGGTGGTCGAGGCCTCATAGTGCAGGAGATAAACAAAGTTACTCCCTGGTTGTCGGGCGGGAGTTGGCGAGCACCTGACGCCTCGCTGTCCCTCCCTCCTAACTTTCCGTCCAGTTATCGCTGGGGGAAGCAGGGGGAGCAGGGGGAACAGGAGGAGGAGGAGGAGGGGGAGGATGGGGGGGGGGGCGACAAAGTTTACTCGGCTCTCATGCACGTTGCCGCCGACATTGACGTTACTAATGCCTGCCTGTTGGTTGGTTCTCGCGTTATGCCTCCCGTCTCGCACAAAGTTAAATTTACTGGTGATATGCCTGAGGGATATTGATCGTGTAGAGAGGCGGCGGCTATACAGGCACTGACTGGTTTGGTCATTAAACTTGTTATCGTAGGAATGGTGGTTCCTACAACACCTTTGAAGTTTGGAGATTCTAATTAATCGGTTTTCATTCCGCGTATGAATTCCGAAATGGAAATTCATAATTAATTCGTGTAATCAATAGAAAAATAATTAAAGCTATAACAATTGGAAATACAATGGGCTTGGAACACAATATAAAATAATACCAAATTATGAAAACATTCTAAGGGTAAATTAATCAATCTCTCGAACTTCAAATTACCTCATCAAACCCAAAAATGATCACCAAGTTTCGACACAGGACAAGTGAAAAGGACAAGGCTATATCCATTCACCTGCAGGTACGAGAATGACACACACCCACTGACACGACCTCCATCACCACCACCACTACATTATTTCCTCGTCCTCACACCACACGTCCCCTCCAGGCCATTACACGCCTCCTTCGTCCCGTGTACAACCCACTCCTCCCTCCTCCCACTCAACCCCAGAGTTACCGAGAGAAAGCCAACCAAGTGTGTATGGAAGGAGTGTTTGTGTGTGGGGGGACAGACAGACAGGACAGACAAAGAGACAGACAGACAGAGATAAACAGACATACAGAGACAAACAGAGATAGATAGACAGACAGACAGACAGAGACAGACAGACAGACAGAGACAGACAGACAAACAGAGATAAACAGACAAACAGACAGAGACAGACATACATAGAGACAGACAGACAGAGGTTTCCTTTCACCATGGTAGAGCCGGTGCAGGGGTCGGCGGCTCCTTCCCGTACAACACCGGAGCTACAATTAACACAGGTGTGCTGAGGGGATATGTAGGTCAGGTGGTCCACTCATTACACTGTCCCCATTTACCACCACCACCACTAGAACCATCCCCACCACCATTACCATCACCACCACCACCACTATTATTGATACCATGAACTATAATCACTTCCCCCACCACCACCACCACCACTACTAGAACCACCACCACCACCACTACCACCACCATTTCTGATGTCATGAACCACAACCACTACCTTTATCACCACAACTAACCACACCATCACCACTACCACTATTACTGCTATGCGTATCAAGGGTAGTTAGCGAGATCACAGTGAGCGAAATAGAACAAGCTCACTAAGCTGACAGGACGGAGCAGGTGCCACATCTACTATTCAAGATCATCAGCTGAAAAAACACAAACTTGAATAGTGAGACTTAATGTTGTATCATATACGGGTAGAAGTGCATTACAGAGACTTATTGTAGTGTACCACGTTACTGACTGTACCTAGAATAGTTAATGAATTACTTTGGAAGTGTCAACAAGTTAGTGGGACCATCATAATCTCTTTCTCCATAACTTTTTCCTCCCTCCTTCCTTCCCTCTTCTTCCATATGGTGTTCTGGAATTATGTAAGGTGATGAAACCGCACGAACGGACCACTGGAGGCGTCAGGAAAGATAACCGGAATTGGACTCGGAACTTGAGAGAGACTTTGATTATGCAGGTACAGATATTAGAAGGGTTGGAGAGTCGACCAACGTTAGGGTAGAGTAGTCCGTCGCTTGATTAAACTTCAACTTAATATTTGGTTTGCAATGGTTGGATAAAGGCTAAGGGAGAAATAGAAAGCTCAAAATTAAGTAAACGTGGAAGGTATAAAGACTAAACCAGTACGGACCAAAAGTGTTATAGAATACAAGTGAATTTCAGAGATCAAGTGTTATAGTGAATATGTGGATAACAGCATGGGATTAACGAGGATTATAGTGTTCATGAGGATTATACAGACCATGTGGATTTCTGTGACCACGAGGATTATAACAGACCACGAGAATACAATAACCACCGGAGTTTTAAAGATTACAGAGGCCACGGACAGGATTACAGAGACCACGGGCGGGGATTACAGAGACCATGGGCGGGGATTACAGAGACCACGGGTGGAGATTACAGAGATCATGGGCGGGGATTACAGAGACCACGGGCGGGGATTACAGAGATCACGGGTGGGGATTACAGAGATCATGGGCGGGGATTACAGAGACCACGGGCGGGGATTACAGGGACCACGGGCGGGGATTACAGAGACCACGGGCGGGGATTACAGAGACCACGGGCGGGGATTACAGAGACCACGGGCGGGGATTACAGAGACCACGGGCGGGGATTACAGAGACCACGGGCGGGGATTACAGAGACCATGGGCGGGGATTACAGAGACCACGGGCGGGGATTACAGAGACCATCAGTAGTAACCTCTTGACATTTTTCCGGTAATTATCAAGATTACGGCCGCCTCCTGTAATGACGCACACACACACACACACACACACCTTTCTACCCCCCCCCCCCGTCGATAAATTCACTCTCTCTGAAACACACATTGTGGTATTGTTTATTTTGTATGTATGTTTGTTTGTCGCTTGTTAATTCATCTCATCTTTGTTTCTTCTCTTCTCCTGTTTGATGCTTTATATTTTTTTTTTATCCTCATCATGTTTTTTATTTTTTATTTTTTATTTGCACATTAGTGATTTCTACTAAATAATAAACCCTTCCTAAATAATAATCGGTAACTATAATAAATATCAATAATTTGCCTCTTAACTGAAATTAGTCTATCTGTATATGGCTTTAGTGATATGTGAAATAATACTAAAATAAATTAATGCTATTAAGGTAAGTAAAATTATTAAGGTAAGTAATTAAGGTAAGTAAGGTAAGACACTATCAAGGTAAGTAAAATATGTAAACTATCGATCTGTTTTATAGCACTGTTTGGAGGAATCAGTAGCCCTTCAAAGTGTGGAAGGGTTGACCGAGTTCCCTCATATGAACCTTATTAAATCTTTTCTCACACTTGAGTACCTCGGAGCGACACACTACTCTCTCTTCCACACCACTTCTCTCTCTCCAGGCTTCCCGTCCCTAACCTCCCACTAATCCACCACACCATCAATCACACCAAACACGTGTGATGGCGTATTTGCGTGCCGTGGAACTGTAACAGTCGATTGGGTACGAACGTATGGCAAACAAGAAAAAAAAAAAAAAAACTCATGTAAACGGAATGATGAGTTGGGAAGACAAAAACACAACTCAGAGTTATGGAAGACTGCAACTCAGAGTTAGTTATAAGGATCGCTGTCTTGATGTCATAATTTGGTTGGTTCGTCCCCTTTCCCACATTCTATTTTATTGAAGTATTCTTATATTATATATATATATATATATATATATATATATATATATATATATATATATATATATATATATATATATATATATATATATATATATATATATATATATATATATATATATATAATATATATATATATATATAATATATATATATATATATATATATATATATATATATATATATATATATATATATATATAACGATTGGGTATCTACACGCACACAAGTGCACACCTGTTTGTAATAAAAATGGGGTTGGTGAGGGGGAGTGGTGGGGCGAAGGGGTGAGAAAGATAGCAAGGGTCAAAGGAAGTGTATGATGACGGAAGACAAACAGTGGAAGTGGAAAGCAGAGTAATTAAGGAGAGAAGAGGACAGGGCAGTTGAAGGAAGGACCAATGACACATGCGAGACTGATGATGATGCAAGAGTAAGGCAGAGGAATGATGAGGAAGACGTTGACAGTGGCAAGGGTATAGGGGTGTGACGAGTGACAGTGGTAGAGGAGTGACGAGTGACTGTGACAAGGGAATGGCAGGGACAAGGCTGGAAAATGATGTGGTAGGGTAGGTCTGGGCAAGGTATGGAAGGGCAGGGAAGGTTAGGGCAAGGCATAGAAGGGCAGGGCAGGGCAAAGAGGGCAGGGCAAAGAGGGCAGGGCAAAGAGGGCAGGGCAAAGAGGGCAGGGCAGGGCAGGGCAGGGGTCGAGGGGTAATGGTGCGGTGATTGAGGTGTCCACAGGGTTCCCCCGAGGGCAACTTGCACCTTGGACCCCTCGTGTCTGATGTTGAATAAATGGCAGGGGAGACAGAGGGAAAATGTAAGGGGGTCATCCATTGAGGGAAAATGTGAAGATTAGTGATTCATTCAAACTAAGTTAGGAAGCAAACTAAACGTTTGGTATACGAGGGGGATTTGCTTTCTGAGAGAATTAAAGAAGGTAACCATAACTCATTTGTTCAGAACTGTCATGACCATTGTTGTATGTAGAAACTACTTCTGACTGCAAGTTATCTCACATCTCTGAACACACATACACACACACACACACACACACACACACACTGCCAAACTGCCCCCATTTCCTCCCCCGGCGCCACCCGCAGGCAGTACGTGAAGGCTAGGATGCCCCCCCTCACCCCCACCACCGTCCCTGGCCGGCCTCGTGATCTCGGCTGACCCGCCATGACCCCACCCGGCACACCGAGGAACTGGTGACCTCAAGCGCAGTCTTTAACTCCCGACTCTCTACGACCGCCAGAGTTTTTGTGTTGGGGTTAACTACAGCGGCCCCCACCACCCCACCACTACCTGAGGGGCGTCCTGTGTGTACCAGGGGCCTTCCTTCCCTACCTCACGCACACACTTGCTAAAACATACTGTCAGTGCATTATACATTGCGCTAAATAATCAGAGGTATTTTTTTTATTGATACAAGAAAAATATATATACATATGTAAGTCAAGTTACACAAAGTCGAACTCAGGAGGCAGATGTTAAGTTTGCCAATCATGTCATGTCACAAGAGGATTAGATTAGGCGCCCTACCCTAAATAATCTGGCAAAAGTACATATAGCCTCTGGCCCCTATACCTCTCAGCATATGGGACAGTGGATGTTACCTTCTGTAAATACATAAATGTATATGTGTGTGCATGTAGTAATTGGAAGCATTGGTGTAACATGCTATGATGACAAAGGAGCTTCTACCCTTCTAACAGCATCTTCAGCACTTCCCGCCACTGTTTCAACCCTAATCTCAACCCTAATCATCTCTGCCTCACTTGTGCTTCCCATCGCTGCCTTTTGACCCAGCACGTTCTGGGGTCAGTAATTTGCTTGAAAGTGACGCCATGCAAGCAAGCAGCTGTCAGTGATCAAGAGACCATGAGTTATGATGCATTCTCTAAGGCATACCAACAAAAAAATCACATGGAAGCCGAGGGGTCAGGTCTCTCCCTGACCCGGGCTGCCCTCCCTGACCTCCTGCGAACTCCGCCACCGCACCACCGCCCTCACCACACCCTCCCCTGGACGGTTTCCCTCGCTCAGGTCAACCCTCTCTCTCTACCTATCTCCATTGTTGTTGTTGTTGTTTCTCCTGTTGCTGTTGTCACCGTTTGTACTCTGAGTGAGGCCAACTTTTTTTGACATTAAAGATGATTTAAAATGATAAAGGTAAAATATGACTTTCTGGAATACCCGGCAGTGAGATTGTTTACTCAGGTAGAGACAACCGAACACCTTCTATATAAAATGGAGTGTCATGTAAGAGTGAAACAACAGGGAACACTCGCTGAAGCGCAAAATATGTTCAATTTCGCGTAATAAGAAGTTTGAGAGCGTTCAAAGACGATAAAATTCAGATCAGACTGATTTATTACTTAATTCATAAAGGATGATTTGTAGCTTGCAACTTTCAAAAATGGTTTTTGTCTGTGTTTGCATATAAAAGAATTACCCCACGTCCCTATCAAGAGAAAGTGTTGCAATTAGTATCTTTCATGATTAATATAACTGTATATGCATAATTTAATATGCTCGCGAACAGGACCCCCATATTTACATTTAGTACAGAACAATTATTAAAACTTAATCATAAGCAGGGAACACGTGTGCAAAACAATAATGTTGAAACAGTGGACGATATAGAGACAGAGACAGAGATAGAGAGAGAGGAAGAGAGACAGTGATAAACAGGTGAGGGGGCCAGGCAGGGAGTGGATTTGCGTGAGAGTGTCATACAGGTGTTGTTGGGATGATTACACCTGCATGTGGGCCAGCTGTGTCGTTATCTCCTGTGTGTTCTTTTCTACGGTACATACATATATATTGCCCATTGTCCTCTCTTTGTATAAACGTATATAATCCCTTGCAACAGTTGTCTGAATCCGTACAATTCCCTTAGCAGTTCCCCTGTAGGGGGGGGGGGGTATTGCCTGTAGTGATGTGGGCAATACTTTAAGGGTTTTGAGGTCTCACCTCTCTATCACCTTCTCCTGGTGCTATATGACCTCGCTGTTGCGGCGCCTAATATCAATCAATCGATCAATCAATCCCTTATCAGTTCAAAGCATCACACTTAAGGGGAGATTCTCTTGTCGGTGAACTGGAAGGCTATTGATTCCTACTAACTATACCAGAAAACAGACGCCATCACTGGAACTAATAGAGGCTCTGTTTCGTGGCATTGTTTAGAGATTTCAAAGACCTTCCAATTCACCAACAAAAGAATCTCTCTTTAATGCATAGTCGTATAGAAAGACACACTTGGACGTTTATTCAGCCAAACTTTCAAGAGCAAAGATAAAGAAAGATAACTCCGATAAATCAGACATATGTGCACCAGAACACGTCCGACTTGGGTATTGGTGTAATAAGCTCACTACTACTACATACATTGCTTATGGGTGAACATTTCGATAACAGGCTAATTGAAACAGGTTGATTATCACCGCAATAATCATACCATTAACAAGTTCGTCGTTCAGTTTAAAGGACCCTGTGATCATGTATGAGACCTGGTGGCTTCTGATTCCTCCTGACTGTGCCACGAAACAAGATCCTTTAATGCAGGTGGTGTTTCGTGGCAATGTTTGAAGGACTTGCTAACATCCAATTTTCTGACTACATCACGGGGGTCCTTCAAGTTAGACAGAAAAGTAACAAAAAATCATCCGTTTGCCTTTTTCGGTGTATTATTGCAGTTTTTCCTTTAATTCATTTTTCCAATCCTAAACAGCAACATCTGAAACGTATCATGGTTCAACAAGTGTCTGACATATTTACAGTGCACGAATATATATTGTCTTGTTGGATAAAATGTATGGAGAATGTTTGGAGATAACGCAGTGTTCATCACATAACTTTTGTATAGATTCCTTTTCAGATAGGCTACGTTTGTGAGCGACGGTGTACCACATAAGCAAAACTGAACGAGAGAAACCCCTGCACGAGAGAAACCCCTGCACGTCCACCACATCATCACTTATCCACCACATAGAGAAGACTCCGAGAACTTGGAGAGAGATATTATTACCAATCTATGGGGTTTGAACATGCTTATTATATTTACCAGTTTCCAGGACACTCGAAGTTAACTCGTACATGCTGCGAATATGAGTTCCAGTATAATATAAATCAACTGCATAAAAGGTTTGACGTATTATATAGAGGGACTGTAGTATCTCCAGTCCCTTTGTGTAGTCTGTGTTTATTATATTTTGAAATTGCAGTCACATAATCCCATTTATATTAAGCAAACTGAGAGCTAATTTTAAAACCACCTTAAATTGCTTCGTATTTACCCGCTTCAGGTCGACACGGTTGCAGGAGCTGATACCCTTATCTAATCAGTGTCCACGTCTTATCAAGTAGGGACGGACTTGCATTTGAGACGACGTTCCGAGAATACAATCGCACATTATCATAATCCCTGCGGCGCCATGTCTGTTGCTTGGCTAAGATTTATCTCATATCATGTGTTCTCCATCACTTTCAACATTTATCATTACATCAACACCAACAGGTCACAGGTGAATAAAATATGACAAGAAAATCACATTAATATTTCATTTAGTAGCTATGTTCTTTATTGGGATTACTATTCCCTAAAAAGTTTAGTTGTGGCAAAGATCCTCCTCATTAATAAACAAAAACTCAAAGCTCACAAGTAACAAACCTTACGACATGAGATGCAGGTAAAATACGACTCAGGTGAGTGACCCTCACTCTCTCTATTCCTCAACCCTTTACATCCTCTAGCTCCCTCCCCCAAACACGGTCTTCCTCCCACCCCCACCCCTCCACCTCCAACCTTTTCTTTCATCCCCCACGCCCGAACAGGGCCTTCTCTCCCCACCCTTCCTTCTTCTTCTTCTCATCCACCTCCTCCCCACATCCCCCTCACACAGGGCCCTCTCACCACCACCCTCACGCTGGCAGGGATGCTGGTCTGGGCGGAAGAGGAAGCCCCCAATTTACTGAGATTTCTCCGTCACAGGTTCTGGCGGTGGACGCTGAGAGCCCCGCCCGATCCCTCCTTTGTCGTACATCCGTCCATGAACCATCCAGGATCCTCAGACTCCTGAGATGGTGGTGGTGTTGATGATTGGTGGAGGATGGTGTTGATGATTGACGGAAAGTGGTGTTGATAGTAGCCTACCAATGATGGTGATGTGGTGGTGTTGATGATTGGTGGAGAGTGGTGTTGATAGTAGCCTACCATTGATGGTGATGTGGTGGTGTTGATGATTGGTGGAGAGTGGTGTTGATAGTAGCCTACAAATGATGGTGATGTGGTGGTGTTGATGATTGGTGGAGATTGGTGTTGATAGTAGCCTACCATTGATGGGGGTAATGGTGATGTGTTGGTGTTGGAAGTTGTGAGTGAGAAGAAGTAACGAAGGGCTTGGTGGTGCTCGGTTAACCGCTATCACAGGTGTTGGTGGTGGTGGTACATATGTGTTGGAAGTGACCGTGTTGCACTGCCACGTTTATAGCAGGGTGTGTGTGACAATAATCCTGACTACTAGTAACTGTACAAGAACTATCCCTCAAAGCTCATTCGTATTTCTATCTATCCCTCTTCAGCATCATTTTTTTCTCTCTTCCTGTCTTAATCGTTCCTCCTCTTTTATCTCCTTCCACGCCATTCGTCCCTTTCTTCATACACACCGTCCCTCCTCTAATTTCATTCTACTTTCTATAGAAATATATAGTTGGTATAGTTGGTATTGTTTTTAACCCGTGACCTAAGGTCTTTAGCACTCATACCGAAGCCCTTGTTATATACTCGCTCTTTGACCCCAAGTAACAGGTGTGCAAATCACGAATAGCGTGTATAAAATGAGAAAATGTGGCTTTTAGTGGTTGAGAAAGGCCGGAGTTGAAAATCTAAAGTAGTGTAAGTGCCATCTGGTAGTAATAACTGCCTATAGCAATGAGTCCTGAGTGTCTTGATGTTATCTGGATGGTTAATAATTGTGACAGGAACTAATACCCATGGTTAGCAGTACTGTTCTAAGTGGTAGTGACGAGGAAAATATATGCAAATGACAACAGAGAAGTTATTAAATGATACTGGTGAGGAAATTGGAGAAAAATAACGAATGAAAAAAATTAAATAGTGAAAAGTGAGGAAAAGAGATATGCAAATATTTACAAGTAGCAATCATCATGTAGCTCTGATATGGAATATATGATTGTGATTGCAACAAATGGTTCTAGAAAGGTGATAAAGTGCAGTAATGTTAGAAATACATTGCAAGTTGTAGGTGAATTGTAGTCAGTCGGTCACAGTGGTAGATACAGCAGCAGCAGGTGTTTGGTAGCGGTGGTGTGTGGTGAGGCAAGTAGTAGTGGGAGGCGAGGGAGTTTATGGGCGGTGGTAATAGTAGTGGAAGGTGGAAGTGGCAGAAATGGCATGGCAGTGGGGAGTTTGTGTGTCAGTGTGGGTGATGGTTGAGTAACATGATAGTAGTAGACTGAAATGAATACAGAAGTAGATTTGATTTACGACGGTTTACAGATTATTACTATTCTTTTACATTGGGGTTAGTGTAAGCAGTCCTGTGACCTTACTTGGGGTACCATCAGATAAATTTTCTAGTCACAGGGAAAACATTAATGGCAACGTGTCATCTAACTTTAATGAGATTACTGCAAACCTCGAAATTATAGTGACAGACGATAAAACTGGATGATAATGATGATGATGATGATGATAAAAATTTTGACAACGATAAATATGTGTTTATTTTGGAGAGATTCTCGTAGTCAGCAGTGTTGGAAGTAGGATCACATGTGGTGAATATGGTACTGCACATAACACCTGCACACCACTCCACCCCCCCCCCCTATACTTTATGAAGCATAATATTATATATAGTATCTTATGAAACAAACTATACACACGCACTGCATCAGGTCCATACACGTGTACAGAACATAACCGCTTTGTAGAAACTATCATCAGGGTCTGTAATCTTCATGGCACGTGTATGGATACATGTTACATACACGTTTGTCAAATGTATCTGTTTTATGACCCTGCGGTACACAACACAGGTTGCCAGCTACTAATAAAAGTTTTATAATTTTTTCAGATACAACATCCTTGCGTTCACAGATATTAATACTTGATCCATTCTACAAAAGAAAAGCAAATGGTATTTTAGTTTGTCTCTTCTCATCCTTTCTTATGTGTCCGTCTGTGTGTCCGACTCGATCATAACGTGAACCATACTATCTTTCACCATATCAATCACGTACTGTGCCAATGCCAATAAAGATTGTTATCTGTATACATTTCACAGAACCTGTTTCGTGTATACTCTACACAACTAAGCCATTTTTAGTTCATTGTATACTGCATCAGTTTGAGAGAGTGACGTTTACACAGGACTATTGCTTTTCGAAATGCATAGTTAATTTTTCAAGAGGGTACAAGTTAATAATGTATCCTGACCACACACAAACACACACACACACACACACACACACACTGCTGTCCTTACCCTGATGTTCTTTTTTTGTTATCATCATTATGCAGGTGTTGTTGTCATTATCCTCTTCAACACCATATGAGCTTTTGTTTCTCTACCCCGGTTCCTCTTGTAAATTGTCACAGGTGTTGTTGTAATTACCACCTTCAGCATCATATTATAAGCACCTTCTTCTTCTCTTCCCCGGGTCCTCTTGTAGGTTGTTATGGCCTCGTTTGTTGTTATCAGCGGTGGTTGTTGTGTGTGTTGGTGGGGGGGGGGGGATGTCATTAGTGTAATTTGCACGGTGCGGGAAGCGACGCATTACGCCCCGTCTCCACCATTGTCCGGTGTGGCTCTAATTCCTTCGCCTCCCCCCCACCCCCCACCCCCATCGCCACCCCATCTTGGGACTCCTTTGGCGGTTCCGACTGTCTTACTGGATACCTGAAGTAGGAGGAAGAAGAGGAGAAGGAGGAGGAGGTGGAAAAGGAGGAGGAGGAGGAGAAAAAGGAGGTGAAGAAGAAGGAGGAGGAGAAGGAGGAGGAAGAGGAGGAGGGCTTGCGTGTCCTTGGCATGGAGGAGGAGGAGACGGAGAAGGAGGACGAGGAGGACTGGTGTCTGTGGCTTCTTCAACTATTGTAACTAACGCTTGAATTTCCATGGGTCGGAATCCTGTAAATGCTACAATCGTAACTGGTCTTTTTAACTTCGCAACCAGGGTCAGTGGAATTATAAACACATCAGCCAAACATGTGCTAAATCAATGATAAAGGCTGTGGACAATTTACCGTGAGCTGGAGGGAAAAAAAAAACCACATACTACAAGCGTGGTTGAGAACATGTAGGATTCAGAAATTACTACGCTGGGTGAGAACTACTGATCACCATTATAGATAGATATAGATAGACAGACAGATAGACACATAGATAGATAGATAGATACACCTGAAGCCATCGACGGTGTCTGCAACAAAATTATTCTGGCGGTGGAAATGTAAATCACTAAAGAGACCCGACCTAATAGTGTGTGTGTGTTGTGACCGACTGACCACAACAATCGAACTGTACACGTGGCATGGTTTGGTGCCGGTTCGTCCCGCCGCAGTAGCAAACCGGTAATGGACATCCTATAGCGGTGGCCGGAAACACGAAGCTCGCAGGTGTATGTATGTATGTATGTATGTAGACGAGAGGATAGGAGAGGTGAGAAGGTAGAGGAAAGGAGAGGTGAGAAGGGAGAGGAAAGGAGAGGTGAGAAGGGAGAGGAAAGGAGAGGAGAGGAGAGGAAAGGAGAGGAGAGGAGAGGAGAGGAGAGGAGAGGAAAGGGTAAAGGAGAAGAGAGTAGAAGAGATGGACGTGGGGAACGGGAAAAAGAGGGAGAGGAAAGGGGATAGAAGAAGGGAATGAGGAAAGGAGAGTAAGGGATGAGGGATGAGTATTATAAAAATCTGATACTCCCTTTATTTCTCCTTTTCCCCTTTTCTCTGTTTATATTATGTGTGTCTGTCTGTCTATCCCATCTTTATATCTCTTCATCTGTATAAACCTGTATTCATCAAACTCTGCAGTATCCATCAATCATCTATGCATCTTTGTATAAGTCTGTCAATAAATCATCGTTATCCCTGCATTTTCATCCATGTGTGTACACGAGTATTCATCCATCTATGCTTTATTCACCCACCTCCCATCATCCTATTTTACATCCATCCACCCATCATCCTATTTTGCATATATCCACCCATCATCCTATTTTGCATCCATCCACCCATCATCCTATTTTACATCCATCCACCCATCATCCTATTTTACATCCATCCACCCATCATCCTATTTTACATCCATCCACCCATCATCCTATTTTACATCCATCCACCCATCATCCTATTTTACATCCATCCACCCATCATCCTATTTTGCATCCATCCACCCATCATCCTATTTTACATCCATCCACCCATCATCCTATTTTACATCCATCCACCCATCATCCTATTTTACATCCATCCACCCATCATCCTATTTTACATCCATCCACCCATCATCCTATTTTACATCCATCCACCATTGACACAGCTGATGAATGACACACCAACAACACATCCCTCGTCATGGCCGTAATAATTCTCCTCAGGTACCAAGACAATAGAATGAGAGAGGGAAGCGACCCCACCGACATCTTCTATACATAAGGCGTCACCGTCACCATCACCAACAACAGGCCTCATTGTCTCCTCAGATTGGGGTTCGCTAAGTGGTCCGCGTTTTGTCACTAATAATTAAATTCCGGCTGACAAAAGGCATGCGGTCATTATATCGGTCAGCGGCGGAAACGTGAGGCTAATGAGAGGTGTGGAGGGCGGGGTCAGTCTCTCCTCCTTTCATTCTCTCTCTTTCTCTCTATTTACATATCTATCCATTCATCTATCTATCTATCTATCTCATTCTCTCTCTTCGTCCCTCTCGTTGGAACATACGTTGATTTACAATAAACTAATCTTCTAGACAAGGCCCTGAGAGACACAGAAAAGCTGCAATGATACTGGGCTAATGACAATCTTTTCAGTACACCTGCTGGGTTGATGGTATATATGTCCTCTTTCCTCCCTCGGGGGTGTCGTCGCTTCCGGAGCTGGTGGTGTGTGAATGACGGGTAAGTGGTGGTGGGGCAGCAGGTGAGACCACGCCCTAGCCAACCCCTCCACTCCCCTCCCACACACACACGCACCTGTCCGCTCGACCACGTCAACTGTCAATACACCTGTACGGGAAGTGGACATAGAGAAGCAAACGGCAGTAATGTTCCCGGGTTTCCCACATGTATACTGTACATACCTTACACACACACACACACACACACACACACACACACACACACACACACACACACACACACACACACACACATATACTACACCTGCATTGGTTAAGGCTCACAGTATTGGCCATTTAATCATAGTTTATATCCTTTTTCTCTCTCTGTTGGACTGACTACCTGTATGTCTGACTGTGTGGCTGTCACTACACAATACCAATTAACAGCCATACACTTGCAAATCATTTTCACGAAACGAAGTCCCGACCGAGTAAGGACACTATTCCTGGAGTAATAAGAGTTAAACCATATGAAGAAGAGTTGTTAAGCCAAGTGTATCAACGTCACAGGGTCATGTAGGGCGGGGCTGCAGGACCAGGCTATTATGTAAGGCCTGGTGGTAGTGTCGCTGGGGGGCACAGACGAAGGGGGGGGGGTACACAGACGAGGGGGGGGGATACACAGACGAGGAAGGACAGGTAGGGGGACACAGACGATGAAGGACAGGTGGGGGGGGGGGACACAGACGAGGAAGGACATTGAGTGTCTTGGGGTGCAGGACCAGGTGGGGGCCAGACCAGCGTGGCGAGGCACCTGACACCAACTCCCTCCACCTGACACCTCCTAGAGAATAACCTGCCCTGTCACGCCCTAGGGAGTCCCACACCACCACCACCACCACCACCACCAACAGCAGCCCCTCATCCCTTCCCTTATAACGCCACGGCTGACTGATCCTAGACTGTCTCTGGGTAGGAACAGGAGTAGGATTAGGGGGTATAGAACGGGGATATTGGGGAGGGGTAGTGGAGGGGGGTATACAGGAAGGGGGTATATAGGAAGTGGGGTATAAAGGAAGTGGGGTATAGGAGAGGGGTGGGTGGATATAGGAGAAGGAACTACCAGTGAAAGAATGGAGGGCAGAGTGTGTCAAGTGTCGCGAGGTAAGCCACACGTAGATAGGCTAGCTGTTGGTCTACCTATGAACCCTGTTTGGTGCCACTCTCACTATACACATCCCAACCCAACACACACACCCACCCGACCCTCTTGACTACATGCCCATCCCTCCTGTCCACCCTTCCACTTCCTACAAGACAACATTCTCCTTTGATACCTCACTCTCTCTCCCCCGACAAATGAATGATTGATTAATTGATATTAGGCACCGCAACAGCGATATCATATGGCGCCCGAGGAAGAACGTGATTGAGATATGGGACAGTAAGCACAAAGGGTAACAGATGGAAAATAGGGACAGTTGGAGTAGTGAATGCCCCTTTTAGTCCCACGAAAATGAATGATGAGAGAGAGAGAGAGAGAGAGAGAGAGAGAGAGAGAGAGAGAGAGAGAGAGAGATGTATAATGTAACCTAAGTAAGTATTGATGATCTCTGTCATCTTTGCCTGCCAGCCACAGTGGTTAGTGTGTTGCCTGCCCTGCCCTGCCCTGCCCTGGTCACCACAAGCATCACGTTACTCCTCCATTTCTTCATCATTTACTTTGCGATCAGAACAAGTCAATGAATTCCTTTAAGCATTAGGCTACCACAGTTATTATTATTATTATTTCCATTATTATTATTATTATTATTTCCATTATTATTATTATTATTATTTCCATTATTATTATTATTATTATTTCCATTATTATTATTATTATTATTTCCATTATTATTATTATTATTATTTCCATTATTATTATTATTATTATTATTATTATTATTATTTCCATTATTATTATTATTATTTCCATTATTATTATTATTATTTCCATTATTATTATTATTATTTCCATTATTATTATTATTATTTCCATTATTATTATTATTATTTCCATTATTATTATTATTATTATTTCCATTATTATTATTATTATTATTTCCATTATTATTATTATTATTATTTCCATTATTATTATTATTATTATTTCCATTATTATTATTATTATTATTTCCATTATTATTATTATTATTATTTCCATTATTATTATTATTATTATTTCCATTATTATTATTATTATTATTTCCATTATTATTATTATTATTATTTCCATTATTATTATTATTATTATTTCCATTATTATTATTATTATTATTATTATTTCCATTATTATTTCCATTATTATTATTATTATTTCCATTATTATTATTATTATTTCCATTATTATTATTATTATTTCCATTATTATTATTATTATTTCCATTATTATTATTATTATTATTATTATTATTATTATTATTATTATTATTATTATTATTATTATTATTATTATTATTATTATTATTATTATTATTATTATTATTATTATTATTATTATTATTATTATTATTATTATTATTATTATTATTATTATTATTTCCATTATTATTATTATTATTATTTCCATTATTATTATTATTATTATTTCCATTATTATTATTATTATTATTATTATTATTATTATTATTATTATCATTATTATTTCCATTATTATTTCCATTATTATTTCCATTATTATTTCCATTATTATTATTATTATTTCCATTATTATTTCCATTATTGTTATTATTATTTCCATTATTATTTCCATTATTATTATTATTATTTCCATTATGATTTCCATTATTATTATTATATTATTATTATTTCCATTATTATTATTATTATTATTATTATTGTTATTGTTATTGTTATTATTATTATTATTATGCTTCATTCGTGTTGCTCTTCTTAATTTTTTGCTTTCGAATCACCACCAAACAAAACTACTTGTAACCTTTAACTCACCACTGTTATTTCTTTTGACCTCATTCGTGTTTGTAGCTGAATTGCAATCTGTCTAAAATATTGCGGTATTTCCTGCTCATTCCCAGTTATTTTCCTCTCTGATTTTGCTGTCGAAAGTCGCCATACATCTTCTGTCTCTCTATCATTGTTTCTTTTTCCCAAGTCGACAATCATACAGTTGGTGGCACAAGTTTCTTTGAGAGGAAACGCGTCTGTGAGTATCATTACGTTCGGATATTCGAGTACACATCCTTCTGCCTACCGAATCCGCTGCTGCATGGGCCAAACAAAGCAAGTTGGAATATCGCAAAATATCTAATTCATCGCTCCATCTAATGCCATGTTTGCCACCTTACTGAAACCTAATCTATAATTATATACTTTTAGGTAAGAAAATACAGAAGAATGATTTGTGGGCGAGGGGGAGACAGACTTTTGTTGACGACTGTCCTTTGCTTGGCACACAAAGAGGTCGGGAAATGGGAAGGGTTGATCGTGACGTCAGGACTTGAGGTTTGAGGGTGAAAAGGGCAACAGCGGCGAGCGAGAAGTAGTAGGGAGGCCTGGCAAGTGATCGGTGTCTAGGGAGTAGTTGGGAAGGTGTAAGGATCAGTGGAGGGTGTTGGGAGTAGTGGAGCATAGTGAATACGGTGGTGGTGGAGGAGCATAATGGGTAGTGGAGGGGTGTACTGATTAGTGGAAGAAGGAGTGGATAGTGGAGAGGCCTATAGTAAGCAGTGAAGGCAAGATGTAATGACTACCATGGAGGGGGACACACTTTTGCACCAGAAAAAATATATTTCTTGTTTTTTTATTTTAGCCAAGATTTTGAGATATCTTTTGTGACTGGACATATTAAAGAACAGTATTTCTTCGATTAAAAAAAAAAAAAAAAAAAAAAAACATTTGGGGGGATAATTTACCCATAATAAAGGAGTAGTGGATAGTGTAGGAATCATTAGAGGATGTAAATAGCAGTCACGTGGCGGACAGGGAACATAACAAGGTGTAAGTAGTCATGGAAGCTATAGGTGCAGTGTGGGTGTCTGACAATACTAACTTAAAATGGGTGAAGGAGTGACTGTGGGTCTGGCAGCAGTGAGTGGGTGGGTAGGTGGGTGGGTAAATGGGTTGGTGGGTGGGTAGATGGGTGGGTAGATGGGTGGATAGGGTGTTGGTGGTTTCGGTGAGGTGACTGTGTGTATGGGTGGGGCGAGACGGGTGCAGGTATAGGGTGTAGACCGGGTGTAAGGGCGGGTGTCAAGGCAGTAGTGGGTCGCTGAGGACACCTGAGCCGCCCACTCAAACCCACCCACCCAAACACACACCCTCCCCTCCACCTACAACAACCATACCATCCACCCCTACCTCCCTACAATACCTACCTGGCCTAACCGGTCCCCTTCTCTCTTCCTCCTCCTCCTCCTCCTCCTCCTCCTCCTCCTTCCATACCCACCTCAAAGCTCTCACTTTCCCCCTAGACTCACACTATAGCTCCCTCATCCCAACCTCGATAACATATACACACTAATAAATTCTTCGTCCCAAACCAAATCACCAGACATGTTCCTTCGGCTTGCCTTCACCACCACTAACCCTGTATCACGTGGCCGGTCACCTTATACATTATAAAGGTAAGTACTATAATAATAGGTGAGGAAGCAAAGACAAGGGTGGCGCCAAGGAACAGCAGACCTGAACTAATCTGGACCCACGGGTAACAGAAGACAATGCACCGCTCGCCAACATAGAATTAGTTAATGGCTTCACCCTATACGGCTTGTAGGTATAAGGGTTCAGGATGTAGGGGGTCGGAAAGCAGTTTTTAATGTCTTTATCCAAGTAGTTAAAATCACCTTAAGCATAACTGATCTTTTGTAGATAAATATTCATAACGAAAGATCACTGCTATACGGACTATAATACAATGTTAATTAAAAGTATTTCTTTGGATGATATAGATTAATAAGGAAGTGCAGGGAGACTCTACGAAGTTGTCATCCTTGGCAGAAACACATGGTGCTAGTGTTTTATACATTCCAATGAGGAGATTAAGTACAAGGTAGAGAATAGTTTGTCATGCAGCTGGCCCTTCCTTCCTTCCTTCCCTGGTCCAACCTATAGGCCTCACTGGCGGCTGACGGTGGCTACTCTAAATATTTGTGTAGGCCTAGGGCGACGGGCGGGTCCTGCCTTTCGCCTGACGTTTGACTTCCTCCCTCACCCACCAAGCCTGCAGCGAAGCCTTGTAACACAGCAGCTGCCTTCAGTACTGATTACATTTCAAGACTATCTAGAAACTTATCATTCAAGCTCGTCAATCATGATTCGGAGGTCGGAACGTTTCCCACTGACACACGTTCAAATAATATGCATTCTACAAACAGGTAAGGCAAATACAAGCGCCAGAGAACAAAATAGTTGAAGCACAAAATTTGTTTGGTTAAGCATCACATAAGCATTAGGTGAGCATGAGAATGTTAGCTGGTATTATACTCCAAGCCTTCCATAATATATGTTATTGATTTCTTTCACTCCCGTTTATAATTTCAAAAGGGAAATCAATGACGCAGGTAAACATCAAGATTCAAATGGATATGAATTATATATTATCACCTGTATTAGCTAAAATGGCATCGAATTCTTGACATCATCTGCATAGGACGTTTTAATGGAACCTTGAACGAGAAAAAGAACAAGAACGAGAACAAGATATCAACCAGGCTGGCTATGATAAACCTGGCCACAACGACTGTACTCTGCGTCTTGGCGAAGTTTACCTCAGGTTTCTTTTCATATCCACACAAATAGGTTTCTCTCTCCCCTCACTTCTGGTTCCCACAAGAGGCCGTCCCCAGGGAGAGTGAAGGAGTGAGATAAATCTGAGATCCTTATGTGCCCGCGAACACCACTACCAGGAAAAGGGGAGAAGTGGGAAGAAATGAATGGAGGAAGAAAAGGGAAAGAGTGAAAATGCTAAAGAAGGTAACAGGTTTGGGGAAAGGGAGAGGGAGGAGTGGATAGACAATAAGAAAAGTGGAATGAATGAATGAAAGATAAACAAAAAAAGGAGGAATAGGGGCGGTAGGGAAAGAGGAGTGAAGTGACCAGCTGTGTTCGTGTGATAAGATATGAAATTCGTCAGTGATAACAGTAATGCTACTACGTAATGCCTTCCAGAAAATACAGGTATATAGGGTGTTACAGCTAAACTACAGAATAAATTAGTCTGGGTCAGTACATAGGCTTTGGGCTATCTGCCTACATGAGACAGTATGTTACATGATGTACTTCAGCAATGTACTAACCTCGCAAAGAGTGGAAGAAGCTAATGATAATTATTTCTAAACAAATAACATATAAGGAGGTAGGTATTACAAGCAACAATCTGCTTTCCATATAGATCAGTGTGGTGGTGTTTTCATCTCGGCTTCCCCCATCCACCTCTCTTTAACCCAATTGAATGTTCGCCAGCCGTGGTGTGCTGTTGTTCCATCTAAAAGCAGGGCACAACATCGTCGGTCTGTTGCGTAACATCCACCTTCAGCCACCGCCGCGAGTTTGAGGCGTCCCTGGGCGAGGTCATGACTTACTGAGGGTTGGGTGGGGGCGGTCTCGCACACCTACACCCAGGAGAGGGGAGGGGAGGGGGAAAGCGAGGAGGGGAGGGGGAAAGCGAGGAGGGGAGGGGGAAAGCGAGGAGGGGAGGGGAAGGGAAATGAGGAGGGGAAGGGAAATGGGGAGGGGAAATGAGGAGGGGAAATGAGGAGGGGAAATAAGAGAAGGGGAAATGAGGAGAGGAGGTGAAATGAGGAGAGGAAGGGAAATGAGAGGAAGGGAAATGAGAGGAAGGGAGGGGAGTGAAAGGGAGAGGAGGGGAGAGGAGTGAAGGTGATGAGAGTGGAGGGAAGATGAGGGGAGGGGAGGGCAAGGGGTCGACCACCAACCAATAGGTCAGACAGATTTTCAACACAGACAAAGAACCTATTGAGCACGGCTGGTTCTTTGGGCCTGGCTCATTATGCTAAAGAAGATATTGCTGGGTGTGGGGCGAAGCTCTCCTTTTCTGTCTGTCTGTGTCTGTCCGTCCGTCTGTCTGTCTTTCTGAGTCTATCAGTCTGTCTGTCTTTCTGAGTCTGTCTGTCTGTCTGTCTGATTATCTGTGTCTCTTTGTGTGTTGTTTGTCTTACTGTTTGTCTTTCTGTGTGTGTGCGTGTGTGTGTGTGTCTGTGTGTGTGTCTGTGTGTGTGACTGTGTGTGTGACTGTGTGTGTGACTGTGTGTGTGTGTGTGTGTGTGTGTGTGTGTGTGTGTGTGTGTGTGTGTGTGTGTGTGTGTGTGTGTGTGTGTGTGTGTGTGTGTGTGTGTGTGTCTCTGTCTGTCTGTGTCTCTCTCTGTCTCTGTCTGTCTGTGTCTCTGTCTCTCATTATGCTTCCCTGTTAATCGGTATTGACAATGAATTTAATACATTCCGTCACCGTATTAACACTTTCTTATACAACCCGCTACATACACAACACTCTATCAGTCACTGTCGGATATTGGACTACACACGTTGCTTCCTAGTGTTAGTATTATAGTGGAATAACTTTGAGAAACATAACATCATACCGCACCAACTTGAAAATAGTAAAGATCGATATGTCAACCACTAGAAACTTGTGTTCTTTATATTAAGAAGTCGAATTTATTAATGTCTAATTTGCTCATATTATCGAAAAGAATAAAAACGAAATAAAAAAAAAAAAAAAAAGTAAAGTGTGACCTCAGGTGGAGTGGAAAAGAGTAGAGTGGAGTGGAATGGAGTGGAGTGGAATGGAGTGGAGTGGAATGAAGTGGAGTGGAGTGGGCAGGCCAAGGGTCAGGGCGGAGGCACCCACCTCCTGCTCGCTCACCCGCATCTTCCTCGCTAATGACTCTTGCTTATTACTGCTCTCATGACGTCTACACCTCTTAACACATCCACACCAAAATGATTAGAGTAAAAGTGCAATGCAGAAAACATTTTAAAGTACTTCAACTCTAGACATGACTAGCTCTCTGTGATATGTGTATGTGTATGTGTATGTGTATGTGTATGTGTGTGTGTATGTGTATGTGTGTGTGTATGTGTATGTGTGTATGTGTATGTGTGTATGTGTATGTGTATGTGTGTATGTGTATGTGTATGTGTGTATGTGTATGTGTGTATGTGTACGTGTATGTGTACGTGTGTGTGTGTGTGTGTGTGTGTGTGTGTGTGTGTGTGTGTGTGTGTGTGTGTGTGTGTGTGTGTGTGTGTGTGTGTGTGTGTGTGTGTGTGTGTGTGTGTGTGTGTGTGTGTGTGTGTGTGTGTGTGTGTGTGTGTGTGTGTGTTTTATATAAGTTGGTATTTCACTAAATGGTACACGGCGAGAAACGATGATTAAGTTGCATCACTCTCACTTATTTCCACGTGGAGAAAAACAGACTTTAAGAATTCCACTGGATGACTCACGCATTAGGAGGAGGAGGAGGAGGAGGAGGAGGTGGTGGTGGTGGTGGTGGAGGTGGAGATGGTGATGGTGGAGGTGGAGATGGTGATGATGGAGGTGGTGATGGTGGAGGTGGTGATGGTGGTGGTAGAGGAGGAGGAGGAGGAGGAGGAGGTGTTGATGGTGGTGGTGGTGGTCGAGAAGGAGGTGGTGGTGGTGGTGGTGGTGGTGTAGGTATTGTTGTAAAGGTGGAGGAGGAGGAAAATGAGAGGGAGGAAAGGGAGAAGGTGGTAATGATGATGGCGGTGGTGGAGGAAAGGGAGGAGGAGGTGGTGGTGATGGAGGAGAAAGTGGAGGAGGAGGAGGAGAAGGCCCGGTACCCTCACGTCTGGAAGGAAGGAAGAGAGAAGAGATGTGTTGGGACGAGGAAGACGGTATCGGCGTGGTGGTGGTGGTGGTGGTGGTGGTGGTGGGTAGGGATACACAAAAGGCTGGAGGGGGTGTAGGGGTGAAGTGAGTGACACCCCAACGAACGATAAACTCTCCTACGTCACCCACCCGCCGGTCGAAGGAAGGAATGAAGGGGATGGGGTGAGAGGGAATGGGGTGAGAGGGGATGGAATGAGAGGGGATGGAATGAGAGGGGATGGGGTGAGAGGGGATGGGGTGAGAGGGGATGGGGTGAGAGGGGATGGGGTGAGAGGGGATGGGGTGAGATGGGATGGAGTGAGAGGGGATGGGGTGAGAGGGGATGGGGTGAGAGGGGATGGGGTGAGAGGGGATGGGGTGAGAGGGCATGGAGGGTATTGTCCACACAGATATGGAATAGAATGTACCAATACTTCCTATATGTCTTATGAAAATTATAGTACATAGGCTATACAATATAAGAAATAATAAAAAAAAAAATTGAGGCAGTAATAATCAGCTGTATTTTCCATATATTCTGGCTGACCAAGTAGACCGGAATGATGGGCTGCGTTGTCCTCACGTGCCGAGAGACAAGAGGAGTGTGACAAGCCTTCATGACCTCTCTTTCATGCAGGTTGTGGCTCAGTAGTAATTGGCTCCGGTTGGTGTAGGGGATGGGTCTGATGATGTCTATCTTGACGTCTCAATGATACAGCACAACTCGTGTAGATTGAAACAACCCCACCTATAGGAATCCCACGTCATAAGTTAATAGTAATAACAAAGTATATGCAAGTAGTAAAGAATCGAGGGTTTAAGTATTGCACATGCCACAACTCCTACACTAAAAAGAAAAAAAAATAAATAAAATAAATAAATTATATATATATATATATATATATATATATATATATATATATATATATATATATATATATATATATATATATATATATATATATATATATATATATATATATATATATATTAGGAATACTCTGTACGTAGGTGCCTAACATATGTTGTATTTGTATGTCTTATAAATGATACCCCTTAGGATTATACTCAGGCTGTGTGACGTCACTTAACCATTTTTTCTTCTTCAGTGTGTGCGTGTGCGTGTGCGTGTGCGTGTGCGTGTGTGTGTGTGTGTGTGTGTGAGTGTGTGTGTGTGTGTGTGTGTGTGGGTGAAACTTATGATACAAATGTGAGTAACAAGGCAGGGGATAAAATATTTGAAACCCAGATTATGTATATGAGGTTCGTGTCTGCTTACCGAGCCTCAGAGTGATAAGTAAAAGACAGTACGAAATACTAGAAAAATGTACAAGTGAGGTAAACACACCGTTACACCAGTAAATTAAGTTAGTGACAGCAATTAATCCTCTTTTGGGGCAAATAGTCTTTAATATCACCTTGGACTTGAAAATATTAACGTTATTAAGACGATGCTACAAGATTCTGGACAAATCATTTATTTCTAGACGATAGGCAAAGATTTCTCGGCGTCAGGGAATTATCGCGTGAAGTAATTATACTCAAGTCTTATAAATTTATGGGTGGTGCTTAAAGTTGATTTCTGGCTGTAGGTGTCACTTAAAACTGACATCTGTCCCTCAGGTAATCTGTTCACTATTATGTATTAGTCAGACAGTTTCTCTGCCTATACTGTATATTATCTACAATAAGGCTGCCCCCGACATCCTTTCCTCTTATTCTTTCTCTCAGTCACTCTTTCCATGTTTCTTTACTAAAATGCTATCGTCCCTCCTCTCTCCTTCCCTCAGTCACTCTCCCCTTACCCTCCTACGACACACACACACACACACACACACACACACACATACAAATGCCACTTCCCTCACTCCCTCCCTGCTAGCCATCAACCCGCCCCACCTGTCACATCGGAAGGGCCACGACTGATAACATGACCTACTGAGGAAAGCATGTGGGCAGGACGGTGACACATGTGTTGGAACGCCCATTGACTCTTACTCTTCTTCCCTGCTCACATCATCCGATCTCTCTAACTCTCTCTCTCTCTCTCTCTCTCTCTCTCTCTCTCTCTCTGTACGAGTATATCTAAGACTTTCAGTGTATCCTATTCCCTTTCTTCTCTCCCTTCAATTCCTGTCTCCTCTCTCTCTTCCACCTATCTTCTCCACCTCCCCTTCCTCCCCTCGCTCCCCATCCTCCTTAGTTTTTTTACGCACCCTCAACAAGACACACAGCACCAGAGGCGTTTTTTCCACACAAGTTGGACAGCATCAAATAGTTAATATAGATTTATAGTTCGTTAAGACCCACTACAGGACTTTTTTATATATATATATATAATTTCTCTTCTTTTGCCAAGGCTAAGATTGGAACGTAAGTGGCAATAATTTCTACTACGTTCAATTTGACAGTCGTAACTTTCGGTGGGACCTGCGTGATAAATATATTCTGGTGTAATATCTGGCATTTCACACCTAAAATTAAAAGTACAATAATCCTTGCATAATAATTAGTTCTGTATGTTTATTTCATTAGTTCTCGAATAGCCAGAGGAATGAGTGCCAAATATTAAGATCTGGGTACAAGAAGCATAATGAAATGCAAACAGGGAGAGAGGGATACAATAAAGGTACTCATCTATACGGTATGTAGGATGATATTTCATCAATATAATGAAAAAAATCAATATATTATGAAAAAGAAATGTAGCTGTGTCTTTTAACGAAATATATTTAATTTACTACTCGTTCAATCTAGCAGGCAGATAGTTGGTTAAATTTGTATCCCACTTGCAGATTCTTCTCGGTCAGATAATTATACCCCTTCAGATTTGCAGGTAATACCTAGCCCTAAAAATGAGGCGAAAGACGGAGAGAGCCATTGTTTGTCTTGATAACGGAAGAAAACATATAAATTGTGATATCCAGCTTCAGGATGTTGTGAGTCAGCTAGAACACCACACAACCCACGTCAGTAGTGGTTCATGTTAAGAGGCCTTGTTGTGCTTACCAGAATAGCTGTGTTCATATCGTCGGGGTGGCCAAGCGGACAGTGCCAGTGCCAGTGCCGTGCCATCCTGACCGACGCTGTCACGGTATGTCTCTCAGGATTTTCACCCTTAGGGTATACAAGAGGAAGTGTTGCTGCCCCCTTTCCTGTATATATATGACTTAGAAACATTTCCCTTCTACTACGACCATTAACACATTTTTTAGCTTCGTAGTATATATATGACATATTCAGACTTATAAGTAAAATTTTCAAAGGATATCTCGAATAAAATATTAGCAGTGATCCGTGAGTGTTAATGTTTTGGAAAGGCAGCTGGTAGGGTCAGGATTGGGTAGGGAGTGGCAGAGTAAAAACAAGGGTAGGGTAAAGTGACGCAGGGTTTGTGGTAGGGTAGGGTGAGGCATGGCAGAGAAGGAATGAGGCAGGAGGGTCGACCGACAGGCAGGCAGGCAGGGTGGGGTGGGACGGGGTCTCTCTGCTGGCGGGGTGTTTCTCCCATACGTCTGGTCGCCCTGCCAAGTCCGGCACCAACATACAGGCAAAATAAACAGAAGGGCGTCCCTCTGGCTTCACCTGGCACCGGGGTACTTGTGATGCCCGGGATGCCAAGATGGCCTAACCTTTGCTAAACTAGCCTTCTACTAATTCTACCATTTTACCAACACCTAACCTAATCAAACTCTAATTTTACCTAATTTATCCTTTCCTTTCACTGCACAATGTTAACTTAAAAGTTAACACAACACAACACGACTCAATATAATAACACAACATAATAAGGAAAAGCCTAAACCTTTAGTTACCCTGACCAACAGACATGGAAACCAAACACGTCATCCCCTCGGCTGGCTTCTCCTGGCACCATGAGGCCCAGTTGACATTTAGAGAGGGACGCACGGGACAGTGAGTGTGTCCGGGAATGTCCTGGTGGTGAGCAGCAGCAGCAGCAGGTATGTCCCGCCTCAGTGAGTGGCACTTGTGACATCACTGCATGAGACCACCTGTCGGAGCTCGTCAACTCGGTGATGATGAAGCCATGATTACTGAGCCACACAACACAAGATAATTAGTGCACGATGTATTTCCTCCCAGTCCCCCTCCCCTTACGCCTCCTCCCTTCCCCCCCTTCTCTCTCTGCATGTGAGAGTATGTATGTATATATATTGTGTGTGTGTGTGTGTGTGTGTGTGTGTGTGTGTGTGTGTGTGTGTATGTGTGTATGTGTGTGTGTGTGTGTGTGTGTGTGTGTGTGTGTGTGTGTGTGTGTGTACTTTTACTTTAGAGTGTATGCGAGTATGAGAGTACAGCCTGCCGAATAAGCTCGCTAAGTGTCCGAGATAGCCTCTATAAGATGGAAATCTGGTAACACTGTACAGTATGAGACGCTGTGTATGCGAGGTTTATAATATCTGGGCTTTTATCTAATAATAATACTATCTTACATATTGCAGTAAGATCTAATTAGGACGGAAAGCAAGACAAGGATATAAGATTTTAATACAAAACGATCGTTGTCCTGATATATGCAGTAAAATTTCACATAGGCAAGTCTGTCGTAGTTTAAGCATACAAAGTGGCTGTTGGCGATATCGAAACTTGCAGAAGGTTACTGCCTCATCGTTACCAAATTTCAATCATAAGAAATATGTTTCCATAGCGAACTATATAAAAGATAACTGCACTAAATGATACCTGAAAATATTATGAATATGTGGAATTGATGAATGTGACTCTCTACTCTACTTCTTCCCATATTATGATCTCATACATTCTCTCCAACTTCTTTCAACCTTTGTGGGTTGCACATCAGGCAGTGAGGTTTTCCCACAGTTGCCAGAAAGGTACCCATACCCTACCACCAGTCGAGTCTCCTCGAATATATTCGGCAGGCTCTACATAAACACACACATTAATTCATCTCTGTATGTCTCTCTCCCTCTCCCCCCTCTCTCTCTCTCTCTCATCCGCCTCACTTTACCCCGTTCTCCACCGTCCTTTAGGTGGCCGCTCGGACCGCTCTCAAAATAGCTCCCAGATACAGTCACTTTCCTCAGACTTATAACCCATTGCCGCCCCCAACCTGCAGACACCCGGAAGCCTTGGACCTTCTTACCATACTCACCCTTCCACACACCCACACTACACCTACTGTACACACAAATACAGGCTTCATCTACACATATCTCTAGAGATACACATCTACGTGGACACAATCACATTGATGCATATTCATACATACAAACGCATTGCACACATCCACACTCACCTAGAGTAACAAATGCGCATCTACTGTTTACACATCCGCACACACCAACACGACACCTTCACAAAATACACACACACACACACCAACACGACACCTTCACAAAATACACACACACACACACCAACACGACACCTTCACAAAATACACACACACACACACACACACACACACTCCCGCAGTGCAGGTACTTGTCTCCTGCTGAGCTTGAAATGCGCAAACTGACTGGTGGGATAATTTTCTATAAGCTGTTGCCTAATTTTCACGTTGGTTTTGACACAGTAAAGTGGCGTGGAAGTGATATCCTTTATCTCATTCACTTCAAAACATAGCAATTATACTTTTAGTTTGTTTCATGGGCTGGTGATTCACATTATTATGCGTTATATCAAAACTCTCTTGCACTAATAATTAATCATTGCCCAAGTTCGGTGTAAGTGACTCCCCCAAACTCTTCCAGGTAACAGACTATACTTTAAACTTTAGTGAAATTGGTGTGTGCTCTTGATATACTTGGGAGGAATCGGTAGTGTTCAATACATCAATAGTATATTATCTCCTACTGGGCATACACATATATGTACCATAGTAGTGACACATCAAAATAAATTAATGTGAACAAGTTACATATAGAGGATAAATTACATGGATACTCTCGATAGTAAGTTAATTAAAGGGCTACCATCCCTCCCTCCACATCCATTACACAGTTAGTTCAATAGCCACAGTCTGTCTTCAAAGTCAACACAGAGTTTAATCACAAGTTGCTATACCGTCCTCGTTCTGGGACTTACATATCAACTGTGCACGACTGTGAAATTGGCCCTAAAGCTCCTTGTCCTCCTCCCTGGCATTACAGTACTAATCCTTCGCTTCCTGTACCTTGCCTCTCCTCTTGTCTCCTGTCCGTGTTGTACTGTCCCTCCTGCTGTCTGTCTACTGTTCCTCGTCCCCTTCTTCTGTCCCGTGGCTCAATGTCATCCACCCTCCTCCTTCTGATTCTTGGTCCTATATCACCCACTCTCCTTTTATCGCCTGGCCCTCTATCACCCAATCTCCTTCTGTCCTTTGGCCCTATGTCACCCAACATGACCCTTCCCCTTTGCTTTTGACCTTGACCTAGTGCGAGACATGGCACATGTTATGAAGTGGGCAAGGGACACCATTGACAATGGCCGGGCTGTGAGGTGGTAAGTCTGGCAGTAAGTCTATCTTGTTGGTGTATAGTATGGTTACCCCCTTTAACTTGAGAAACCAAAGTCATCGTTCGGTTAACCTTATGTACTATCATAGAATATTAATCCCAAAAATGTTGATATAAGCAGCTATTTACAGAAGCACATTAATCACTATTTCACACCCTAAACCTGATAAGTCCCTTAGGCCACTCGCTTGTCTCCAAGCAGCCTCATTCTTGTGTTCTGTGTGACTCTGATGACACGTATGCTTCTCTGCTCTTCACTTGTGGTGCGTTCAACTTTGTGTGAGTAATGGTAAGTTCGCACAGTTTTTTCATGTGGGTCGCCGCCTAACGATAGTTAGAATATTAGTTGCAGTTAGCTATGTTTTTTTCATATTTTATGTATTTTTGTGTTTTTCTGTACACTCCATCTAGTGCCCGTAGATGCAGTGACCATTTTATGTTTCTTTTTGTTTAGTATAGATATTCCGCCTTTTGGCGTAATATTAGGTTATTTAGTACTGTACATATTATTTGAAAGCTGCTTCAGATCTGATGGAAAACACCTCTAGAATCAGCCATTGTAAAATTTCTACATACCTCCACCTCTACCAGCCACCCTAACCCAGCCTGTTCTCCCTCACAGTAACTTAATATTGCTGCCTTGTTTACACTCGTTGCGTCGTGCCCATGACCGGGACCTTAGGGAACCGAACACTCTCTTCCAAAGACTGACCAGTTTTAAGTTCCTAACCCTAAGCTGCTGCAGGAAATATTCAAGTACAGGTCTTAAATATTTTTAGAAATGTAGTATTGAACCCTTCACCGTTCACCATAATAATAAAGACAATTAAGTAATAAAAATAATCAACAATGGCAATAAAGAGTTAGATAAAAAGAGAGAGAGATTGAGTGAGCGAAAGAGAGACCCCCTCCAATTTCAATGACTTTCTTGAAATAAACCACAAAACTAAAATCTTTCCTCCCTTTCCACTTTCCTCTGAAAATCCGTACATGCATCTTCCTCCATCTCCTCTTCTTCCTCCTCGTCCACTTTCACACCCTCTCTTACCATCCTCCTGCCTGACCCCTTGATCTGCTCCCTTCACTCCCCTCACTGGATAAATTGTGCCCTGTTAGCCACTACACACACACACACACACACACACACTCCACATAATAGTACAGAGAGAGAGAGAGAGAGAGAGAGAGAGAGAGAGAGAGAGAGAGAGAGAGAGAGAGAGTGTGTGTGTGTGTGTGTGTGGAGGATATGTGGCGTGTGGGATTAAGATAGGGGAAGGGTGGATGGGGGAGGGAGGGGGGGGGGTCAGTGTTCCCCTCGTTAGATATGGAGGGTGTGAGTAAGAACCGGTTGTTGTGGGGTGTCCAGTGTCAAGCAAGGGGTTGGTGGGCTTGGGGAGGGGAAGATGAATGAGGGGAAGAGGAATGAGGTGAAGAGGAATGAGGGGGAAGAGGAATCAGGGGAAGAGGAATGAGGTGAAGAGGAATGAGGGGGAAGAGGAATGAGGGGGAAGAGGAATGAGGGGGAAGAGGAATGAGGGGAAGAGGAATGAGGTGAAGAGGAATGAGGGGAAGAGGAATGAGGGGGAAGAGGAATGAGGGGAAGAGGAATGAGGGGAAGAGGAATGAGGGGAAGAGGAATGAGGGGAAGAGGAATGAGGGGAAGAGGAATGAGGGGAAGAGGAATGTGGGGAAGAGGAATGAGGGGAAGAGGAATGTGGGGAAGAGGAATGAGGGGAAGAGAAATGAGGGGAAGAGAAATGAGGGGAAAAGGAGCGGGCAGGAGAGGAACAAGGGGAATAGGAACGAGGGAAGTGATAATAGGAACGAAGGAGAAAAAGGAATTGGGGAAAGGAGAGAAACGGAAGACATAGGGACAAAGAACTAGGAGAAGAGGTATGAGGAAGAGTGGAACAGGGTGGTGATGCGAGAATGAGAGCGAAGGGAAAAGAAGAAATGGAAATAAAAGTGAGAGGGAAGGTAAAGGGACAAGGAAAAAGTACGACATGAGAGAGGAAGAGAAGAACGAGGGCTAATGAAAAAATTAATACTCTGATAAAGCTGCAAGGAATAGGACAAGGGAAACAGGGACAAAAGAGGGAAAAGGGAATGACAAAAACAGGGACAAGGGGAACAGGGACAAAATAGAAGCACAGGAATGAAATAAAATCAGGGACTAGGGAAACAGGGACCGGGGTGTGGAACAGGAATGATATAAAAACAGGGACTAGGGAAACAGGGACCGGATGTAGAACAGGGATCAAAAAGAGGAACAGGAATGAAATAACAACAGGGACTAGGGAAACAGGGACGGGATGTGGAACAGGGACAAAAGAGGGGAACAGAAATAAAAAGACCATGGACGAGGGTAAGAGAGTAAGTAGTAAGTGGAAGAGAGATAAATGTCTGAGGGTTACTTGGTCATTAGGCTGTGATGTCATGGGCTGGCCTCACTCACTCCCTCCCTAGTTGCTGCTGCTGCTGTTCTGTTTGTTTGGCTGAGTGATAAGCTAATTTTACCTAATGTGGCTAGTTAATTTTGGGCTGTCTGGCTGCCTATGTTGTTTTCCTCCTCCCCTCTCTCCCTTATTTTCTCTATTGTCTTTCTGTCATTATGCTCCACTCATGCTTTATTTTTTCATTCCCATTCCTCACTCTTTATCATTCACTGTTCTTTCCAAACTTTCTTCAATTTTCACTCCCTCGTTTGTGTCTGTTTTTTTTCTTTTTTTCTCTGCAGTCTCTTTTACTCAGTCTGTCTGTCTGTGTATCTTTCTTCCTCTCTCTTTCCCTCTGAAGCCTTTTATATATAGTCTTAACATCCCCTCTCTTACTCACTGTCATATTCCCCCTTCTAAATATGCATTATCCTTACACCTCTCCTGGTCTCTGTCTGGTCACTGCCTGTATGTCCTGGTGGCCATCCTTTGTGTTGTGTTGTGAAGTCTTGGTCTGTTCCCTGAGTACACAGTGACGTCTTATCTTGTCCTGCTTCCCTTCAAGAGGTTGGGTTGGTTATCTATGCTGCTCACTCCTCCCTCATGACATCAACTCTCACCCTCACTTTAACCTCTCTGTCTGTCTGTCTGTCTATATCTCTCATTTGCTATTTTTCTTTGACCTATAAAATGCTGCCATTCATCGTCTTTCGCCCAGTTTTCAGAGTTCATCTTAATTCCCTTCACTAAAATACACTTTCTTCCTAATTTCTTCACGGATTTATACATCCTTACGGTATTGCTTTATGCTCATCTCTTCTACCTTATCCTATCCTCTTCCCTCTCCTTCTTCCCTTTCCCTCACTTCCTCCGCCTTCCTTCACTTCTTTCTTTTCTCCATTCACAACCTACGTAGTCACCTTTTCTCCTCCAATTCAGTCACCAAACACGAGAGAAGTTATTCCAAATCGCTTACCTAGCAGAAAGGGGTCCCAAAGAATCAGCTGGCTGGTCAAAGTGGATGAGTAAGTGAAATGTGTGTGTGTGTGTGTGTGTGTGTGTGTGTGTGTGTGTGTGTGTGTGTGTGTGTAAGAAGAAGAAATTATTGGTGTGTGCGTATGAAACAGGGTCCAGGTGTGTACGTACAGTATATTATGTATGTGCGCGTATGTGATAATTTGCGTGTGTGTAGATATATGCGTTAGTGCAGAATGTGCGTGCTTAAAAACGTATTTTACGGAAACGTATGCTACGAAAAATGCTACTGTCTCACCCATAACCCTGAACATTAAGTGGTGTTAGATTTGTGACAGTTTCAACACACATTTGCCAGTATATTATTATTATTATTATTATTACCTCTCACAGCAAAATCCAATCCCATCCAATTCGAATGTACAGGAAAGCAACACATACGGTTTCTGTCTCACAAACTTACACGTACAATTTTCTCTATTTTTACGAGTCACTGAAGGCAGGAAATAATACTGTAGGCGACCGTGCAGCACCTTTGAAAGACACGAGCTAGATGAGAACATACAAAGGTCATGCAAGTGGCGTGGGGTTGTGGTTGGAGGTGAAATCTGCATGGCTGGGTCCGTGCTCCTTCATACAGTCGGTCACACCTTACCATCATGTGTTTTCTGAGGGGTCTTTTTGCTTGCTTGCTCGCTTGTCTGTGAGCAAAATGATGTGCTTGCGTTTTCCGGCCACAAGCAGTAGTCACTTCTCTTGCCCACATACATCATAATTTTCCTTGCCATGCTTTTTTTTTTTTTTTTTTTTTTTTTTTTTTGGCTATGTGTTCTTCCGGTCTGCAGGTGAGTGACATGCATACATACGTTTTCTACATGCATCGTGTTTATACATACATACATAAATAAATACTATATATACTGTATATACTGTTCATACATACACACAGACACATATACATAATTATATATTCCGCACACGTACACACTGACAGCGAAAGGCAGACAGACAGAGAGACAGAGTTAACAAGGGAAGGACAGAGCATACAAGTCTCAGGAGGAGTGAGTTTAGGTGTGAGGGAACGACGCGGGCAGACGAGACCAGACGCACCCTACAAGGCATCATTATGAGGGACGAGAGTGAAAGCCAAAGGAGAGGATGCATGAAATAACACCAGGTAACAAGAGGAAGGGGGCGGACCCAGGCAGACGGAGGGGGGAGGGACGGGGTGTGAAGACTGATCACTTTAGGGAAGAGGAAGAAAGGAAGGAAAGGAGGGAGGGAAGGGAGAATAGGAGGAGATGGAAAGGGAGAATAGGAGGAGATGGAAAGGGAGAATAGGAGGAGATGGAAAGGGAGAGATAAGAGGAGAATAGGAGTAGATGGGAAGGGAGAGATAAGAGGAGAATAGGAGTAGATGGAAAGGGAAAGATAAAAGGAGAATAGGAGATGGGAAGGGAGGGAGGGAAGGAAGAATAGGAGGAAATGGGAAGGGAGAGATAAAAGGAGAATAGGTGGAGATGGGAAGGGAGAGATAAAAGGAGAATAGGTGGAGATGGGAAGGGAGAGATAAAAGGAGAATAGGTGGAGATGGGAAGGGAAAGAGAAAAGAAGACTGGGGAGGACATACGGGGAGTTGAGAAAGAAAAGGGAGTTGGGAAGAGGAATGAGGAAAGGAGGGGAATAAGGGTGTTTTGATATAGAAAAAACACAAACAACTACACAGCGAATAAGGGAATAAGTAAAAGGGGAATATAAGTGTGTGTTAATGTGGAAATAAAAACAAACAAACAAATACACAGCGAATAAGGGAATAAGTAAAAGGGGAAGATAAGAGTGTGTTAATGTGGAAATAAAAACAAACAAACAAATACACAGCGAATAAGGGAATAAGTAAAAGGGAAAGATAAGAGTGTGTTGTTGTGGAAATAAAAACAAACAAACAAATACACAGCGAATAAGGGAAGAAGTAAAAGGGGGGGATAAGGCTGTGGAAAAGCAGGAAAGACACACGTAGATAAAGGGGATGTGTGTGTGTGTGTGTGTGTGTGTGTGTGTGTGTGTGTGTGTGTGTGTGTGTGTGTGTGTGTGTGTGTGTGTGTAAGCAGGAAAGACACGTAGATAAAGGGGATGTGTGTGTGTGTGTGTGTGTGTGTGTGTGTGTGTGTGTGTGTGTGTGTGGAAAAGCAGGAAAGACACACGTAGATAAAGGGGATGTATGTGTGTGTGTGTGTGTGTGTGTGTGTGTGTGTGTGTGTGTGTGTGTGTGTGTGTGTGTGTGTGTGTGTGTGTGTGTGTGTGTGTGTGTGGGCTGGACCGAGACATAATAAGAGCTATTCATTAAGAACCTTGCCGTCAGCCCTACATGATCATTAAAGTGTAATTAGAACTGCCCGTAATGGAGAAATATCGAGTACAGTCTGTCAATTCCCACAGAGGGTTCAGGAGTGGGAGAGAAAAAAAATAAGAAAATAAAAAAATAATCGATAAACAGTCGTACTCGTTCTTATTAACTCTATTTTGATTTTTAATTTAGGAGATAATACACCTTTGTTATATTGAAGCACCTTGTATATTTTCCTCCTAAGTATGTCAGGAAGTAGTATCAAAAGAACATAAATAATGATGGTTGCTTGTTTGGAATAGTTTGGAGGAATCAGTTGCTCCAGATTTGCCAACACTTCATGTACTTTTCCCTAATAAAAAAAAAAAAAAAAAAAAAAAAAAAAAATCTATGGTCTGGGTAACTTTGCATTGGTTCCAAACGATTTTTTTTATATTATATTTTATAGATCAAAAGTTAAGAATCCATCGATAAAAGTGTCTAGGTGAGAATTGATTATTAAATTTTGTACTGTAATTCTAGTGTTAGATAGATTTTATTAAGATCTGATTTGGGGTTATAAAATTAAATGAAGTACTGATGAAAGCGAAGAAATACGGATACATATGGAAAGATTCATCAGCAAGTCTCAGTAAATTACACTAACCAGAATGATCTTAATGTCTTCAGCCATAATATTATTTGGTGAGGGAAAGTAAGGAATGGAAAGGAATGAAAGGAAAAGAAAAAAATAACTACGGAAAGAACTGACGGAATGAACGGAAGGGAAGGAATGGGAAGGGAAGGAATGGGAAGGGAAGGATGGGAAAGGGGAAGGGAAGGGAAGGAACAGAAGGTAAGAGAAGGAAAATGGAAGGGAAGGAGAAGGGAAGAAACAGAAAGTAAGGGAAGGAACGGAAGGGGAAGGGAAGGAGAAGAAACAGAAAGTAAGAGAAGGAACAGAAGGGAAAGGGAAGGGGAAGAGAAGAAACAGAAAATATGGGAAGGAACGGAAGGGAGACGAAGGGGAAGGGAAGGAAGGGGAAGAGAAGAAACAGAAAGTAAGGGAAGGAAAGGAAGGGAACGGAAGGGAAAGGAAGGGGAAGGAAAGGAAGGGCTGGGCAAGGTGGAGAGGAAGGTACCAGTAATCAGGTTATGGGGCCGGAGGTGACCAGGTAATCATGGGACCCAGGTAATTAGGCCGGTAAATCACATCACTTGAAGCGACCAATACCTCGGTAATCTGCTCTCCTTAGGTGACCAGTATTGAGAGGAAAGGAGAGGGAGTACAGGAAGGGTGAGAGGGAGTGGGAGTGGGGGTAGTGTGAGAAGGAAAGGGAGTACAGGAAGGAGGAGAGGAAGCGGGAGTGGTAATGGGGGTAGGGTGAGATGGAAAGGGAGTAAGGGAAGGGTGAGAGGAAAGGAGAGGGATGGGGAGTGAGGTGAGAGGAAAGGAGAGGGAGTGGGAGTAGGGTAAGAGGGAGGGGGAGTTGGGGTAGGGGGAGTGGGGGTAGGGGGAGTGGGGGTAGGGTGAGAGAGAGGGGCAGTGAGGGTAGGGTGAGAGGGAGAGGGAGTACAGGAAGGATGAGTGGGAGGGGGAGTGGTGTTAAGGTGAGAGGTATTGGTGGATGGGGAGGGGGTGTAACGGTAAGAGTTAGTTAGTGGAGTGGAGAGGATGAGAGGGAGGGGGAGTGGGGGTAAGAGGAGAGGTACTGGGGGATGGTAAGGGGTTGAGAGAGGGTGGGACTGGAAAGGTAAGAGATATTGTGAGTTGGGAGGAGGGGGAATGAGTGAGAGTGTGTGTGAAGGTGAGGGGGTGAGAGGGAGTGGATGAGAGGAAGTAGAGAGGGGCGAGAGGGGAAAAATGAGTGGGGGAGGTGGTTAAAACTGGTAGGGAAGTTTCAAGTCATATGAGGGACAGGGTGAGAGTAAAAGAGGGAGAGAGTGAGAGTAAGTGAGGGAGAGGGGCTGAGAGTATGTGAGGGAGGGGGCGAGAGAAATTGGGATGAAGTGAGAGGGAAAAAAATGAATATTGCAAAGGAAAAAGTGACGACCCATAATATTAAAACAGAGAGGGGGAAGATATAGTAAGAGGCAAGGAAGTGAAAGGGAGTGGAGTGAGTGATGCTGTAATGGCTGTGACGTTGTGAATGAATGAACTAGTGAGTAAGTATATTATCTAAGGCAAGTTGGGGAGGGTGTGGAAAACGTGTGCCAAAGCCCAATCAATATTTCCCAGTTAAAAAGGAAAGGAAAAGGAATGAGAGAGTATATTATCTAGGGCAAGTTGGGGAGGGTGTGAGAAACGTGTGCCAAAGCCCAATCAATATTTCCCAGTTAAAAAGGAAAGGCTATATGATTACCTTGGCTGCAGAATGGTGGATTAATCAGTGTGGATACGGACCCAGTTTGTTCCTTCATTGTTATTCATGATGTATACACGCACCTGACTCGGACTTTGTTCCAGCTTGGTGTGTTGTTTAGGCTACTGCAGTTTATGAATTCATAATTAATCATCTGTTAGAACTGGTTATCAGATTATTATTATTATTTCTATTAACTCGGATTGTAGCTCAGATAATGAGTAGATGCATGTGAGTGTACATGTGTGTGTGTGTGTGTGTGTGTGTGTGTGTGTGTGTGTGTGTGTGTCTATGTGTGTGTACCGCCATACATTTCCTGGTATTCAAACTATACCCTGCTTATATAATGGAAGTGAAAGGAGAACACGACAGCAACAAACAACAACACGGAAGCCAAGCCAGCGTCAGGCACAAGGCTGCTAGACACATGCAGGTAAGTGATGGCATTATTTCACTACCCTTCACTGTACACATCTTCAATAAATCTATGAGCTAGAAGGGAGACATTACATTTTATTGGCAGAGCTGGAGAGATCATGTACGTACCTCTTCACTAAAACCCGTGAATATTTCCATTTCTTCATGAATTGTGGTTCTGACTGTTGACAGGAATACGTCCAGTTAAACCCAAATAATACCACAACAAAGAATGAGTCTTCAGCAGGTCTCCTCCAAAAATACCCCTAGAACGGCAGAATTCCAAACGACTCAAGCCTTTCATGACATCTGTTGTGTACTTGGCAACCCGAGTGGACAGTGGTGGTGAAGACAGAGAGACACGGTTGATGTCTTCCCCGTAAGTAATAACCTGTTCCACCCTCTCATCACCAGTAACTATAATCAGTCTTACGTCTCCGTCTGTCCTGCCGAGGGCTCCAGGTAATGACATAGGATTTGGGAGTAGAGGACCGTGCCTACTTTTTCCTTTCCACACTTGACCTTCCCCACTTCCATGCCATGACAAACAACAGACAACAAACAGAATGAAACCCACGAAAGAAAAATATCAAATTGAAAAATCACAGCAACAACTGTTAAGATTATTTATACTGACCACTTCTTGTGGTTGATTTCTAGTTATTTTCCCCTTCTTCAGTTAAGTTCACCTGAAGTCCACAACATAAAGTGGTGTGTGAGGTGCTCAGCAACAATGTCCAGCAGACAAGCACTGGTCCACAAAGCCATTACTCTTAACTCTAGGTCTCGTGACTCGTAAATTAGCACCAGGCCTTGAAGACAAACCTGGCAGATGAAACTGTCCATCTTGAGGGTCGCAACCTGTGATTTTGCAGGCCTGGCTGCCGTTGTTGTCTCCCGCACACTGCCTAATTACCCACACTCACCGCCCCACAAGTACTCGCATTAAGGAGACCAGAAGTAGCGGTTTGTGCAGAGTGACATGTCTGACTCTACGTCTGCTTCCCCTGCACTTTCAACTTTAACTCTTTCTCCGATTTTTAGAACAAAAGAGATCAATGGATTACGTATATATAAGCAACGCAACGTGCCTCTACATTATCTTAGAAAGCACACTTTGAACGTACGGTAGCCTATGTGTTCAAAGTGTGTCTTCAAGAACTACATTATTCGTGACTGCGATTATGTTGATAGTTAAGAAAGCCAACCATTATTAAAAAGATCCATTTCCACGTCCAGTTTTGGAAAGTTACTACACTGAACCATTCAGTGAGAAAAGGAAGAACAACAAAAAACAAACATGGAGAAGACTGTAGGCTATATGTATTTATCTCAATTAATATAATCACTGCAAAAATAATAGTAAATAGTCAAATAGAAAATTTCAAATAACACGAAATACCATCGTTAGGGAAAAGAATCTTGTGTCCTCGTGTTTCCCAGCAACGACACTAAGTACCTACTATACCAGAGATGCCAACCACGCCGAGTCAACAGAGTAATGTAAACAAACATGAGGGTTTCTCAGGCCAGTCAACGTTCGGAAACATGTGGCGCTACTCAGACGGCATTCCTAGAGCCCAGGTCCACATTCCTGCCATGACTGCACTCGCCCCTACCACACCTCCTTCAAAGGCATACTATTATCCCATTGCGATCAGTAATGCTTATGCTCTTTACATCTTCACCTTTGGCACTATAACAGCCATATTATTGATTCTTTGGTGATGAATACCATATATAGTGGTTTTAATTTGAGAAAACCTTATGTTTAGTAATTCTTTGCTTAGGAATAAATTTAAGATGCTACCTCAATAGAAATAATTTGGCTCTTCAGATTTTCCTGAACGTTTCTGATCTGAGAGTAGCACTATAATTACCGACTACACTTAAAAGTATTACCACTGTCATAAATGTTAGTACAGAATTAGGCTAACCACACACAACAAACACGCACACACATACACAAACAGAGAGAGAGAGAGAGAGAGAGAGAGAGAGAGAGAGAGAGAGAGAGAGAGAGAGAGCGAGAGAGAGAGCGAGAGAGAGAATCAAAACACCACCGTTGCACTTTTGCTGGGCGTAGGTTTAATAGAGATGTCATCACTCCATAAAGGTTTCAAATTCTACTCAATGAAAAATAATAAACACCGGTATTTAAATTGTCTCATAACTATTTATTGAAGAGACTCCTCGACTCGACTCGACTCTTCATTAGGGCGAGTCAAGGGGAGAGAGTGACCAGTCAACTTGGGTGTAATTTAGTTGCCAACTGACCACTCACTGTCTGTAGGAAGGGTGATGAGGGGTGGTAGTAAGGGTGATGGGGGAGGGGGAGGGAGGGAAACGTGAGGGGCCTTTAATTAAGTTGCTTGGAGGGAATCGATCCGGGCCCCACTACTTGATTTTACGATACAATGAAGCATAAATATCAGAGGACGCAATCGCTGGAAGGGGAGAGTCCCAGCCATGTTTTGGTCCGGTTTTTATCGCTCTTCACTTGTCTCTCCCGCACGTGCTGTTCGCTTGTGTTGTTGTTGTTGTTGTTGTTGTTGTTAGTGAATGTTTACCTTGTTTCTCGTTCGTCTCTCGATGACTGATGCACAATCGGCAAACGTTCCACCTGGTCTATTCTTGTAGTTTGGATCAAGTATTATTATAAAACAAAATTCAATGTACTGTATACTGTGCAACCGAATAATGTTTTAATGTCGCTCCATCACCACACTCCTCAATCCTCTAAATTATCCCGCAGCCCAAAATGAAATCAGTAAGCATAATCCATAGAATAAAGTTGCCTCAATTCTAAAGTAGCATGGTCAAGAAAGAGGTCATAATTATTTACCCATTCTTGCTGGAGTATATGGTTCTCGATAACTGTATATATATGTGTTTTCTCTTGTCCCGTTATTTGTTGCTTGTTGTCTGGTGCACGTTCTTCTTCAGTGCACTAAATGTAAATAACAAGCATATGATAGTTTAATGAAATAGAACAGATAGGAACACAATTATCATTCCTCCATCTCTCGCCGGAATTGAATGCACACTCCTCTTATGTAACACAAAACAGGCGCTTGTCATCGCCTACCCTGACATGTACAGTCTGGCACAAAAATACTCTCCCCACTCTTGTGCTAAAGTGAGTCCTAATGTCCATAGTGTTACGATAAAATGAAAAAAAACATATTTTCACGATTCCACAGATACAATTATTATTATTATTATTATTCTGCTCTCTTCCTCCTCCGACATCATACTTTTCGGTGTTCGGAGTAGCCAAGGATGTCAGGATGAGAACAAAGGAGGATAAACGGAAAATGAAGGAAATAAGTGCTTGTGTGATAGTTCCCTCAGGTGGTGGCAAGGAGGAATGGAGGGAGGGAGGGGGGAGAGGAGAGACAGTAATCAATAATCTGGAGGCAGGAAGGACTGGCCAGAGGGTTCGTCTTTATTTTGTGACATCTTATGGATGTGCGTGGCAAGCAATTTTTTTTCTTCATGTACGTCTGACTGTTTGCCAAAGAATAAGTATTTGCCACAGAATAAGTATCAGATTTCATCTGACTCTAAAGAATATATCTATTGCGTGAAAACATAGGAAACTTAAATACACACGTTATAGATTTTAAATACAAGGTATAAAGATCCACAGGACTGACTTATTGAGGGGGAGGGGAAGAAAGTTATTTTTGTCGGTGACTATAAGCATTACTCTCGTATGTAAGCATGTCTGGTACTTGCTGAAGAGTCTCTGCTAAATAATCGCACTCTTATTCTGAATTTATCTTAACGATAATTGCTGTTTCATTTAAACATATACGTCATTTGCATTCTTATGGTCGATTACACTTGATGTTGCTGGCGTGGTGGAAATAAGTGGAGAATTATAAAGAGAATGGACAACTAAAACAACACCTTTCATCCTTGCAAGAATACAAGATATGATAAAATTGCACGAAGAGGTACAAGGTCAAGTTGGAGTGGGAAACCTTTTTCTATCTGCATTCGGTACCCGGTAATTTATCGCTCATTTTATGCAATAAGAGTTGCTAATTAACCAAAGATCCTCCCGAGGGTAGGTATTTTCATTCCAAATTCTGATAGATTTACAGAGTAAGTTTTTGTAGTGGTGAGTGCAAGGCCCGAGGCGGGATGTAATGCAGGGTGACACTAGACGTAGTGATAAGCTCTTAGTAGAGAATTGTTGGTGTAGCTGATGGTAGTGAAGTTGGGGTTCACTCACCACACTCACACTCACACTCCACCTCTGCTATCATCACATGTCCTGCACGCTGTCTGATAAGCCCTGCAACCTTTATATGTCCTGCGTGCTGTCTAATAATACCTGCAACCTTTATATTGTTCAGTAGGCTACAACTATACTTATTCTTGCCGTCAAAATTAACGGTCAAGGTTACAGTGACCGAAAATTGCTAAATGTGTGGATATGGCTTCTAATTGCCCGGCAGACTAATATTAATATTCTATTGATGAATATATAGCAATGTTATTTTATTTGCCTTTCATAAGCTGCATAATGATTTCCACACTTTATGGACGTCAAAAAAGAACCTTCGAATTCTTCATCATTCAGTCCAGCAAAGTCATCATGTGGCATAAAATGTGAACTAGACGCGTGGGGACCAGAAGTAATAATTACGGTCACCGGTGCGCTACGGTCGAGCTAAAAAAAAATTGAGCAGCAAATATATATATATATATATATATTTACTGCCCACGTGATAAAGTGTGAGCTTGTTAGTCAGAAAGTTATATGACATTAATGACTGACTAATTTCAATTTAATACCAGTACAAAACAGATATAATAAACGCCGGAGCATACCAGACAATATTACTAAGTGTGAGATAGCACCTTGTACCAAAGATACTACATCAACATCACAAACATGAATATTCAATCGATACTAATTCAAGCACACGTCATACACAATTTGAGAAATAAACTAATGCCACACACACACACACACACACACACACACACACACAGACACACACACACACACACACACACACACACACACACACACACACACACACACAGTCAGAAAAGACATTACAGCACACAGCAGGTAGACGGACAGCATTCAGTACACAGCAGGCAATAAGGCAGACGGACTGTAAAGGGACATAGGAAGAGAGTTGTGTAATAGCAACATCCACGTGCAGTACAGCTAGCAGGACTGGTGTGTGTGTGTGTGTGTGTGTGTGGTAGGTGTGTGAATGTGTGTGTGGTAGGTGTGTGAATGTGTGTGTGGTAGGTGTGTGAATGTGTGTGTGTGTGTGTGTGTGTGTGTGTGTGTGTGTGTGTGTGTGTGTGTGTGTGTGTGGTGTGGGTGTGTGTGTGTGTGGTAGGTGTGTGTGTGTGTGTGGTAGGTGTGTGTGTGTGTGTATGTGTGTGTGTGGCCTTGTCATGACAGGCTATTGGGTTAATCACTGAGACTACTACTACTGGGCGTGAGGCTGGGGGAGTGGTGATGGTGGTGGTGGTGATGCTAGGAAAGTGGTGAGACAGTACTGGGAGGGTATGGAAGGAAGGAAGGAAGTGATGAGTGTGGTGGTGATGGGATATTGGTGTGGTGGTGGTAGTAGTGGTGGTGATGGTGGAGGTGACAGGGGAGTAGAGGGAGTATTGACAGTGGTAGCGGTGGTGGTGACGGGATATAGTGGTGGTGCTATTAGGAAGTAGATAGATGGAGTGATGAGAGTGGTATAGTAATAACAGGGAGGAGTGGAGAGTATTAGGAGTAGTGGTGGTGGGTGTGAGGGGATGTAATGGTGGTGACGGAGTGGGAATGATGTGTGTGTTAATAGTGACGGAAGACATTGGTGATAACAGAGAGTAATGGACGTGACGGTGGTGGTGGTGGTGACTGGGGGAAAGTGGGTGTGGAGGGCGGAGAGGGCTTGGAGGTGGGTACGTGGGTGTGGAGGGGGGTAAGTGGGTGTGGAGGGGGGGGAGAGGGCGTGGAGGTGTAGCAGCGGCAGGTGTGGCAGTGAGGTGATGACAAAGGTAAATCACTGTCGCGCAAATGACCGACCATCCGAGTTGCCAAATTTTCATGTAAACATTGTAAAGAGTAGTTTCTATGGTCTAACTATCCTCGTGGAGATGGTGATGTTTGTGAAACAATTGTTTTATATAATAATCGATCAATAAAAATGCCTGATTCGAGTTCTGAAAGTATATAAGTCGTCTCGATTCGAGTTACTGAAAATGAACAATTAACCAATTCGTTTGATTGTAAATCTGAACAGTGTAGTTATTTACTTCAGTATCCTACAACACAATTTCAGACAATAAAGTATTAACATTAACATATTCCGGATATTCAAAAATTCAAGTCGATAAACCATTTCCACATCGAAAAAATATACATTCAAGTTTTGAATTAAACCAGTGAAGACGACGAGCTAAACCCTGATGTCAAGGAGTTCTGGCAGTAACGGGAGAAGTTAACCTTTCCATAAAAGCACACAGAAATATTCATGAACAGGAAGAAATGTGTGTATGCAAAAGATTACCAATTGCATATTATGAAATCCATTATTTGAATATTTCCATTAAGGGACCCTGTGATGTAGTCAGAAAATTGAAGGTAAATGAGTCTTTCAAATATTGCCACGAAACACCACCTATATGGAAGGAGCTTGTTTCGTGGCACAGTCAGGAGGGATCAGATTCCTCCAATCCTCTTACACGATCACAGGGTCCTTAACTTTCCCATCCTTAATTTAAAATATCATAGCATCATCTTTAATAATTGTTGCCATATTTGTTTTTTAATGTTTCTTCATATTATATTCACTCACAATAGACTGTTTGGGCTGCAGAAATTTAGGCTTTTAGTAGAGGAAAGTAATCAGCATATGGCCTCGACCGAAGTGACAGCTTTTGATGAACAGTTACGGACCATGATTCTCTTCGCCCTTCTTTGAGTTCGGCTAATATATTATTTATCCCTGTGATAATTTTTGAGGCTGTAAATAAAACGAAAGCTAATTTTAGACCACTGAGTCCTCCAAATTGTTCAGCAACACAAACCACCTAAACTGAAGTGATCTTTTAAATGGCACAGCCTAGAGTAAGTAATATCATCCAGGTTACCGAAATAATAACAAATATCTAATGTCCACCAGTCTGTGTGAACAAAATCAACAGAGCAATCCACATTACAATTAAATTAAGAAAGACTTCAAAAATCTTTCTGGTGATTTTTTATGTATATTCTAATTTAAAGCTGGATAGAATGATGATTATGGACAAAAAATAATGTCAAAGTTGATGCGGGTCTGTTGAACTTATGGATGCGGACAATAATTTCCTTCCACTCAGGGGTGACTCATACACATATCTCACCATTGTTTTCATATACTTCTATGATTTTATTGTTTTAATTTGTGTGTGAGTGTTTATTGGAAGTTAGAAGATGCTTCTTGATAAATAAATAAGAAAACTATACAGCTCACTATTAGAGGGAAGCATGACGTCAAATGGTTACTAAAGTCACCCCTATATGGAAAGAAACTTTTGTCCACAATAGTACCGTATATAATAATTATTCATATACATTTCTTTCTAAAAATATTGTGATATTTACTTTTATCCTCTTTGATTTTATGAAAGATTTTGTTTGGTTTGACATCGCTTATGTTTACACTTTATTTCAATATTGATACGTGACGGCAGCTGCTTCTAAGGAGAAATTACGTCGTTGGTATGCAAGGCTTAAAATAACTGGAGAGACACTCATCCCCTCATTAGCGTCTGCTTAATTGTGTGTGAAAAAGTCTGAGTAAGTGATGAACATAATACGCATTACAACTTACAATTATGCTTGGGGCTGTGATCAAATTCAAGATTCAATCAATATTGACTTCAATATTAATCGGTTCAATGGATTAATAATATATATTTTTCTTTAACAGGTAGCGATAGTTAGATTAGTAAATGTGATCTTTATATAATAATATTTGCTTCTCTTCCATTTGAGAAACCAACAAGAGAGGATATGCAGGCAATATATACAATTATTAGCCAATGACCATCTTCCCTGATTTTTATATATTGTAAAGGCAGGGCAAGACAGTGAGGGCAGGGAGGGGCAGAGAATGTGTGAGTAAAGGGGCAGGGAAGATGAGAGTAAGAGATAGAGGAAATGTTAGTAAGGAGCAGGGGAGATGAACATGAGAAACAGTGAAGACATAAGCAAGAAGGAAATGAGAGTCTAAAGCTGAGTATATATGTATGCGAGTCAGGGGCAGGGGAGATGAGCGTTAGGGGTATGGGAGATGAAAATTAGAGAAACTGTGAAGGCATAAGCAAGAAGGAAGAGGGAACCAGACATTGAGGGAGGGCGTGTTTGTGTGAGTGAGTGTCAGTCAGTACACAGACTCAGGTTGTCAGTCAAGTGTGGCGAATGTGGTCAGGGACTGGTTGGCCACTGTCCCTGGCGGCCAGTCTAGCATGACACCCCAGCCGCCAGCACCGGATTATCTCTCCAGTGCATGACGATCCCCCTCCACCAACCCACCACCACTTCTGCTGTCTCTCTTTGTTCTCCCGTGCAGTGAAATAGCATAAAACTTGTGCACATTTAATTAGCCTCTTCATCCGAGCTCTCCATTAATTAAGCTGTTGCGGTGTCTCTTCACATTCGCAATTATTTACACCTAAAACTAGTATGCCCGTCGTTTCATCTTTGAATTAAACCTTTCATTATCAGTCTAGCGAAGTTTTTTTCCTTCTAATCCACTTGCAACACTATGGATCTTAGAGGTCACACTACCAGATGGGAGAAGGGACAACACCTTCAAATAGAGAGAGCGACTTGACACTGTTGATGAGTTTACAATATCAATAACCAAGGCTAAGCCACTAAAATGAGTACCGTAATCCCGACCGCATCTTAGTACTGGGAATTGATAGTTTTAGACTTTATTTACGTATAAGTGAACCCAGTGGCCCACATATTCCGCGGACCACTACATAACGCCGTGTGAAGTCGACCCTCCCGAGAACAGTAGGAATAAAGTTACAGATTGAGAAGCAATAATTAAAAAAGAAGAAGAGAGAGTGTTAACCTTTTAGTCACCCTCCCCCGCCGTTATTTATAATCATCAATACAATACGCCACCACACCTGCAATTACCTGCCCGGATATTTTTAATGAGGTGACAATGACTTTAAAAACTGGTGGTGGTGGTGGTGCTGCATGAGGTTGTGCAGTATCTGTGGCCAAGCATCACACACACATCCGCTGTTGGCAGCTGCTTTCACTTTTCTTTTAGCAATTAACGCCCTTGACTGTGCATGTGACATTTTCTAAAATGACACTCCGCCGTTCGTGAGTGTCTGAGTGTGCGTGTGTTTGTGTGTCTGTTTGCGTGTGTGTGTGACTATATATAGTAAATAGTTATGTATTCTTGGATAACATTTCTTATTGTTTCCTTTTTGGTAATGTTCATATACCTTTTCTGCTTATAAAAATACCTTCCTTAGGGAGGGTCCTAAGAAAAAGAATAATGGAAGTATCTTAACTGATATAACAAGGTACAAGTAACAAAAGACTGTGTTGTCTAATTTAAGAGAAGTACTGTACATCTTCAAGAGGAGGCAAAGCACTTACAGTACCGGTATATCCACAACTGTACATATCGTCTGTCCACGACATAAAGGTACAACTCAGACATGACTACTGATGATGTGTTGAGCAAAATGAGAGACTTTACGGCACATTAACTCTCTCCTCCGTGGGTTGGTGGTAGTGAAGCGACTGACGGGGCCACACAAGGACGTGTTATCGGGAGGAAGCGGGAGATGTGGCTGTCTGACTGTCTGGCTGGCTGGCTGGCTGGCTGGCTGGGCTAACTTGCCGCCGAGTACGGTACGGCAACTCGTATCTTGGTCTCCGAGTTATTATCTCGTCTAATTACTGCCATGAAGGTAGTTATACATAGCTTGGTTCATGAACTCGTCTACATTTTGAGGGGGCCAAGTGCATCGAGTTCCTATAATTATATGGATGATAGAGGCACCAACCGAGGGGTGAGGTGGGGAAAGGTGGAGAAGTATGTAGGGTGAGGTAGGGGAAGAAGAAGAGGGTGGAGTAGGATGAGGATGGGGGAAGGTGGAGACTGAAGTTGGCGACGGAGGAGGAGGAGGAGGAGGAGGAGGAGGAGGAGGAGGGTGGTGAATCAGGAAGCAGAACAGCACCTGACCATGTCCAGCCAACATACCGCCTCAGTTCATCACTCCTCTGTCCGGATGTTGTCCCCTTCAATACCTCCCTTATGATGCTGTCTCTTCCTCTCCCATGATGTTATCTCTTACTTTTCCTTATGGTGTTGTTTCCTCCTCTCCCATGATGTTGTCTCCTATCCCTTATGATGTTGTCTCCTATCCCTTATGATGCTGTCTCCTCCTCATGATGCTGTCACCTTATCTCCCCTATGATGCTGTATGCCACCTCCTCCCCCTCATGATGCTATCACCTCCTCCCCCTCATGATGCTGTCACCTCCTCCCCCTCATGATGCTGTCACCTCCACCTCCCTCATAATGTTGTCTCCCCTCCTTCATGATGCTGTATATCTTCCCCTACATGATGCTGCTGGTACAATATATCTCTCTAACTATTCTCTCCGTATTCTTGCCCATCTCCTTCCTTCATGACGGTGCTTCCCTTCCTCTTAACAATACCTTAATTCCTTTTTGGCCAATCCTCTCATGATGGCCTCTGTCTTCCTCATTTTCTATCTAATTCCTTCCCTAATAAACATAGAAATTTCGATGGAGTGGGAACGCAGTATAAATTCATATAAGAGGTAAAATTCATGCGATTCAAGGAATGTATTTTGTGTTCAAGTATCATAATCTACGCATACTAACTGTTTACGTTTATAAGATATGTCCATACCAGTGTCAGAAGAAAAAAACAAAAAAACAAGAGATAACCAATAA
>JAWQEG010000113.1:80000-327500 GCA_033782935.1 Petrolisthes cinctipes
CCTCTGCCTCACGCCAGTCTCTAGGAACGCATCCAGTCTGGATTACCCTGTTGAAGACCATGCACAGGTGCCGTGATACTTCACCATGCACTTCTTTCAGCACTCCTCTAGGTAAGAACCCATCCGGACCGGGGGACTTGTTTGCTTTTAATTCGATTATTTTTCTCTCGATTTCTTCTTGGGTGAAGACCATTGACTCCAACTTCTCACTGAAGGAGTCCAAAGGTTCGGGAATGGGACCACTCTCCTCAGAGAACACTGAAGAGAAATACTCATTTAAGAGGTTAGCATTTTCTGCATCAGAGTGCATCAATGCTCCATCCTCATTCACCAAGGGACCGATCCTGCGTCGGATTGGTTTACGGCCATTCACATAACTGAAAAACTCCTTGGGGTTCTCTTTGCAGAGTCTAGCCACACGGACCTCCTCAGCACGCTTAGAGAGAGAGAGAGAGAGAGAGAGAGAGAGAGAGAGAGAGAGAGAGAGAGAGAGAGAGAGAGAGAGAGAGAGAGAGAGAGAGAGAGAGAGAGAGAGAGAGAGAGAGAGAGAGAGAGAGAGAGAGAAAGAGAGAGAGAGAGAGAGAGAGAGAGAGAGAGAGAGAGAGAGAGAGAGAGAGAGAGAGAGAGAGAGAGGAGAGAGAGAGAGAGAGAGAGAGAGAGAGAGAGAGAGAGAGAGAGACAGAGAGAGAGACAGAGAGAGAGAGAGAGAGAGAGACAGAGAGAGAGACAGAGACAGAGACAGAGAGAGAGACAGAGAGAGAGACAGAGACAGAGACAGAGACAGAGACAGAGACAGAGACAGAGACAGAGACAGAGAGACAGAGACAGAGACAGAGACAGAGAGACACACACAAGCACCACATCACTGAGGCGGCCACTCGAGTAAGCTTGATGCAGACATAATGAGGCTGTGGGTCAGGAAGGAAGGAAGCTCCACCCTACAGCATATTTGTATCATGTCAAACCTCGGCTCGCTAATTAATCCCCTCTCCAGCACGGGGTGATTCACGCGTGCGTCATAATAAATATCTAACAACATCTGGTACATGGTTGGTTGCTTATTATCTCAGTGTGTTATATAGGTTTTTATTTAGTTTGGGTGTATTTTAGTGTAACCTCTCTGATGTGACTATAACATGAGGCAATTATTCCTTTCTTGCTGCAGGGAAACACTTGTTAGGTTCAAAGACTATTAATGTATATTTTAACTCACATACCAACAACAGTTTATACATCAAATTAATATCGCTTAGACTAACACCAGACGATTATAGGTTATACGAATATTACATCAATCTCCAAAAGTTATGTGAATATGGAAAAATCACCAGGAGACTCAACAACTAATTAACATAATGTAATAATAATTGTGATGTTTGTTGGAGTAAACCGTGTACTACAATTAAGTTAGTGTGGTTAGGGGAGGCCCTCTATTTGATTAATTGAAGGGCAACTGAATCATCTAAACTATGCCAGAAAACATATCACCACAATGTTTCTAATAAAGTATCTGTTTTGTGATATATATAATTTGGAAGAATCAGTAGTCCACCAATTTATCAAAACGAGGTTCTTCCCCTAATCAGATGGGACAGTAGAGTAGTAGTGGCTGGATAATGCGGCGTTTCTGGCACAGACTGGGACAAATTAATGGATGGGAAGGGTGGCGGTGGCAGCGACACAGCGATACATAATCATTATCATCACGGGAATGAGATATCAGGAGACGTGACACCTATCCATCTATGTACACGTATCAACACTCCCAGGTTCGTCACTCAAGATTTGGGCGTCTGAACGATTCACATGTAATAACTGACACGATCATAAATTATTTTCATAGACCTTATTAAAGCCAATCTGATACACCCGAGGTCTAATTAATTAAAGCATATACAGTTATTCGTACCACCTGTGCATTTTTTAACCTGGTTGTGTTCAGTGTGGCAGCTGGAGAAAACACGAGGTAGCGGAGGGACGAAAGAAGAACCAGGGATGAAAACACGTGCATCAGGCATCTGTTCATCAGACTGCATAATAATATTCACACAATGATTTTCTCAGTCCTATATACAGTTTTTTTTCCAGATTCTCTCCCACATCTGATAATTTTACATATGACACACATGTTCATCGCATTGTAAAGTTCTCATGAAATAACTATCTTCACCATATCTCAAAAGTTTCGGACACGTTTTACGATAAAAAAAAAAAAAAAAAAAAAAATCAATTCCTCTTCACCATAATGCTCCGAGTGTCCGTCACCGCCTGCGAGAATAACTACACGTTTGACTGTCATAACACTACTCGTGGTAACCTTCAGCGTATGAGAGTGGTGGTGGTAGTGGTGACCAAGCAGGAAGTTGAAGCACTGGCGACCAACACCTTGACGGCACGACCACACTCACACACACACTCACAAACGGACGCACATACATGCACGCACGCGCGCACATAACCGTGTACACATACACGCCTATACACGCACATACGGATATAGACATGTCCAGTCGGCCTCAGAAATTCGTACACAGAGCATTGGTTAAAAGGAGTCTATTTTCTGTACACACTGTAGGCATTGTTCTGCTGACTGGTTCAAGTATTAGCCAAATAAAATTACTAAAATAGTTTGGTGTTAGAAAGTTAACGTGCAAAATTTTCCAGTTGTTACAAATCCTTGATGTGACAGTGGTGTATACGAATTCTTTGAGGCCGATTGTACCCATACACAACATGCACATTTATACACATAACCACGTGTAAACTATGTACACACATACTGGTAATATACCTACTCATACATACACACTATCTCTCTCTCTCACTCTAACTCTCTCTCTCTCTCTCTCACTCTAACTCACTCTCTCTCTCTCACACACACACACACACACACACACTATTGGAGACCCTGGCCTCTGACTCTCACACTGTGGATCTTAAGCCCTGAGGGGTTGGAGAGTTTCTGAGGCTTCTATTTTTGCCACGCTGCTGGATCAAGGTCCGAGGGCGTGATGTGGGTCATCACCACTCAACCAACCAACCAACCAACCACCCTCTTAATGTTTACGACAATTCCCTCCAAGAACTCGGCCCTCCGGTGTTTCATGTTTCCATATATTGTATTCCAAATAGTGCTCGACTGACTGTCTTTGTTTATGGGAAACCTGACAATTATAAGAGGCACCATAATCTAACTCTATCTCATAAGCTATACATACACTGACTACAGCAAAATGTGTTTGTCAAAAAAGTGTTATACGTTGCAAAAACTGTGAAATAATTATAATATGTCAAAGAAACGCACGAAACATTATTGTGGTCGACTTGTTTCCTCTTCCCCGTCCCATAAGGAAATGACAGCATGCAGGGGGGGACAGGGAGGGTGACTGAGTTATGGGGAGAGGTGTAGTGAAAATTAATGCAGCTGTGTACCATACTATCCTTGATTACTGTATTCCTAGTCAATCACAAAGGACGTACGTTCGGCAGAAAGTGTAACATCCCATTAATCAACATCACTTCTTTGCAGTGAATCCAGTGATGAACCTTGAGAATGACTACCAATACCACACAAATAAGACAGGACCCAAACGACTACTGTACTGATGTTGTCCTTGACCATTTTCTCTCGTCATGGATTTCACGGCCGTACACTGTTCGATCCAGACACCTGTTGTTGTTATTGTTTACTGACCACCAATGTCGCTGGGAGAGAAAGTTCTCTCAAGGTACAGAGCAAACCACCTATCAAGATAAGCCTCCGATATCACACTCTATGTACAAGGAGCAACAAGTACAGTGTTATTGTACTGTAGTTAAAATGGAATGAGAAAGCTAAGGCGTGTGTATGAGAGAGAGAAAGAGAGAGAGAGAGAGAGATGAAGGGTGGGGTTGGGTGGGGTGACAAGAATTAGAGTGCGTCGTGAGTGTGTGTGAATGAGTCATGGTGGGGGCAGGCAGGTGGGTGGGGTGGGCCAGGGCTGCTCTCACAGTTAGACGCACACGGTCACAGAGCCACGGCCACGCTGACCACAGGGGGACACGCCGCCTTGCCCTCTCCTCCTCCTCCTTCTCCAGTTCTCCTTGCTTCTACTGCTTCTTTCTGGATTTGTTCCCGCTCTTGCAATTCCTATTATTGCACCCTTACTCCTCATACTTTTCTCTTTCATCTTCTCTTTCCCATATTCTTGTTTCTGTATGTATCCTTCAACTTCACCTCCTGCTATCTTGCTACTATGCTTGATATTTCTTTCGTCAAGGAGAGAGATTTTCTTGTTGGAGAATTGGACGGTCTCTGATTCCTCCAAAGTATGCCACGAAACAGATCCTTTAATAGTACCAAAGAGGGAGTCTGTTTTCTGTCATGGTTAGGAGGAATCAGTAGGCTTCCTTTTTGCCAACAAGACTATTGATTTATGTGAATCCCCTTCTTGTCTCCTTTATTTCCAATAAGTTGCCTTTAATGTTTATCTCACTTTGACTTTTTTTCTATCTTATTATCGTCTTCTTTGTGTCCTCATTAGATCTACTGTTTGTGTGTCTCTTATGTACTGTACGTACCTTCCTGTGTGTCCCTTCTCTCGCTTCTGTTAGTTCTTATCTTCATGTCCCTATTGTCTTCCCATGCGTGCCGCTCTATTGTCTTCCCTTGTGTGTCCCTCTTTTGTCTTGCTCTCTTCTTCTTCCACTTTTGCACTGTACTTATCCCTGTTGTCACCTGCATCTGTTGTTGTTGTTGTTGTTGTTGTTGTTGCCTTGTGTTACATAGTGCGGTTGTCTTCTGTTTATCTCTACTGTCTTCGTATCTCTCAGTTTCAATTCGTCCCTATCTCTTTGATGTTGTACTGTACCTCTCCTAGTTCCTCCTCCTCCTCCTCCTCCTCCTCCTCCTCCTATCCCCTTCCTCCCTCCCCACGGTACGTACACACTCCCCGTTGCTCCCTCCAGTTCGATTTTCTAATGAACTGCTTTTTATCGATCTCATTGTCTCTTCGTCGTTCCCTACCCCCACGTCTGACCTGCTACTACACTCCCTTCCTCCCCCCCCCCTCCCATGACGTCCATTGTTCCATCTTGATCACTCCCTTCAGACGACCCCTGTTCTCCACTGTCTAGTCCCTTTCTTGTCTATCACTGTTTTTTGTTCTGTGTTAGATTTCCCGTGACGACCAATGTTTCTTACTGTCAATTTCCTTCATTTTACTACCACTTCCCTAAGCTGCTAATGACCACTGCCTTAAAAAAACAGCATGGTATTTTAAGATATTTTTTAAGCAAGCATGAAACATCAGAGGTATTTCCGTAAATACTCATTTACAATACCGGTACACACTAACATTGTACAGAAGGATGCACCTCAGTGTAAACTTTCGTCAGTTGTTCCTGTTGGAATTAGAACTGTTGATGGTACGGGCCAACAGATGCCTCACAGTAAATAGTACCAACCACTTTACCACCGCCTGTTACTGAAGCCCAAAATATGATAGTCGCCACGTGCGGGTTTCCTGAGCCTATGTTAATCCAGACTGCTTTTAATTAATGACTAACATGATAAAGATCGACAACATCAGAGACCGAAGCGGTATCCTCTCCTTGTTCTGTAGTTCCTGTCTCACATCTCTGACCTGTCCCTCCTACTTGATGCTGACAGATTCTAATTAATGACTAACACGACAGAGGGACAGCAGCAGAGGAAGCCGAGCCACCGAACTGTCTTCAAGGCTTATCACACAGACACGTTTTTCGTTGTTCTTTGATCAAACTGAACCTCGATCCGTCCTAAAACCTGTTCGCACGGGTTCATAAGACACCCGTGGATGTGAAGAAAATAAATCTGGCTTAAAATTGATGGGAGATAAAAAGAATACTGTGACGAAAAAAAAAAAAAAAAAAAAAAAAAAAAAATTGAAGAAAAAAAAAATTGGCGGGTAAGATTATAAATTATGCAGTATGGGAGCATAAAATAGAAATAAAACGAGCCTAAACAACATTTAGTTACAAAAAAGTTAAGAAATATAAAAATAGAATATACATCAACAAATAAACCAGAAAGCGTTATTAATTAATTTTTACTTTTGCAAACACAGGTCCATCTGACGCATAACAAGGCCATCAGTCGGAAAGGACAATAACAACACAAGACACAAAAAGGACAATAACAACACGAGACACAAACCCTAACCATCATAAAACAAACATAATTTCTCGTGACTCATATGACAAGGAGAAATCAATAAGGAACTTTTAAGAAAATATCAAGGTCAGTCATCTTATTGCGTCAAAATATTTATAAGAACAAACAAAATGAGAATTATTATTTCAAACATCTTTAGTTCGATCGAAGACTCACGTTAATTAACTAAGGAGTTTAGTCTGTTATGTTCGAAATGAAATGTTACAAACTCCTCCAGACTATACCATTAAACAAACTAATAATTCAGTATTAAAATTGACGACCAGTTTCATGACAAAGTTTGGAGAAATCAGTATAGCCTTCCAATTCGCCAACAACATTATGACATTTCCTTTCGTTACACTGACTGCCCTTACAACATGACCCTCCCCAACCTTCTGTTAGCTAGACCACTTCTTTGTACAGTTTGAGGACAATGTATCTACACCCTGAACAGAAGGCCATGGCTAGTCTTGATAATTCCCTCAGTAAATAACAAATAAACAGATAGCAAAAAAGCTACGGCACAGCCTACGACGGCCTTTACGAACTGTGACACATACAAAAGTCACTCCACTCATGAATTGTCACACGGAATAATTATGATACGATAATAATTCCTCCATTCATTTATCACTACGGTACAACGCTGACGTGTCTATTAGTGATAAAAATGGCCGGAAGCGTCCTCGGTTTTTCGTTTGGTATCCAGAGGCACTATTGCTTATATGTACAATCACGAGCACTAATAAGTATATATACAGTTTTGGTTGAAGCTTTGATCAGTCCAACGAAGTAATTCCAATGTAGATCTTATTGTACATTTATTTACTGTCTCTACAGGTATTCGAAGCACACCTGAATACTTATTAGTGCTCGTGACTGTACATGAGCTACACACTCACTGATAAATGTGGGTCACGGTTGATGTATATTCGTTGAGGGTCGACTTGTATGCGTGTTACACCCTAACCTTCGGGAGCATAGATTATTCTCAAGTTTTCTCAGGATTCAAACATTATATCACCCACGCTAACTGATACGGCAGCGGAAATGACACTTGAAAACTCCTCACACACAGACTTTTTTTTTAGTGCAGGTGCCAAATATACCACAACTAGAGCTGAAGAAAGTTTACGGAAGTTGATCTGTAATGCGCGTATGTATGGTGAGGTCTGATGTTGTGTTCTTACAAGTCTGATTTTTTACATGGTGTTGAGAATTCACTCGGTGTTCAGCAACTCACCGAAAATACCTACCAACTTCCTCCATTCTAAGTTATTCCATTTCTATATTTTCCTTGAAATTTCGTTAAACGATTACGCCTAGGTGAAAGCTCGGTTTGTGGGAGGGAGGGGGCGAGTAGAAATGGGAGAGTGGAGGGCGAGTAGGAATAGGAGGGAGGGAAGCGAGTAGAAATAGGAGAATGGAGGGTGAGTAGGAATAGGAGGGAGGGAAGCGATTAGGAATGGGAGGGAGGGAAGCTAGTAGGAATATGAGGGAGGGAAGCTAGTAGGAATGGGTGGGAAGGAAGCTAGTAGGAATATGAGGGAGGGAAGCGAGTAGGAATGGGTGGGAAGGAAGCTAGTAGGAATATGAGGGAGGGAAGCGAGTAGGAATGGGTGGGAAGGAAGCTAGTAGGAATATGAGGGAGGGAAGCGAGTAGGAATGGGATGGTGGATTGCAGGCAGTCAGGGCCGTAATGGGTAGATGACTGGGTAGATGATGTCATGGGAAAATCTTGACTGAGTGTGTTACGGGAGCGTTAGCATGATGTAGTACGTGGTGAGAGGGATACGGAGGGAGGAGGGACGCAAAACACACACACATACACACACAGAACACAGACACACACACACACACACAGAGGCACACACACACGCAGAGCAGTCAGTCAGGCAGCAGTGCAAGGGACAAAGCTGATACTCTAGAGGTTCTTTCTCACACTACCTCACACAGCCTTCACCGTCCACTGCTGCTGGTACCCACTGTCTGACAACAAAAAACCCGGTGACAGCAGACTGTTCTAGGACACAACACAACGCTGAAGGACTGGGTTTTTATAGCTTATGTAAGACACGGTTTTATAATATTCCTTGGGCTAATATGCCAGAGAGAGAATTAGCGACTTAAACATTGATGAAGTGAAGAAAACACTCGCTGGTAAACGATTTTTTTTCTTCTTAACAGTTCGGTATCTTCTTCAGTATATACAAAGTAGGAATCTGTCCCATTTTGACATTTACCGCAGACATAATTTTACATTTATTATTCTCATCTATTATTATTGTTATTTTTCACTACTTAGCTACATTACACAGCTGTACTCATCTGTATGTCACCCGGGAATCTAGTTACAAAACTTTGTCGAGGTATAGGGACCTGTGTCGGGCATTTACCAAAAAAACACTTCTACTATAGCAAAGAAATAATGTCAGCCTATGATTAATAACAAAAGAGCTGACCTCATTAGTGATTAATATATTGATACGCACGCAAACGCATATATACACATCGAACCATCCGTCTCGCACAGGACAAAACAAAGTCGACGATATAAAAAGACGGAAGCGGGGCAGAGACAAGAGGGGAGGAAGCAAGTCTGAGGTTCCGCCCTGAGTTATAAGTAATTTCGAGGAACATGAGTGAGAATGCGTGAGGGAGAGAGGGAGGTAGGCGTGACGACTCACTGGCTCTCCCGTTTGTCTGTAGCCTTGGACGGACACACACACACACACACACACACACGGACGGACACGGACACACACACATACACACGGACACACACACACACGGACACACACACACACACATGGACACACACATGGACACAGCCTCCGTTGCCACCTTCCTCACTCTTCATACTGACCCTCACTCATAAAGTCGTCTTGTTATAGTCGTTTTAGCCTTATATCTCAATTTTCCCCATCTAATAATGAAGCGAGGATGAACAACACTAATTTAGATACATTATAGCATATAATATAAGTAATAAAAACACAACTATCATGGCTAATCAAGACTAATATTATTAATGTAGTTATGGTACCTTAAGAGCTGCATAAATAGAAACACAGGTATACAAAACTAGAACGAAATGGTAAAATGAATATAAGACACAGTAACAGAGTATGACAAAAAACTGACAAGTATGAGTTTAATGGCGAGTAATTTGCTTCTTTGATTGGAGATTGGGTAATAATACTTTTAATGTTCAGTGCAGTCTATTAATAATCCATGTTTGGCTCAGGGAATGTATTACCTTGTTCAATATACAAATGCTTCATGAATTCGGGATCTCTTAATTAATATATCAGTCTTTCATTTAACAAACTCACACTTACTATGTGAAATAAATCGCTATTAAAAAAAGAACTCACATTGGCTAGTAGTGGAATTGTGCTTACCAACGTTCGTGGTTAAGCAACAAAGTATAATGCATGTAGGTGGGTGATCATGAACATCTAGCCTCAAATGTTAGGTTTCTCAATCAGAAAATAATATTGTTGACTTGCAGTAACTCTCAAAGTGCTCATTTCAGACCCCGCTGACACGAGAGAACCAGACCTCCCAAGGGGTGCTCGTGCCTCAACTTTCTACAGTTAATTATCGTACCTACAAATTACTTGCACTTTACAGCTACTTCATCTGTTCTCCGCCACTTTGTTCATCCTTTCCTTCCTCCAGTGCAAAGTGTTGGTGTCGAGACACAGCAGCGACCTCCATGCAGCGAACTCATGCATACAACGCGACCTGTCACCCACCCGCACCAACAGTTCATCTCAGACGGCCCCTTCTCTACATCCTCCTCTTCTTCTCGCTATGATCGTCTGCAGAACAACGAGCAGTAATTTCTCGACTTTTTTGGGAGTTCAAGCCGCTTCATGAAGACTCTGTATCAATGAAGTACAATTATTTCGACTCAGTGTCTGGATTTAATCACTTGGGTCCTTGAGTTTCCCTCAGGCAAGGAAAATCATTTAATATCAGCTCATGTAAAGCCACAAACACATCGCGTAACCAATGAGGACCTCTCAAACCGGCTGCTTGTCTCTGTATTTTGGGTCTGTAATCAACGGCAATTAAACTGGTAGGAAGTCTAAGAACAGGCTGTGCAGAGAAATTATTGTCTGAGACTCTACTTGAGGCCATTCATCACCTCCACGACGGCCTCCCTTCTACCCCCTCCTCCACCCTGGACCCCTCCACCTGTTACCTCCTCCCCTTAACCCCTCCACCTGTACCTCCTCCCCTTAACCCCTCCACCTGTACCTCCTCCCCTCTGCCTCCCATCTCTATCTCCTCCCCTCTGCCTCGCACCTCTATCTCATCCCCTCTTCTCACACCCATCACCCCCTTCACCTATCTTCTCAACATCTATACTTCCCGTTCTCCAATTTACCTTTTAACTCTCCTTACTGTCCCCACCCTCATCCCATACACCCTTCCTTCCTCCTCACAGTCTACTTACTTTAGTCCCTTACCTCTCGTTCTCATGTTTCTCTACCTGCTACTGTACCTTTCCCTCCATTCCACCTTTTGTACTCCTCGTGTTACCTCCCTCCCACCTTCCTTCACCTCCACCGTCCACTCTTCCCTCCCTTCCTCCTCTCGTATACCTCTCACTCCATCTCCTGCCCTTCTCTCCCCATATCCTCCCCCTCCCGTCATCCTACCCCTCTCTCTCAACATCCTGCCCAAGTGTTCCTCTCCTGACGATGCTATCACGGGCGGACCAAAATATCCCTAGAGGCCTCGCACGCAACTGCAAGACACGGCTCGGGTTCTGAGGCTCGCCATCGCTTCATCATCATTCGTTTGTATTCATCAGGCGAGTGTCTTGGGTCGGTGGAGGACTTATGAATATATTTTGCAAGTTGTGCTCGAGACTCATGCTGATGTCACTACAGGCCACCTCTCTCTGGCTCAGGAAATGGACACGTGGCGTCTATCATATTACAGTGGTTAAAATTAAATGTTCGTTGTTTTGGCACCTCAAATTTGCATTGACATTGACTCTAATCGCGATGTATGGCGTTCAGGTATTGAGTGTATTTACAGTGACGAGTTTCAGGAGAATGTTTTATGTTCTTACTTCAACAATTATTGACGAAGTCTGTTAATCGTGCAAGGATTATCATTTTTTTTTTTTTTCGAAACGAAAATATTATCAAACTTTTCGATGCCATCTCGTTCAATACTTTATTTAACACTAACATCAACATTCTGGCAAAATTTTATACATCTTCAAAAGTATTCTAGTAATAAAAAACTACGACCAAACTGAATTTGCAGAAACATTGCATATCTAGATAGATCATAGCTAAGAGGGGACAGACATGGGCCATAAAAATATGCTCTTGATACAGTAAGATGGAATCAGTGAGGAGAAGAAGGCTGCCTCGCTACGTTAAGAGAGGAGTGACATTCTCTGACAGCTAGAAGAGCAGTCTCCTGACAACTAGTGAACGCTACACGTCCCCTACCTGAGAGCTGCCTCCACCAGCGTGACAAGTTTTGCCTCCAGAGAGTGAGGAGTGGGACGGAGTGAGACAGGGTGGGAAGTGACTGGGTTGGAGAGGTAGTGTGACTGGGTTGGAGAGGTAGAGTGAGCCGGAAGAGGAGTGTGGCGGGGACATGGTGGCATAGCAGTTGAGAGAGGGAAGGAGGGACAGGGTATGGGTGTCTGGTGACAGGGTGGAAACGGGATGGAGTAGGTCGGTGACAGGGTGGAGCAAAGAGAAGGAAATAGACTGAATGGGAGTATGACTAGTGACAGGATAAAAAGGAAAACTTAGTCGAGTGATGACAAGGTGCATGGAAAAGGATGTAAGGGAAGCAGAATGCGATGGAGAAGGAGTGTGACAGAGTGGTAAAGGACTGGGACTGGGTGGAGCGGTGAAAGTAACAAGAGTTAGAAATGGAGGAAAGAAATAAGATGGAAGGTGTTGAAGAGAGGTAGGATAAGAGAAGGTGACTTTAGAGTAACGAGGAAGGCGAGAGGAGAGAGGGAACAGAGTTGGGTTGGGAGTGGCGGGTCACGGGAACTCTTGTCATCAGCTTTGGAGACAAAAAGGTAATATTCCCTCCGCCGTGAGATAAAAGCGATGTTGAGATGCATGAGGGCGTCTTGAACGAAGAGAGGGATTTTGAGATTTATGTGTGTGGGTTATAAGGTTCAGAGTTGATCAGACAGCCACATGAAGTAACCGGTGGAGGTGGGTCAAGGTGTATGCATCTGTGGTGTTGGTCAGAGAGGGAGGCTGTGCGTGTAACTGTCTGAGGGTTTCACTTGCTCGTGTGTGACTCCCATTGTCATTTATCTACACGAGTGTAACCGAACATTAAAGTCATGACAAAAAAGAAAAAAAAAACTTGGACGGTGAATGATGAATATTTTTTTGTATCTACAAAGTAACACTGAATAATTTTGGTGTAAAAATCCGATATTGAGAGACACACCAGTCTATAAAGAAAAAGATGTATATTTAACACTTGGAAAGAATCTTCATCTATTAAATGAACCAAGTTTTCGTCTCGCACCTGTACTGTACATAGGAACTAAATGACTAGTAATTATGTGTGTTCAGAGTCAATTAATACTGAGTACAGCACAGTCCCTTCATATCGCTTATAATTCACTGGATGCATTATTTCACTGTAATATGTCAATTCACCTGGATGATTATTACGTCTCCTGTAAATCTTCAATCAATTCTGCATGACTCTTGAAACCTAAATGTTGGCGGATCAAACAATTATTGAAAAAGAAATAGGATGAGCATAAAATCTAGTGTGTACCAGCTTGACGCCATTAATTAACCGAGAGGGGGGAAGTTAAGGGAAGAAACTAGTGATGGTAAATTGGAAAGGTACTGAAGCCTTCAAACTATGTCACGAAACAAATCCTCTATTCGGAACATTAAGCTAATTTGTTTCCTGAGTCAGGTTGGAGGAATCAGTAGCCCTCCAATTTATCAAAATCAGGTTCTCCTATTAAGCATTAGAGACCTCCCCAACACTGCAGACGATGAGGTGGAGTTGAGTGGTTATGTTTATAGGGCTGGGTCTGCTGCTGCTGTTGTTGCTGCTACTGCCAGACACCGGGCGGCGGACGTGTCAGTGATGGAGTATGTGATTAAGGAGAGAGAGAGAGTAAAAAAAAAAAAAAAATCGAGGCTGCTGGGGTCTCTGTGGTCAGCACTAATAAGTTAACTGACTGACAAAGATGCTGGATCACGTCATCAAGAAGGTGTGAGGGGATTGTTGAGGTTTTTGCAGAGGTGAAGTTGTCCATTGATTAATTATTGTATGACGTGCGTTCTCTATCTAATAATAATAATAATAATAATAATAATAATAATAATAATAATAATAATAATAATAATAATAATAATAATAATAATAATAATAATAATAGTAATAATAATAATAATAATAAGAAGAAGAATAACAATAATAAAAACTAACCCTCTTGGACTAAAAGGCAAGTAATTTTTCCTTCTGTGATGTAGGGAATTAACGACGAGGCATATTACACAAGTGGATGCATAGAATCATATTACTGTAACAGACTTGTGGAAAACAATAATGATATTTGTATACAGCTTAATTAAATCTGATGAACTACTATTATTATGGCCTTTATGATATTACCTACTAAGTCAAGCATAACATACCAGCTTAGTAATGCAGGTAGTCGACTGATGGCTTAATTTGAGCGTGTTAATGTCACAGACCATTTTTTTAAGCCCGTGGGAGTGACGCACCGACACCCTAAGCCAACAACATTATTTAATAGGATCCCTCTTGCCCATCCCACCATCATGATACCAAATTTTCACAATAGAGTGTCTCTACACTTTTAATCTTCTATAATCAGGGAAAAACAACGTCCAAATCTTTTAAAAAGTAGTAGGAATGTTGGAAATGGCAAAGGATATTTTCTAAGCCATTTAAATTTGGCGAGATGAATGAAATTCTATTATAATCAGGTCAGGTCATGCCAGGTCTGGTAAGAATATGATAAAAGAGGTCGGGTCAGGTAAGTCACAATGATAAATTACGAATCAAATTTGGGAACACTCGCATGAATTCACCAAGTCGATCGATAACTCACGCTCTTACTCATTCTCTTACCTTCATATATTTTCTCACTTGCTTTCCCCACGTTCAACACAATCAACTCTCTGCTCTCTCTGACTCACTGGACACCACAACACAGTATGTTATCTAGCCACTCAATCCACATAAACCAGTTGTGATAATGATTTCCTGTGTATCACTACCAATTCTTACCATCCTTTGTGGACTTTATATATTACACAGTGTTATTAAAAAAAAAAAAATGACTGATTATTGAGTGGTAGTAAAAGTGAATTTTGCCATTTATCCATCTATCTTGGTGTTATATGCAATAAAACTACCCTTCCAATTTCAGAACACTATGCCCCCCTGGATACTGACAGCCATGCAGGCCCTCACAGAAAATCACACTTTCATGACGCCCCCTCTGCCCCCCAGAATGCATCATTAATCAAAGGCCGCCACCACGAGGCCCCCAACACCACACCAGTCAAGTAATCTGGGCGGGGTGACAGGAGAGTGAAGGCCGGTGGGGCGACTACCTGAGTGAGTGGCCCTGATACTCGGTCGGCCACCCTTGACTGACGGACGGACGGACTGGCACTGTCGACGCCACTACCAGCCAATCCGTCGGTCCGAGCTCTCTGTCCCATGCATTGTCTTTTGTTGCAGTAAATTATTTTGATTTCTTACTTTTGCAGCTTTTAATAATTTAGATTTTTTTTTTTTTTTTTTTTTTTTTTGTAGTACATATTTATTTTGATTCTTTACCATTTATCTTTCCATTATGGTCTCACTTTTTCTTAGGCTTCAGAAACACACACATGATGTCTGTCTTATTATTTGTTTCATATAGTAATTTCCCAGGGGCTTCATGCATTATATATTAATTATAATTGTCTGTGTCATTGTAGTGGGAACTTTTCAGATGTCAGAGTCCTGAATGACAAGCCCGAAAGAGTTAATGTAGGTCGATATTAACTGACAAAGGAAGACTTTCCAATGCGACTACTTGCCGTTCATGTTGTACGGTTTTTCTGTGCAAAATTAAGTATGTTGCAAGGGTTTAATAAGTTCATTTATGACAGACGTTTATATTCTGATCCCTATTGTTGCAATTAAATTACTTTTTTATCATAAGCAACATTTCTGTACCATATGGTCATAATAATAATTGCTTTTTTCTTTAAGTGATGCAATTTCCGCAGTAACAGAAAAAGAAATTAATCACGAGTAGATAGCTATAATACGAACAGGACATCGATCATGTGATAGGCACAACCATATTCTATAGTAGTCAGTGAAAAGTGCGACACTATTTGTTTATGCATACTCTCCCTTCCAGTGCCACCACCCACCCATCCTCCAAAGCCCACCTACCCACCCACCGACCCAACCACTCGCCTTTCTATTTCCTGGCCGTGATCTCATGCTCACACTTCCCTCTGAGTTTACAGCTAGAGGTGATAAGATTATACCTGAGGGACTGAGGCAAGATAAAGCAATGGGGAATGTGTTGATCTACTGGCCAATCTGCACCTCCCTTTGGTCTTTATCAGGGTGACTCATACTTTGACTTAATCCATCAGGTGTACACAGATAACGTATTTCCTTCACCCTTCCACACCTCCATCACTATCATCAACATTACCTCTTGCATTGAGAACCTCACCAATAGATCGAACCTTTATATTTATATTACCAGATCCAGGTGTTAATCAGTATACCGTACTACTACTACTACTACTACTACTACTACTACTACTACTATTACTACTACCACTACTACTACTACTACTACACGTTGTTGTTGTGTATTTGTGTGGTTATAAATTTTCCCCTCTGCAGCAATTATATTAATCAAAGTTTATATTGGGATAAATCCACTGAATGTAAATAAACAGAAACTATAACTAAAAAAGCAACCAGCATGAAAAGGTGTAAAGGTCGCTGTAAGATGCTATAAAAGAAACAACAAACAAAAAAACAAAAAAATTCACAGGTTGGTCATGCACTTTCAAAATAAGGTCCACGGTAGAAGCCATAGTTAATGCAAATGTCTGTTTTCACATGTCGAGTACGTTTATCTGGCCATAATTTTAACACGAACCTAATGTTTATCCATGGCAGGGAGTGTGAGTGAGGAGGGCAGGTGTTGGGGGACAGGTGTGTGCATGGGGGCCCGGAACACCTGCTGCACCAGAGGGCGGCGGCAGCGTGCATGTCATCCTGTGTCCTGCTCGGCGGCTTTGTTCAGGTCGCAGCTGATACTAAGAAAATCTGCCCAAAGAAACTCAGAGGGTAAACACACGTCGCCAGGTGGGACTCTGCTTCCACTCCGTTGCTGTCACTAGGTGTAGGTAGTGTCAGGATCATTTATATCATCACGAATGGGTGCCCCTAAGAAGATCATTATTTATAGGACTGACCTACTGTAGCATAGTGTTATTATTTTCATTTGAGAAGAGTCATGATCGCTTACATTCCTAAGAAGAAAGTGAGGTCAGGTTAGTTAGTATAGATTGCCATGGGTTTCGGTGCGGCAAGAGGGCGACATAAGATTGATTACATTAGCACTTGACAATCAACAAAAGGATTGGGAGTAATTATCCACAGAATTATTTTACTGCTTTATCAACCTTATGGTCATATTGAGAACGTTCCACTTACAGCTTCTTCAGGAACATGATCTGTATTGGTGTTATATTTTAATACTTCTTCAAAAAAAAAAAAAAAACAAGAACCAAATCTTATCATTTAAGTCTCCTTCTCAAATGATATTTATCTGATGCCAAGGTCAGAACATACAAAACATTCTAAAGCCAACGTGGGGAGCCAATTCGTCACCAGAGATCTCAAATATTGACTCGAGTCGCCCACTTTTTTCCACTTGACATTGCCAAGATCAAACGGTGTCACTATAATATGATGATGAGTGACAGGTGATTTAGACGTTTTCTCGGATGCATTCTCTGATGCACACCCCCACCATCACTACCACTACCACTACCACCTCCACCAACACCAACACCACATTCACCACCACCATCACCACAATAACAAGTATTTCTCTTGGTCCGTGAGTGGCAGCACGTCAGTTGTGGACAGACTGGACCTCCTTGATTGCATCGTACAGCAGAGGACAAAAGGTCTTCCTTGTTCGTGAGATTTTGAACCGATAAAATTTATTTTCGAATTGTCTTGAGACCCGACGGTTACTTGTGTTGCGTCATTTCGGTTTGATGCAACTTCAGTAGTGTGGTATACACCTCAGTCCCCAATTGCTTCATGTCAGCATAAAACACATTAATTTTCGTAGGCCATGTTGGAATGTTTGTCCGCTCAGTCAGTAAAAATACTTCAGATTGTGGTATTATGAGTTCGACGCCGGAATGTTCATAATATAAACGAAACATTGTTGTAATCAATCAAAATTCATAGTCCCTTGTACCAGGGGACACAATAACATCTCATGGTCAATTAATTTTCACTGTTAAAAGGTTGGCATAATCATGTTACCTTGAGAGAGAGAGAGAGAGAGAAAATAAATCACACAGTTGATGAGTCGGCATACATAGCCTAGTTCTGGTGAGTATCAATAGGGAGTGAAGGAGTGATAGACAGGTGTGGTGGTGGTGACGGGGAGTGGGTGTGGAAGTGACAGACTACCAGGTGACCTGTTGGTGAGGGGAGGCGGTATATTATGAGAGTGTCACAACTGCCAGGTGGCCAAGTTTTTTATATGGTACTGGTGGTACTGGTGGTAGGGGGGGGGGAGGGGCTTAGAGTTACATTTATGAACATTGTAATCCCCAAACAACCGAAATCTCTTACGAAGGAGCAGTAAATACAGTTGCATTTACTAACAGCACCACACTGTAATATTTTGTTACAAGTTATAGGAGTGGAAGGGGTCATTGTAGCCACGTGTTTCATGCTCCTTCATTGCTAGTGGTGGTCAGGGAAAGACACACAAGAAAAAATTGATAATACTTTGTCTCTATTCCTTTGAAGTAACGTTATGTACCACTTTCTTTTGGAAGCACAAACAGAAGAGAAAGCAAACAAAACATATGTTGACAAAATTATATATGCGAATCCGTACCCTAAATGTATGATTGCTAGAGGCGACTGGATATACGTGTTGGGTGAGAACGGGAGAACAGACAGGTGAGTTGGGGTGACCAGGTGGCTCAGAAACGGTAACAATGTCAGGTGCCGAGGACAGACAGGTGAGGCGGAACCAGAGCACTGCGTCACACTTCCTCGTGCATGGGTCTTCTTTCTTATCACCATCATTCACAAGCCATAATAATTATTTCTGGCATGTCCAAGTGAAATTTTAAACCCTTGGAAGTCGGATGGTTTTCTTTCAGTGAACCAAGTCGTCTTTATTAAGTCAAGAGTAATGCGCATGGGAAATTCTCGTTCTCCGTAATCTGCGTGTTAGCTGACAGAAATAAACAAAACAAACTTGGACGATGTGAAGTTTGGATGAATCAATAACCAGCGATTCACCGATAAAATCATAGCCCCATTTAGAGGTTGTGGTGGTGGTGGTGGGGGGGGGGGGAGGAGGAGGAAATGAGAAGCATAATAGACAGTGATGGGGGTGATGATGGGAAGACCGGGTAGGGAAGGGGGGAGGAGAATGTAGCGGGTACTGTACTGGCGAGGTGAAATGTGGTGTGTGAGGTGAAGGTGAGGTGGAAAAGGTTATAGTAGGGGTCAGAGCAAGAGGTGGGAGAATGGGTGATGCACGGGGTGGAGGTGTACAGTAGAGTGGTGCAAGAGGTGAAGGTAAGTGGGTGCAAGGGGTGGAAGGCGAATAGTGGAGGAGGAGAGTGGTGCAAGGGGTGGAGGGCGAGTAGTGGAGGAGGAGAGTGGTGCGAGGGGTGGAGGGCGAGTAGTGAAGGAGGAGAGTGGTGCAAGGGGTGGAGGGCGAGTAGTGGAGGAGGAGAGTGGTGCAAGGGGTGGAGGGCGAGTAGTGAAGGAGGAGAGTGGTGCAAGAGATGGAGGGCGAGTAGTGGAGGAGGAGAGTGGTGCAAGGGGTGGAAGTGAGACGAAGAGAAGATCATGCACGGTGCAAAGAGGAACAAACAAAGGACCTTCAAACAGCAACAGGCCTCAATGTCGTTGCGGTGGGCTTCTTGTTTATGCTATATGAACTAGTCTACTAGGGTGAGGGAAAGTATAGCAAAGGAGAAGGCTCTTGCCCACCCACTACTCCCTGAAGCCGCAACTGGCCTTAATAAAAGACACCATGTGCAGTAGTAAGGAAAAGGAAAAGAGACACATCAAAGACAGGGTACGAAAATGAAAGACATATACTGCTTGTAGGTGAGGTGAGGTGAGGTGAGAGTAGAGATGTTTGCAAGACCAGGAAAAGAAGCGAGGAGAAAGTTTGTTGGGAGAAACGAAGAGAGAAAAGTGGTTTTATGGAGACGAAGGGTGTGTTGTTGGGTGAGGTAATGGCTTGGTGTTTTGGGTTGAGAAGGTGTTGGTTGCACTTGGAGAAAGGAGCAGTGAGGCTATAAGAAAGGGGTTTGGGTGTGGGCTGAAGAAGAACCGCTTTGTAGAGAGAAGTATAGTGGTTAAAGAATGGTGGTGTGGTAGTGGTTGTGGTGATGGGGGTGGTGGCTGTGATGATTGCGGTTGTGCATGGTGATGGTGGTTGGGATGATGGGATGGTGGTGAAGGTGTGGTGGTGATAATAGTGGTTGTGGTGGTGATAATGGTGGTTGTGATGATGGTGGTTGTGGTAATGATGGTTGTGGTAATGGTGAAGGTAATGATGATGTTGGTGATAGGGTGGTGGTGTTGAGGAGGGAGTGTGTGGTCGGTGTTACGGTGGGTGAGGCAAGAGGTCACCCCCCAGTTATTCCCTCACTGCAGCTAACATAACCAACCACCCACACCACCGGTTCCCAGTAGTAGTCTGGTCCACTCGCCTCCTTGCTATTTCCACCCTCGGACTAAAGAGTAATACATTATTATACCAAACCAAAGTTGAAACTGGTCTGTGCATCTTGATACTTTCGTGAGGAATTTGGTCCGGTTTGACACAACAGGTTCGTCCGTATTCAGAGCTCGTCTCATTTTATGTTGAATTCGGGAGGAATCAAATACAATTCATAATGATATATTAAATGACCCATAATTATATATAAATCCTCCATTCCTCTCTCTCTGCTCTTGGTTTACTTTTATTATACACCTTGGGTTGCCAGTTTGGTAATTTATCTTGTCTGGTTATTTAATATCAGATCTAACATAATATCAAATCTCCAATTTTACTTGCAATGTTTTCAGAATCACTGAAAAGAATATATAATTTGTATAACACCTTTGTTTGTAATGCTTAATCATCCTCTGAAGTTTGACCACAGTACTCCTGCAAGTTTTTGCTTTACGTTGATATCCATCCAACCAACCAACAGACAGACAGACAAATAGGGGTGAAAGTATAACCTTCTGCAAACTCCGTCAGCGAAGGTCATAAATGAACACGAACATAAATAAGAAACATCACACACACACAAACTATTTGCTTTTTGGATTCTCAGACAATGCAACTCCCTCACCCTTCTGTGTCCTCCAGACGAGCAAAAACTAAGGAACTCCACCTACTCAAGTCCACCTCCTTAAGAATTCGGCCAGGTACAGCTAACTTATCACTGTGATCACCTAAGTATGAATCCTCTCCTAGTTTCTTCACATACTGACTCGGGCAGCAAAAAGTCACTGACGCCACCCTGCACCTCACATCCTCCAAAGAGGTTCTTGTTGACTAACTTGCTGGGCGGAACATTCGCAAAAATATTAATAGTGGACTTTTTCACAACTCTCTGGTGAATGTACGTACAACGCACGTGTGAATTTTATCGTAATACGTACTCCAGTCCTTAGGTTCTAAATTATTTGTTGCAATAATAATACATAATTACTTCTACTGAATTTCACTTTATCACATTCGACCATTTCAGTCATTTGGAAGGATTCAAGTGTCCGACACCTGAGTGAGTGACTGACTGACTGCGATCCGAGCAAGAGAGAATTCCTATGACGAAGAAGTGGATAGACAGTCAGCGGGAGAGTTAACAACGAATTCTGACGGGGCCGCCTCGCATACCCAAGTCACATGCCCTAGATTCTGTGAAGGCGGGTATGTTGGGTATGGTGGGTGTGTATGATGAATATGCCCCTGTTGGCTGGTTGGTTGGTTGGTTGGGTGTCTGTTTCCCTCCAACACCCAGACGCATAAGTGCTCTAGGGTTTAGGTCCCTCTATGTGTTGATAATTTGAAGTTCCTTACGGGGAGATTCTCTTGGTGGTGAACTGGACGGCTACTGATTCCTCCAAACTATACTAAAAAACAGACATCCCTATTTGTAACATTGGGGTCGTCTGTGTCCTGGCATAGTTTGGAGTAATCAGTCGCCCACTAATTTATTTATCAACAAGAAAATCTCCCCTTAAAACTAGTGGCGACGTAGAGCAGATAAGGGGCTGAGTCACACGAGGTGTATAAAGCTGAATCTGAAATCTAAAACGAAGGAGGAGATGGATAAAGAGAAATTGCTGTGTAAGATGAAAGAGGGAGTAGTCAAAAATTCAGATGGAATGTAAGAGGGAAAAAAATCCCAGACAAGCAAGCAAGCAAGCAAGCAAGCAAGCACGCGCCCACCTGACAGGATTGGAGTGGGATTATGAACTCGGCATGATAAAGTAGCCCTGATTAAAGACCAAATGACTCTTGTTTATGGAGGAAAATGTGTCTGAGGAGAAGGGTGCGTGAGAGATGCAGGAGGTGGGAAGCGGTAGGAAGAAGGAAGGAAGGGTGGTGAGTGAGTGAGTACAGTGAGTGTGCATAATAAGGTGATAGTTGGCTGCATGGGTGAGTGTGTGTGTATAAGTGAGGTTAGGGTAGTTAGTTAGTTGGTTTAGTGTGTGTTTATGAGGGTTGTTGGTTGCATTGTTGTTCTATATATATGTGTGTGTGTGTGTGTGTGTGTGTGTGTGTGTGTGTGTGTGTGTGTGTGTGTGTGTGTGTGTGTGTGTGTGTGTGTGTGTGTGTGTGTGTGTGTGTGTGTGTGTGTGAGGACGTTTGGATGCATGGGTGAGTGAGTGAGTGAGTAAGGGGTTGGTGAAGTGGGTAAATGTGTATGGGAGAGGTATGGTGGTGTGTGTAGGTGAGTGAGAGAACCGGTGAGTGAGTGAGAGTGTTGGGTGAGAGGTGAAGGTAGCGTTTGGGAAGAGTTGCCGGTGAGGGTGAGGAATGAAGGCAGCTGGTGAGAGGAGTGAGGCAGATGCTTAGTGGTGGTAATGGCAGGTGAGTAAAACAGCAGGTGAGGGTGGTAGGGTGTAGGTGAGGGTGGTAGGGTGTAGGTGAGGGTGGTAGGGTGTAGGTGATAGTGAGGGGCAAGAAGGGAGACAGGGAGGGAGGAGTGGAGATAGTAGGAGAGGGAGGAGTGGAGAGAGCGAGGAGTGGAGAGAGCGAGGAGTGGAGAGAGCGAGGAGTGAAGAGAGGGAGGAGTGGAGAGAGGGAGGAGTGGTGAGAGATAGTAAGCGAGGGAGGAGTGAAGAGAGGGAGCGATGAGAGGGAGGAGTGAAGAGAGGGAGTGATGAGAGGGAGGAGTGAAGAGAGGGAGTGATGAGAGGAGTGGTGAGAGATAGTAAGTGAGGGAGTGAAGAGAGGGAGTGACGAGAGGGAGGAGTGGAGATAGTATGTGAGGGAGGAGTGGAGAGAGGGAGGGAGGAGCAGATAGTACAGTAGCGGTGACAGACAACAGGTGCATGTCACGCCCTCCCGCTCCAATCCACCAGAATAAGACGTGGGCGAGTCGAGATCACGCCCACCACAACCCACTGACTAGGCCGTGAGTCGAGTAGGCTTGAAGTTGGGGATGGATAGATAGATGGTGGACAGAGAGTTAGGTGGCGGTGAATGAGGGTGGAAGGGGTTAGGTGGTTGAGAAAAAGGGTTAGGTGGTTGAGAAAAAGGGTTAGATGGTGGAGGAAAGAATTAGATGGATGAGGAAAGGAGGGTTTAGTGGTGGAGGAAAGAGTTAGATGGTTGAGGGAAGGAGGGTTAGATGGTGGAGGAAAGAGTTAGAAGGTTGAGTGGTGGAGGAAAGAGTTTGAAGGTTGAGTGGTGGAGGAAAGAGTTTGAAGGTTGAGTGGTGGAGGAAAGAGTTAGAAGGTTGAGTGGTGGAGGAAAGAGTTTGAAGGTTGAGTGGTGGAGGAAAGAGTTTGAAGGTTGAGTGGTGGAGGAAAGAGTTTGAAGGTTGAGTGGTGGAGGAAAGAGTTTGATGGTTGAGTGGTGGAGGAAAGAGTTTGATGGTTGAGGAACTACCTAACCTGTATATATGGTTGTTAGGAAAAGGGATGTGCTGTGTGGTTTCTGACGGGAGAGTGAACGGATACTTTGAAAGATATAGAATTGATATTGTAAAAAGATCGAGAGAGTGTGTGCGTGCTGGGAAGATAGTCAGACTGGGTAATGAAAGAAGGGAGAGAGTGTGGGTGTGGTGTGATGTGAGTGTACGTGTGTGTGTGTGTGTGTTTGGGAGTGCGTGAGTGTGGGAGTGCGTGCGTGTGGGAGTGCGTGCGTGTGCGTGTGTGTGTGTGTGTGCGTGTGTGTGTGTGTGTGTGTATGTGTGTTTGTTAGTGCGTGTGTGTGTGTGTGTGTGTGTGTGTGTGTGTGTTTGAAAGTGCGTGCGTGTGGGAGTGTGCGTGTGCGTGTGTGAGTGCGTGTGTGTGTGTGTGCTCGCCTTGAGAAAGATTGTCTTGTTTGTAAAGGGTTAATGAATTATGAAAGAAAATGAATCATATGGTTGCCAAGGTACACTGACAGGAATAAGTAGCACCTATAAGAAACACACACACACACACACACACACACACACACACGCACACACACACGCACACACACACGCACACACACACACGCACACACACACACGCACACACACGCACACACACACTCCCACACACGCACACACACACTCCCACACGCACGCACTCCCACACGCACGCACTCCCACACGCACGCACTCCCAAACACACACACACACGCGTACACTCACATCACACCACACACATATACATCTTAACTACTAACAAACAACTCTACAAGATAAAGCGTAAATTACTACGATTATAATGCTAGCCTAGAGGGTGAAACTGAACTTAAGGAACTCTGTGTTGTAGTCTGAAAATTGGAGGTAAATGAATCCTTCAAATATTGCCACCAAACACCACCTATATGGAAAGAGCTTGTTTAGTGGCATGGTCAGGAGGAATCAGAAGCCTGCAATTTTTATACACGATCACAGGGTCCTTAATTAGGTAAACTAACAAAACTCCACCAACTCAGCTGAAATGGTCAGAGTGTTTGCCTCCAGAGGAACGTGTAAATATTTGCTTGTCACTTTAAATAGATTAGAACAGAAAGCTACAAACTATTTCTCCTTACAGAAGAGAATATTTTTTTTCTCTATCATTGTTTAAAGATTTAAGACGAATCATTATTATTATTATTAGCTGCTTCCAGAGAGATGATTATATATAATATATATTATATTGTCCGTGTAAACATAACAGAAAAGAAGTATCATTCTTTGCATTCAGAGAAGCGATTAGATATTTGCCTGCCAGTGTAAGTCAATAAGAAAAATGATCAATATAAAAAGTGAATAAAAGAGACAATCATTCCAAGGTGCGCCCTGACGTGTGACCATCACCCCCCACCCCCACCCCCCTCCCCGGCCACAACGGGAAGTCCAGGAGAGTCCAAGCAGAACTCAAGTTGTCTGGCTGGCGGCCACTTCGCCCATCAAGGCCCGCTGGCCGGAGACAACCACTAGTTTCTACAAGACGAGGACGTGACTGCTATGCTTCTCTGCTTTGCACTCATAAATTTGACAAGAGCAAGTCTAAATCTCCTGTGAAGTATTCTGGTGATGATTTGATGATTTTGGATGGCCGTAAGTCAACGACGAGATATGTATTGCTCTCTGAATATTAGTCATGGGGATTTTGCTTTAGTCGTAATGCTTAATATAAATTCACTGTTGCTCATGGAAGAGAGACAATGCATTTAGCATAATTAATTACATTAACATTAGTATCATTAGTAGTAGTCACTGGAAATAATGGAAGTAGCGTTTGCAAAGCATCATCTTATCAAAATGACCTTCAAATATCTTATAACCGAGGCCATCACACTTGTGGAGGGAGTCTGAGGGTGTAACTATGAGCTGGTCACGGTGGGTTTCCTACGAGTGACGCTAACAATGCTCTCCTCTCTTTGCTACCACCCCCACCACCACTATAACCTACACCTTCCTCTCCTCATCACTTTTCTAACAACCTTCCTTACTACAGCACTATCAGGAACACCTCTCCCTCACTCACAGTCTTAACAACCCCCTCACTATCCTCACTGCCACCTCATTCTACACCTTCCTCTCCACATCACTGCTCTATCACCCTTCCTTACTATCACCATCTTTCCCACTCCATAACCACCAAGCATCTACATCTACATCACTGATCTATCTCCTTTTACTTAACTCTATGCCATCACTATCGCCATATTCTCCGCCTCACATTAATAACACTGATATAAGTGTATAATATTCTTCATGAATGTAAAACCAGTAAATGTGTGACTTGTAAGTACAGCTAGCAAGTGTTATTAGTGAGTGTGTAACTAGTGGGTATGTAGCTAGTGGGTGTGTAGCAAGTGGGTGTGTAGCTAGTGGGTGTGTAGCTAGTGGGTGTGTAGCTAGTGGGTGTGTAGCTAGTGGGTGTGCAGCTAGTGGGTGTGTAGCTAGTGGGTGTGTAGCTAGTGGGTGTGTAGCTAGTGGGTGTGTAGCTAGTGGGTGTGTAGCTAGTGGGTGTGTAGCAAGTGGGTGTGTAGCTAGTGGGTGTGTAGCTAGTGGGTGTGTAGCTAGTGGGTGTGTAGCAAGTGGGTGTGTAGCAAGTGGGTGTGTAGCTAGTGGGTGTGTAGCTAGTGGGTGTGTAACTAGTGGGTGTACTAGGTAGTGGGTGTAGTTATATAGTTGGAGCGGCGTGAGAAAGTTGGCAGTAACGTGAGGGAGAAGATAATAGCAACGGTCTGATCCCCTTCCGGTTAATCTCCACTTTGTTATCTCTTCCACGAAGTGTCTCAGGCGCTGCTGCTGCTGCTGCTGCTGCTGTGTGTGTGTGTGTGTGTGTGTGTGTGTGTGTGTCCAATATTCATATCACGCATAAACATTTGTATTTGCATATATGTACTATGACTGTACAAGTAGGAGATTGATTGTGTGTACAGTATGCAATGGATGAGAACACATGTGCTGCTTCTGTACAAGTGTGTGTATATACTGTGTCTTACAGAACATAAATATAATTTTCTTTAATATAAAATTAAGAAATAATATAAAAATATATATATAACCAAAACAGAACCACGAGAGAAAGGTCAAAGGCCGGGAAGCACTCAGCAGTGAGGGAGCCGAAGCCTGATCCGTGGGCGGTGATTGTGAGCAATTACTGGCCGAACCACACAGTAATTGTGCTAATTGCTGAGGCAGAACCCAATATAAAGCAGGCTGAGTCGTGGCCCGGCCTTGGAAAGTGTGATGGAAAGTGTGAGTGAGAGCGGCCGGGGGGCGAGGCCAGGTGAGAGGCAAAACAATAACATGGATGGTAGCGATGATGGAGGCTAATGACCATCTTGTAAAGAGCCACATCACAATTATTAGGTATAAAGTGCAATTACGATAGGATAGGTGTACAGTTTTACTTGATATAACACAATGTAACTGCATTCCAATCCACACACGATGTTCACGTTGTTTTCAATTTTACACACAAAACATTCACAATAGCCTATACTCTCCTCCACTACATGACTGCGCTGTTTTCCTTCCTATAAAGATAACCACCATAAAAGAAATTCATTGTCGATTAGTGATCTTTCGTGGATGAGAGTGATAACATTTAATAACTTTTAATGGATAGAAACAAACAAAACAGGGGAGGTATAAGCACACAAAACCAATCTATAGCAGGTAAATGATACACAACACACTGCTTTGGTATCATATGCAGCCCTCTTACAACCTACGAAACAGACTTATAATGTTCTAGTAGTTACCAATAATCCTCCGGTGGTTATTGCATGATTAAGCAATACACACTTACCTGGAATGAATAAATGAAAAATGTGTTAGCTTTCAATAACAAAATTTGAGTGTAAGCAACTTTAAAAATGGGTACACTGTATTATTTTTAATGATTAAGGGTATTACACTTTTGATACATTAGAGCTCCTTGATTTCTCGAAAGTATGCCAGGAAACAGGACCAGATTAACAAAGGTGATGGTGGGCTGTTGCTTGGAAGAGTTTGGAGGAATAATTTACTCCAACGCTGTGCTTTTCCCTTAATTAAATAAGTTTCCAGATATTGTAGTTTGAAGATGGAATGTTGATATGATTTGTCCACAACATTACAAGCACTTCAAATTCATTCTACTTCCACTTTCTTGGTACATAATAATTATATTCACTTTGTCTGGTTCATCATAAATATGGTATCACCTCGTTAGGGTACATGCAGATGATGTTTTAGACTGAGGATGCTCAATCAATATAGAAAACCACCTATGAAAATAACGGGGAGGAACGGAGTGGGGGAGGGAGATTGGGAGAATTAGGGGGACCAGAGAATTATTGTAGCGAGGGAAGAAGAGTTGACTTAGGAATTATGAGGAAGAGTGGACTAGAGAATTGTAGCGAGGAGAGGAGGGTTGACTTAGGAACTGTTGTGAGGGAGGGAGGACTAGAGAATTGTAGCGAAGGGAGGAGGGTTGAAGGATGGATGGGGTATATAGAAAGGGGAAGATTGGGGAATAGTAGAAATATAATAGAAAGAGTAAAGGGAAGGATTAAAGAGAGAGAGAGAGAGAGAGAGAGAGAGAGAGAGAGAGAGAGAGAGAGAGAGAGAGAGAGAGAGAGAGAGAGAGAGAGAGAGAGAGAGAGAGCGCTAACAGGAGACATGGTTTGTGTGTGATGATAGGAAAGGTAGGAAAGAGAGCGACGTGAAGGGAGGGAGGGAAAATTAAGTAGTAGTCGAACCTTGATAGATTTCTTTATTGCCTTGGTTTCCGTCCTCCTCAGCCAACCTCTGTGACGGCCATGGTGGTAGGGGGTGGGGGGGGGGTGGATAGGTGAGTTACAGACGAGTGGGGGGCGAGAGTTACAGACGAGTGGGAGAGAAGCCAGAAGTAGTAAGGGGAAATTTGGATCAGCAAGCGAGTGAGGAAAACAAGAGTGGAAATTAACGGAGAATCACGGTTATGGAAGAGACAGTGGGTGTTTTCCAGAAAGAGAGGGGGAAAAGAGAAACGGAGGGAAATAGAAACGAAGGAAAAGAGAAACGGAGGAAAAGAGAAACGGAATAAAGGAGAAAGGGAGGAAAAGATAAACGGAGGAAAAGAGAAACGGAGGAAAAGAGAACTGGAGAAACAGAAGTGGGGAGGGGGGACCTATAGAACAGTACTGTATAAATGTTGTTGGACGTGAAGCAGACACGGGAGGACACACTTGGAATGCCATTGTTGCACACTGACTCATTCCTTTCATTATTATTACGGGGAGATTCTCTTGTTGGTGAATTGGAAGGTCTCTGATTCCTCCAAACTATGCCACGAAACAGATCCCCTATTAGTAGTAACATTAAGATCGTCTGTTTCCTGGCATCGTTTGGGGGAATCGGTAACCTTCCTATTTACCCAAACGAGAATCTCACCTTAAGGACCCTGTGATCGTGTATGAAAACTAGAGGCTTCTGATTCCACCTGACCATGCTACGAAACATGCTCCTTCCATAAAGGTGGTGTTTCGTGGCAATATCTGAAGGACTCATTTATCTCCAATTTTCTTACCTCATCACAGGGTTCCTTAAGCAGAGTTAATAGTAGCGCCATCTGTTAGTAAGTAAGGTTAATGTAGATGATTGCACTGTTATCACGTAAGACCTCAAGACCAAGGGGTTAATAAGCCAAGAATCATAAGCAGGGGAAAGTTACAAAGAGTTCCACAATTAATACACCTTACATATTAATCGATTTCATAGGAGTTTCACGAATTAAAAGTAAAGTGCAGTCACTGGATATTACCATGTATCCTGTAGCTTTGAAGATGCACTCTGTTTTGCGGAAGAAAATAATGAATAACTATGCTATGTGATGAGTTCCAGTAACCCATCTCAATAACAAACTGTCTGTGGTTGCCAGCTGCCAAGAAAAAATGTATATGAAATCACTACTGAGCATACAAAAATCATATCTGAAAATGTTATCATAAATGTTCCTTCATAGCAAGAAAATGATCTTATTATACCTTCAACAAATTGCTAGGGCCTTAAATATGATATTGGTACTCTCTATAAATATCGAGATGAGAAGAAGCAGACAATAATCCCTTCTTCATTATTTATAGCACAGAAATTATGTGCTTATCAAATGGAGTAGACGATTATATGATTATGAGAGTGAGGTTAAAAAAACGAGTTTAGTCAACATGACGCTCTCATGCAGTGAAGCTCAGACTCTGGATACTTGAGCTAAATTGATAGTGTGTGCTGGACGGAGCTCGCTTATTTAGTCAGTCACTCACACTATATTTATGCCCATCGACTACACGGGAATTTATCAACTCTCAAACAACTGCTGGTGATTTGTACAGTACATAATTTTCGTTGTCTAACAACATGCAGTTTTAGTTGTTGAAGAGAAGTACTCCTGTCATTTAAAGGTTATTACAGAGTTCTTCATTTAACCCATAAAATACCACCTAACCGTACGTCCAATATCATCCCTGGGTCAACACCAGACAAATAAAATGGTACTGGAAAACATAAGCATTCCGTTCTCTCTTTCGAAATCGGCTGCATGTTCCTTGTATCATAATGTTCTACACACATATATACACGTGCTACGGTCCTCCGATTTTCCGCACGAGTGTTTACTGGTGCCTTGATTCACGTCTCCATAAATTACAGTAGGTTATGTAGTTAAACTCACCTTCCCGGAACTAGAGCATTTATATGAGATGAAAAGTTTCGGACCAACTTTCCTCCAATGCTTTATCAGTTTCGGTGATAAGATTAGGCAATACATTATATTACTTAGGTAATACGAATATATTTTAGTAATCACTTGCATTGCTCTAAAAAAATCAAAGCTACTCATACACTACTACGTCTAACATCCTCTAAAATGAGTTCGGTTTATTCTTATCAGTAAACTATGCCAACAAAGAATATCTTATCACTCTCAGGGTCGGTTGATGCACATATGACACTTGTTACTTCATATACTGCGTTATTTCAGTCCATTGATTCCTTACATGTGTTTAACATATATTCTGAATATATGATGTTCACTCTCCTCGGAATTAAGACCCATTCAAATTACGGTTTCCTGAGTAAAGAACCGGAATGTTAACACAGTAGACGGAGTATGATACCCAGCAGCCGTATGGAGTGAAGGAAGCCCAGTGATCTAAGTGAAAAAAGCTACAACTTATAAACTATATATTCTGCATTTCCATCTGCCACTGTATAAACGTTGGTAACAACCCAGATGTGTAAGTACCGTGATCTCGCGGCTGATGCATAAGGTGACGACATTAATGTACCCAAATTATATGCTGTCTAGTCGAAAAACCCACCGACCACCACCACACCGACACCGACCCAAGCGTGTGTAAACAACATACTTGGCTGGTGACACATGTGGTGAGTTACGGTGGCTGACTCGATGACATGAGCTTATGATTACTGTTGTTTATTTACTTCAAACAATGCTTGCAGCTTCACAACTTTCACCAGGACGGTTGTGACTAGGATGCAGAACAGGGTAGACAGATTGTGGAAAATATAAACACGCACAATTAAAACGGAGTACATTGGCGTCGTCATTTATCAGTAGGGCATCTCCTCAAGTGGTGTTTTTAGCGGTGCCCTAACTCTCCTATACCCGCCATACGTCGTCTAGTGGTGAGAAATCAGGGCCTACGACCTTACTGACACGCCACGAAAATGTAAACCCGAGTGTCGTGATACAACACAAACCCAGACTTTTGCTGACATTTCCAACACTGTTTTTCTTCATAATTCCAAATCAAAGTACCATTAAAGAAGGTAACTGTTGTCCTGCATTAAGGATACTATTGCGTCAAAATGGTACTAAAACTAAGTACAGATAAAGAATTTTCCTTTCGTTCAGACCGTTTAAAAAAATGCTTCTATTGTATGTAGAAAAAAAAATAAAAAATATTGATATGGATTTCACTGAGCAGAGCCACGACAATAATGCAGGGAGCTCTCTCACACTATCATCAACCAAGGCAAATATAAAGTCTCTCTCGAGGCGCCAGCAGGTGAGGGGGAACGAACGTCTTCACCCTCAGTGTCACCTGCATGTAAATATAGTCCCGGCAAAAGCAAACTCACCCCGTACTACACACCAGATTATCACCTTATATTTTCAATTGGCTCTGACGCTTCACACTTAAAGGGGAGAAGACAATGTTGGTAAATCTGGCGCAACTTCAAACTATTCCAAGCAACAGGTTATCATTATTCTTGTTAATCTGGTCCTGTTTCCTAGCATACCTTGGAGGAATTAAGGCACCCTACTATACCAAAAGTACATTACTCCCTTAAGTTGGTCTTTGTAAACGGGTACATCACTAACGGGTACCTCGATCACTAACTGATGCTTTGAATGGTAGACATAATTGTAAACTAATACACCCTATATTTTCCAACATGCCTGATACTTGAAACTTATTTGTAAACAGATTATAATGTATGGATGGCCACCGTCTCAGGTAGAAATTTTCGCTCATGTGTTCGAATTCTGACCAAATTGGTGCAACAGATAATAACAGGACCGAGGGGAATACCACGAGTCCGCAGAGCTATGAACTTTTACATGTGAAAAAAGACAATATATGCAAAATGTTCGTAGCTACCGTAGTGTAAGGAATGCCGTCCAACCAAAGAACAATTTGGACGGCAGGCAATACACACGTGCCATGAAGCAAATATTCACAGTTGCCTGTGACTCAACCTCTACAGTTACCCTCAAAACTCCTCTTGCCTCTCCTCCTGCTTAATGGTACTGAAGTCATGAGATTGACAGATCATGAATAAGACGTAATCGCCTATTGGACTTCATTACGAAACTTGTTGTTCATGAATCCCTTAAGGGGGTAAATACACTTTTGGTACATTTGACCATCTTAATTCCTCCAAAGTATGCAAGGGAACACGACCGGATTAGCAAAAGTATTGGTGTCCTGTTTCTTGGAATAGTTTGAAGGAATCAGTTGCTCCAGATTTACCAACACTGTATTACCCCTTTAAGGCATTTCTATTTATCCGTGTCGCTGTGAATCAGACAAGAGAGGTGACTGAGGACTAACGATTATGACTGTCACCATTTAGCTGGGAAGGTTGTTGATCTTTGTCAAATGTACAGTAAACAATCACTTAATATATGTTTTGTTTTTCGGTTGTCGTGAAAGCAATTAAGCAGAAGAGAGACAGGAGAGGAGAGGTCATTACCCTCTTGGCGGGGAAAACTACACATTAATATTATAGAGGTGAGGGCTGCAGACAGGCGGGGAGTGATGGTGGAAAAACAAGACTCGGTTTTAGAGCAGGGAAGCACAAATCTTTCTCTCTTCTCTCCTAGATTCTGAAAAGTCAAGAGCATCGTTTTGTTTATAGTTCCCTGCAACTTCACTGTATACACTATCTTAACCCTACGACAAATACGATACCGTGAACACTGACTACTTAAACACTGATTTTGTAAGCATGATAATATGAAGTATAATTAATATGTTTGGTCTTCTTATCTAAATTCATTGGAGAAACAATGAGACAAGTAGAAATGTTGGGAAATTTACGTGATATGTACGGTCATACAGTGAGTTGGTGTGTGTTTACATTTAAGTATGTATGTGTGTATAAGAGTGTTTGAGGATGTGTGTTCCGTCAGAGGGGATGGAGCGTGACAGGGTGCAGAGGAGCTAACTGGTCACCTGTCCTGCTAGAAGTGACTAATTGGGACTCAGGTTCGGTACTAGGATTGATAAGCAGAACGATTCCCATTCACTGCGACAACCTAACGAGATGCAGCTTAATATTGTACAGCAATTTATGTTTGTGATAAATTTCCGAGAGACGTCACAGCTGAAATATTGTGATCACGATTTGTGAGTGTCCCGAGTTAGTGTGTGTGTTTCCTTGTTAATGGCGAGGCTTCGGTAAACTTAGATGTCCGTTAGTGTGTGAAAAAAAAAAAAAATCACTGCAGATCAAATGAGTCATCAATGCGCGCACACAGACATGCGCTTCTGTTCATCACAAAATTGTTCTATTTCACGACTTCCTTTTTGTGCAAGTGAAATAATAATAGTGGATGCACTGAGTTTGCTGAATAGGAGGAACGGAACCTTTGAAAACGACTGGACCACCACCCGCTCATAATTTATTGTGTTGCACAGGTGTACACACGGGCCAGTAAAGGTGGGTGTACGTACTCGATTCCACAGGTGTACAGTGAAAGGAAAACACCGCCCCAACCTCTCCCTCTACACCTGAACAGAGAAGTAATTAATAATCCCGAGCGGAGAGCGCGCCCGAGCGAAGTGAGTTTTCTAAATTTTCAGACATTTTTCTTGATCCTGATTTTGGAAAACTTTTTGGCCTGGTGGTCAACCTCAATTCTGGTACCCAAGATTTTGGAAAATTTCTGAACCTAACTCCTCCTAGACCATACCAGGGAGAGGAAGGGGGAGTGAGGAGGGGAAGGGGGAGTGAGAAGGGGAAGGGGGAGTGAGAAGAGGAAGGGGGAGTGAGGAGGGGAAGGGGGAGTGAGGAGGGGAAGGGGAGTGAGGAGGGGAAGGGGGAGTGAGGAGGGGAAGGGGAGTGAGGAGGGGAAGGGGGAGTGAGGAGGGGAAGGGGGAGTGAGGAGGGGAAGGGGGAGTGAGGAAGGGAAGGGGGAGTGAGGAGGGGAAGGGGGAGTGAGGAGGGGAAGGGGGAGTGAGGAGGGGAAGGGGAAGTAAGGAGGGGGAATATATGGGAGGGGAGTCTAGTTGTTGGAATGGAAATGAGATGGGAAAGAGGTGTGATTGATGGGGAGGGAGAGGGGTGTGATAGGTAGGGGATGGGGAATCGAGGAAAGAGGGATGGAGAGGGATTATATAGTATCGGGAAGGAGGGAGGGGTTAATATGATGTAAGAGAGTGGAAAGTTTAATTGAAGTGGAGGGGTAATTATAGGTAGGGGAAGGAGAGAGAGGGGTGTTATGGGTAGGGGACGGAGAGGGAGGGGTGTTATGGGTAGGGGAAGGAGAGGGAGGGGTGTTATGGGTAGGGGAAGGAGAGGGAGGGGTGTTATGAGTCGGAAAGGAAAACGGATGTTATAGTTAGTGGCGGAAGAAAATAAAGAGGATAGTGTTGTTGCTTGGGGAGAGAAGGACTCTGACTGATGGGGAGGGAGAGCGTGTTTAGGGTAGGGGAGGCAAAGCGTATTTAGGGTAAGGGAGGGAAAGCGTGTTTAGTGTAAGGGAGGGAGGGAGAGCATGCTTAGGGTAGAGGAACGAGAGAGGTGTATTGGATTGGGGAGGGAGACCAGAACTTTAACTAGCGGTTTCCTGATGCGGCAAAACCACATAAATGCACAGTGGAAGGACTGTCTCATTCTTTCTGTACAGACCTAAGCTGCCTCCTAATAATTATAACCTTGGAATCCCTATGCATTTTTCTCACTGTCTGGAAAACCATTATAACATTTCTGCTGCTCAGTACGCCTATCTGTGCCTTGTTTGTTTTGGATTTGCAGGATCAGCGCTGGTGCATCACTCTACATTCATCCAGGTTGAACGGGTAGGGGAGTGAGGGTCTGATGGCTGGGAAGAGAGGGGTGGTGGATAATAACCAGTGGAGAGGCTGCTGAGCGTGAAGAGGGTGGGTGAATCACAGTCTGGCTAACTACCTCTGCCTTCCCTTCCTTCCTTCCTTCCTCTCTACCTTTCGCCTGGACAATAGAACATTACAAGTACTGTACCATCGGCCAAATAAGGGATATTTTACTCAATAACATTCACTCATGATTTGGCATCTAACAAATTCCAAACTGGACAAATATATTCTAAACGAAAAAAAATAACTATACCACAACTTTTTGTATATTCAATGAAAGTCAAATGATGTGTCACATGAGTTAAACTTCAGTGACATTTTCACAGTTATATTAACAAGGATTGAGTGGTTTTACTGCATAAAAAAAATAATAACAAAAGAAGGCAACTGAGTCACAAAGGCTACAACAGTGAGAGGCGTTGAAGGCGTTATCTCACTCCGGTATCTGATAAGGAAAATATAACTAGCACACAGATGAAACAGCCTCGATTTGACACAGTGAAGAAAAGTGTGGGAGATGGAGGAAGGGAGGAATGCAGGAAGGAAGGGAGGGAAAGCAGATTAGACTCTTTAGAAGACTAAAAGAAATATATGGAAAAAGATATGAGGTGGAAGATACAAGGGAAGGAAGAGGTAAGGAAAAGAGGATGATGTAGAGGAGGAATAAAAGTGTGGAGGAGGAATTGAGGCGTAGGGAAAGGGGGAAGGTGTGTGGGAAAAAGAGTGAGGATGAGGAAGGAGGGAGGAAGGTGTGCGGGAAAGAGGAAGAGGATAAAGAGAGAGGGAGGAAGGTGTGTGGGAAAGAGGAGGATGCGGAGCGAGGGAAGGAGAGAGGAAGACAAGGGACAGGAAGCTCAAGGGGCGGGGGAGGAAATCTGGGAGAGAGGAAGGAAGACCTGGGTGGTGGGGGACGTGGGCGGACGTAACGAGGGAACTAGTCTAGGAGTAGAGGCAGGAGGGAACAGAGAGAGAAAGAAGAAGGGAAGGACGAAGGAAGATGGAGAGGAGCATATATATATATATATATATATATATATATATATATATATATATATATATATATATATATATATATATATATATATATATATATATATATATATATATATATATATATATATATATATATATATATATATATGTATATATATATATATATATATATATATATATATATATATATATATATATAAATTATATATGTTGGTAGGTTCATATATATATATATATATATATATATATATATATATATATATATATATATATATATATATGTGTGTGTGTGTGTGTGTGTGTGTGTGTGTATGTGTGTATGTGTGTTTGCGCGTGTGTGTGTGGAGAGAGGGAGAATAAATATTGTCATGGAGATACTGGGATCACACAAGGAAGGTAGGAAGACACAGCGTCAAAAAGGATGAAGGGCGAGGAAGGAAATCTGGGAGGGGAAGGAAGCGAGCTAAGGAGAGAGAAAGACAGAGGAAGTGTGTGGGTGGTGCCTCATTCTGATGTCAGCCGGCTGCGAGGCCAAAGGCAGATGAGTGCTGATTAAGGGTGCGGAGGAAGGAGAAGGAGGAGGAGGAAGTGCGAATGGAGAATATGTGTTAATGGAGAAGTGTAGGAGATGGAGAAGTGTGAGAGTGAAGAGTAAGTGCGAATGGAGAAGAAGTGTTAGTGGAGAAGTGTGGGAGATGGAGAAGTGTGAGAGTGAAGAGTAAGTGCGAATGGAGAAGAAGTGTTAGTGGAGAAGTGTGGGAGATGGAGAAGTGTGAGAGTGAAGAGTGTGTGAGAGGAGAAGAGCCTATGATGGAGAACTATGAAAAGTATATTACCCTCTTAATTAACGTGTATCCATCTAGTTGCTTCACTCTTAGGTCATTCTGAATCCATCTACTCCTTTCCTTCCCTTCCCTTCCCTTCTGTGACCTTACCTTATCTGTACAAGAATAATCATGAACATATAATATAACCTCGCCCATCTGTCCTCCTCCTCCTCCTTCTCCATTCTCTCTCAAGTGCCACAACCATTTCACCCACCTCATCCAAGCTCATTACATAGCCAACACATATGATACCAAACATAGAAAGTAGGTTAGGTTGCTTCATCCACTCTGTCTCTCAGGGAAGAAGAAGAAAGTGTGGGTGTCAAGGTAACATTTGTGAGTATGATGGTAATAATTGTAGGTGTCAAGATAACATTTGTGGGCGTCAAGATAATAATGTTTGTGGGTGTCAAGATAAGTTTGGATTGATTCAGAGCAAGTGTGGGTGTCAAGGAAATAATTGTGGGTGTCAAGATAATAACTGTGGGTGTCAAGGTAATAATTGTGGGTGTCAAGGTAATAATTGTGGGTGTCAAGGTAATAATTGTGGGTGTCAAGGTAATAATTGTTGGTGTCAAGGTAATAATTGTGGGTGTCATGATAATAATTGTGGGTGTCAAGGTAATAAATGGGGGTGTCAAGGTAATAATTGTGGGTGTCAAGGTAATAATTGTGGGTGTCAAGGTAATAATTGTGGGTGTCAAGGTAATAATTGTTGGGTGTCAAGGTAATAATTGTGGGTGTCAAGGTAATAATTATGGGTGTCAAGGTAATAATTGCGAGTGTCAAGGAAATAATTGTGAGTGTCAAGGTAAGTGTGGGTGTCAAGGTAATAATTGTGAGTGTCAAGGTAACAATTGTGGGTGTCAAGGTAATAATTGTGAGTGTCAAGGTAACAATTGTGGGTGTCAAGGTAATAACTGTGAGTGTCAAGGTAATAATTGTGGGTGTCAAGGTAATATTTGGTAATAATTGTGAGTGTCAAGGTAAGGACAGGTGTTTATAAAGAGACAGGTGAGGATAAGAGGGTAGGGTAACAACAGGTGTCCTATCCATAATATATATCTGACCATGAGAGAGAGTGTGAGTGTGAGTGTGTGTGTGTGTGTGAGTGTGAGTGTGAGTGTGAGTGTGAGTGTGTGTGTGTGTGTGAGTGTGTGTGTGTGTGTGTGTGTGTGTGTGTGTGTGTGTGTGTGTGTGTGAGTGTGTGTGTGTGTGTGTGTGTGTGTGTGTGTGTGTGTGTGTGTGTGTGTGTGTGTGTGTGTGTGTGTGTGTGAGTGTGTGTGTGTGTGGTGATGGTTATAGGTGGTGGTGGTTGGGAATAGGAGATGTGGGTGGCAGAGGGTGGAGTTGTGGGAGGCAAGAGGGTGGAGTTGTGGGAGGCAAGAGGGTGGAGGTGTGGGAGGCAAGAGGGTGGAGGTGTGGGTAACAAGAGGGTGGAGGTGTGGGAAGCAAGGGGGTGGAGGTGTGGGAGGCAAGAGGGTGGAGGTGTGGGTAACAAGAGGGTGGAGGTGTGGGAGGAAAGTGGGTGGGAGTTGTGGGAGGAAAGTGGATGGGAGTTGTAGGTGGCTAGTTGGGTGGGTAGCTAGTTGAGTGGGTGTGTGGTTGAGGGCGGAGGCGGGTGGGTGGGAGGGTGTAATTGTGGGCGGCAGGTAGATGGGTGAATGGGTGGAGGTTTGGGTTGCACGTGGGTGGGTGGGAAGTGTGGGCGTCAGGTGGGTGTGTGGGCGGCAGGTAGCTGGGTGGGTGGGTGGGAGGGTGTAGGTGTGGGCGGCAGGTGGGTGGGTGGGTGGGTGGGTTGGATTAGGTGTGGGATCGTGGAGGTATGGGCGGCAGGTGGATAGGTGTGTGTGGGTGGGTTGGTGGGTGGGTGGTGAGGGCGTGGCGTCACCGTGGGAGTTACCGCCGCTCCTGGACGCGTGCCGGAAGTTAGCAACCGGAAGTAAGCGTAGAGTGTACGTGTGCTGAGCCGTGTGCACCTGCTCCACCCTCCACCCTCCACCCTCCACCTACACCTCCTTCTTTTCCTCCTCCTACTTCCTTCTCCTTCCTCCCTCCTCATTCTTCTTCTCCTACACCACCTCCTTCCTCCCTCCTCATTCTTCTTCTCCTACACCCCCTCCTATTTCCTCCCTCATTCTTCTTCTCCTACACCTCCTCCTATTTCTTCCTCATACTCCTACACCTCCTCCTACTTCTTCCGCCTCCTTCTCCTTCTTCTCCTACACCTCCTCCTACTTCCTCCTCATTTTCCTTCTAATCTTATTCTTTTCTTTATAGTTTCCATCTTCCCTTCCTTTTATTCAATTTCCTCCTCTTCCCTTGTCCTCCTTCTCCTCCTTTTTCTCGTCCAATGCATGTGCTCCTGTGCATACAAAACTGAGATGCATCCCTCCTATTGTACATGTGCTCACCACCGTACATCAACCCTTTTTTACCTTACTTTCATCTCATTGTGTTCACTAATCAACAATCATGCTACGTTCCGCCTGCCCTGAAACGACCTACTTATGTTATCAAATATTAAGGTGATAGTAAACTTTTGGTACATAAGAACGCCTTCATTCATCCAAAGCATGCCGGGAAACAGGACCAGATTAACAATAATATTGGCGGCCTGTTGCTTGGAATAGTTTGGAGGAATCAGTTGATCTAGATTTACTAACACTCTAGTTACCCCCTTAACCTCTACACTACAGTGACTTCACATTAATGATATATCTCTGTGTAACACCAGATGCTTCCACTACCCACAAAAAAAAATTCTGAATCAGTGTGGTTAATGATTATAGGGTGTATTTTCATATTATGATTATTATTTGCATTTTAATTATTATGTTGGAAAAAAGGATCATAGCAATAAAACCTCTGTATAAATCCTCGTCCAATATCCTTATCTGAGTCTCTACATCGTCACTTACATAATGTAACGCACGTCTCATTTACCAACATCATCAGACTTCCTTTCCCTTCCTTTCAGTATTCATAATAATTGTAAATGAGAATTTAAAAAAAAGCGCAACAATAGAAAGCTTTACCATTTGTATACTGACTATGAACGGTATTTTTGTATACAATTTCCCCCAACTTCGGCTCACGAGGTGTGAAGAGTGAACAATGTCCTTCAGATAAATGAAATAAATTGTGTTCCACAGGTTCTTACACTGTGTAGTCAATCATAACCTCGCACTTCACAACCCAAGGAGAAGGAGGGGCAAAAGAGCAGGGCTAACACCCTTGATGCTTCTATCAGATGACTCAGAGGATTCTAAATCACCGTGCAATGTTTGGTTCGTGCATGTTGTGGTGAATAACACTACCTGACATTGCCTTCCCTTCAAAGATTGAGGTTGCGAAAGATAACTACATCCTATGAACTTTTATCACTTTTTCTAATTTGGTGGCAGTCGGTTCACACGTTACCATGAATGTTTCAAATCCGATTAATTGATCGTACTTGATGAAACAGTAATATGTGTTAATATTGTAATCGTCAATATAGTGGACAGGAAAACAGGTAATCTTGCACTATACATATGTCTCTTCCATATTACGTTTCCCTGTTGATGAATACACTACATTATCGAATTCCCTTTTAGCTTATAGTATAGGTATTATCGTGATACATTTCTTTCCCACCAGGCCTGAGAGCCACTGAACAATTCTGCCCACCCACAATGGGCTTGAGGGCAGGCACGCAGCTGGTGTCCAGTGGTCGCCCCCAGGCACCTCACAACATCAGTCCGCTCTGAGGCCATGACGAGGCACAAGTTCGGCGGCACAGATAGCACTGAAGGAAATGAACGAGGATTTTAAAATACGTATGGCCTGGAATGGTTACTATGGACGAAGAGATATATAGGCAGGATGATGATGAAGAGAAATTTAGGGTGAGTGATAACAAGACTGTACATTCTCAGCTGAGTGTGAGAATGTGGTAGCCGTCCTCAGAAATGTTGAAGATGCCATTCCAATTAACGAGCCTAGACAAACAAATCGTCGACAACCCTAAAGGGAGAATCACTTTGGGTTCATAATTGTTTGGCCTGACTTTATAAACACTGAATATGAATGACTGCATTAGCACATGTTTATATGACGAATTTACCTTTTACTATCGTGTGAGACTCAGGCCCTTATTGGTTCATATCTGCTTAAACTATATTGAAAATCCCCAATATTTTACTCCCTCAGTAAAAGGACTTGTTTTTATTTCCTCTGGTAAATGCCAGAAGATACTATTTACAAGTAACAGAGAAAATCCCTCCCGACACAAGAGACTAAGTATATTCGTGTACAGTAGGTCTGGAGTTGAGGTTGTGGTGGACAAAGGTTCTGCCAAGTAGTTGTGGTGGCGTCAGGTTATGTGTGTGGTGAACCGAGTTATTTATGCCTTAGTGGCAGCATCCTATAGTTAAACCAAATTATCCTCATTATCCCTGAATAACGCCAAAGGTCTGGGGGGTTATTCTAAAGAGGCCATTATGGTAGGTGTGTCATTCTCATGGGCGGCATTATTGTGGGCGGCAGCAGTGGGCGGCTTGACCACCCCGCACCACCCGGACAATGGTTGGGGCTATAAACCTGGGGGCCGATACCATCACGGTCAGCCACGCACGACTGCCAATGGTCCGCTAATGAAGTCTACTACCCGCTAAACGTCCGGGGACTTTTACCACCCACGGTCCACCTCACCTGTCCTGGCCTACCCACCACACCAAGGACAGACAGAGAAATCTACTGGGGAAGAAGGAAGAAATAGAATAGGGAGAGGACGAGAAGGTCAGAGAGCAAGAGCACAAGGAGAGAAAGCCAGGGAGTAAAGAAAAATAAAATAAAAATAAGCCAAGGAATAAAAACGGAGAGAAAGCCAAGGAAGAGAGAGGGAGAGAAAGCCAAAGAAGGGAGAGAACGCCAAGGAACAGAGGAAAAGGGAAAGAAAGCAAGAAACAGAAGCCTTTGATCACCATATAGCATTGGTAAAATAAATTCCTATTCCATCTTCTCATTAACGTTCTCTTTGTATAATTTTTTTCTTTTATCTACATCTAGTTGGGTATAAAATTTTAAGGTTCAAGAGAAAGATATACGGTAAACGAAAGCCAACAAACAACCACAGGAGCACCACTACATCAACAACCTTCCCCTTCCTCCCTCCCTCCCGCTTGTTGTGGTATGAGGTAACCTGCTGTCCTCTTGGTTCGATGGGTAGGGCGTGTGTTGTACAAGGGATATGATCAATCACTTCATGGGTAGACTCAAACAATAACCTGCATAGATTTTGCTTGATTCGTTGACTTTCTGGACCGAGAATCATACATATTTTGCAGGAGGGAGAAACGACATTGTATCTGTGTGTTCTTGGCGTGGGGCTGACACCATTAGTGGCATCTTATCATTGACAATTTATACAATAAGCTATAAGATATTCTTTGTGCATAATTATCGAGTGATTTGTCATCAAACATAGACGAGAAAAGATATTTAAATATCTCTCACCATCAAGGAACAAGTCACACCCGTTCTCTGCATCTTTAATTTAGCTTACGGGGTACAAACCAGTTACAGTACATATGCCGACAGTAAACTACAAGCATGATACAATCAATACGAGGTACAACTAGGAATGAAACTCAGCGGGACTGAATATAGGATAGTAACATTCAACTCCAATCCAAGCATGTGATAATATGATGAAAGAATGAATCCAGGTTTTCCCAACAATCTGATGATAACAAAAATTGTAAATTCCTTTACACAATTATACCCCCAAAGACGAATAATGATCAATTTTAATCGGTGTTTATTGTAACAGTATACTTTCATGCAAGTCGTATGTAATTTAATTTAATTTCACTAGATTAAAGATACGGTACACAGACAACTTAATGTTCCTTAACTACTGGGCGTTTCCTTCCCATCTGTGTGTGTATTGTGGCCAGTGGTTGCGTCCTTCTGGCCAAGCCTCAACCATCATCTCGACACACGTGGCTCATCTCCCATTTGCATTGTGTTGTGGACGGCCGCATCTCGGCTCGTGGCTGAGCCTTGGGAACACACACCTAACCAGGTGTTGCGCAAGGCGGTACATCCCCGCTGTCCAAATGTACACGCAGAGTGAGGCTGGCCCTCCGTGACTCCAGTTTGACCCCGCCTGACCCCTGGCTCAAACAGGCTAACCTGACCCCACATAGACACTCACTCGAAGCAAACAATGTAATTAACCTTTTGTTTTCTGTTAATGTTTGAATATTTTCCATATTATTAACGAATAATGGATCCCATGTTTACCGTAAGTTGCTAACAGCGACTAAACAAATCTATAGTGTTCATTGGCAAGGAAAATCTGGATTGAGTACAAGTCCTCTTGTCAAATAATTCAGCTGATGACTGGGCTTATTAGATGTATTATTTATGCTACGATTAATCAGAGACACACCCTCGTAAATGCATGTACAGTTGGCCACAGGAATTCTTACACAGACTACATGGAAATTGTGTCATTATTTTGTAAGTACTGCAATGAATGGTCTACCAAGTGACTCGGTGACTGCATAAAAATTAGGCTAGTAATAAAGTTGTATGGCAGTTACGTCGTCTTACATTTGCTTTTTGCTGGAAACCCTCGAAAACAACAGCGTGTGTATGAACTCTTGTGGCCAATAGTACGTGCTTGACTACCGTACTCTTTACATCTCAATTGTTATTCCCTTTAAAAATGTCACAGAACGGTCGCTGGTATTGCTTTACTGTTTTCGTTATTACAGACACCAAGTTGTAATACTAATCAATACTGAAAAAAATAACGAGTGTCAAAACTAGCTTACAGGTGTATATTGGTGACTCGTAAACCGAACTAATAATAACACAAACCAGGTTCCAATCACTCCACCCAATTATTGTGCCTGTGAACTTACAATTCTGATGCCCAAAGCAATACGGAGGAGGAGGAGGTGGAGGAGGAGGAGGAGGAGAGAGAGCACAGGTACAAGCACCCACCCACCCACCCTCCCTGTGTACCAAAGCAAACTCCACGATTTTCCCCGCAGCAGCATGCATGACCTCAGCTTAATCAATCACCTTTAAATCAGCTTCCCCTTTCTCTACCGCTAGTCACCACCTCCTGCAGAAGATCCCTGTCATTTGGCCCTGTCTTCCTCCCCCGGTGCCGACTATCATGACTACCATCACCACAACGTAAATAATCTCGCCCGCTACTGTTATCACCGCCAATCTCGGGAGTTGGTTCAGGGTGAGGTCACAACCCGTTACCGTCGCAACTACTGCTTGTGGCCGAGGCGAAATTAGCCCTTCGGAAGACAGACGGGGGGCGCCATGCAGTGGAGAGGAAGGCAAAGAGAAAAGGCTATGAGGCGGAGGCGACGAGGAGGTAAGTGACTGTTGTTGCTACCTATCGTGTCAGAAGGGACGAGAGAATTTAAACGCCTGGTGTTGATGGACATGTGTGGGTGCCAATTTATTACTTGGCCTGAAAGATGAAGCGTCCAATAATAAGCAAAGGAAGTCATGGCTGGGGAAGGACTGACGGATGAATGAATGGATGATAAACCGTTAAGGAAGGAAAGATCTGACATACTCGTTTAGCTATATTATATTCCAATAATAATGATGTTGAGAAACTCTGGTAGTGCATTAAATAAATTATTACGTCAATACTGTATAACTATATCTGAAGTGATGTAATCGTAAAGGTTAGTACCTGTCAGCAAATGTCACAATGTATATTAACTTTTATCATTAAGGTACAAAGACGGGTGGTTGTGTCAGGAAGGTTGCTTCTGACAGAAAAATTATTATGTACAAAGATGATGAGCTGAGGACAAAATCATTGTGACCACAGCAGGTAAAGTTTAGCACAAACTGAGACTTTAGTAACAGTGGTGAGCAGAATAAAAAAAATAAATAAAGGGAAACCCATGTTATTTCTAAAATGCTATGAATTACTGTCGTGTATAGAAGTGAACTATAATAATGATGCTCATGAGAGTCACGAGGAGGATCTAATGTAGAAATTGTTCGAGAAACCGGCGTAGTGAACTTGCGATACTGACCTGACCACACCCCTAATAATAACAACATAAGCCAACCACAAGTTCGAGGTTAGAGTTCCCACTTTGCTTCGGTCTGTTCCAGCGAGCTTCGGCCGCACCAACCAAATGCCACAGGGAAAACACGTCCGTCGCAGGAAGGGATTTGGAGTGTATAAATCTTTAACTTACGCGAGCATAAAAAATGGAGTGTATATTTTCGTTGCTTAAATCGTAATGTAAAATAGTACGATTTGAGCGTCGAAGAGTAGTTTCCTGGATGTAGTAGTTAAATAATAGCACCCTTAGACCTACGTGAACAAAAGACTTTGGAATATCCTATGACAGGTAGTTTCGGATCTACAGGAGAGTAATTTTTCCGGCTCAGATTCGCTCTTCGTACTTCTGGAGTGGTGGCGATATCTTAATGTAAAATAAATCGAGAGTGGAGGACATTATAGCAGGCCAAAGAAGAATTGAGCAGAGAAGAGCCAGTTGCCCTTTAGAGTCTAAATCAGAATGAAGATGTGGGAGCAGAGATAAACAGATGAATGTGGTGGTAGATGCTACGTAAGGTGAGAGGGTTGGCGGTCACGTGGATTACCTCTATAAACAGTGGATCACGGCCGTAAATATTGGTGAGCGAGGCCGTCTGTGGTGAGACTCGACACCAATTGTGGCAAAAGAAGAACAATTTTGTGGTTTGAGAAAGATGCTCGTCGTTGTCACTACAACCCGAAGTATCGGACAGGAAAAACAAACAAACAAACGGAATGAAAAACTGTAAACTATTGGTGAGGTACGAGAGAGACATATGTGGGTGATCTACTGACCTAACCAAATATCAATGAGGACACTGACTGAGAACAGTTGTCTTGTCACTCTCAATTCTTGTGCTAAAAAGAATAACATAATTATAACAGCAGAGAAACAGAATGTCTATAGAGGAAAAGGCACGGAAAGATGAGCAAGGATGCGAGCCAGGCAGCTGTGGTGGGTGGTGATGGTGAAAGTAACTCGGTGGGCAGTAATTACCGGTGAACTGGTAATGACCGGACACGCACCACTGATGGCAGTGTCTCCGGGGTGTTAGCAAGAGTGACAGTCATCCTTTGTCATTTGCTTGTCCAGGACGATGACAGAGAGACAGGGTGACGAGGAGAGAGGCAGGGTGACGAGGAGAGAGACAGGGTGACGAGGAGAGAGGCAGGGTGGCAGGGAGTGAGATAGGGTGGCAGGGAGGGAGACAAGGTGGTAGGGAGAGAGATAAGGTGGCAGGGAGGGAGACAAGGTGGTAGGGAGAGAGATAGGGTGGCAGGGAGGGAGACAAGGCGGGAGGGAGAGAGATAAGGTGTCAAGGAAAGAGATAAGGTGGCAGAGAAATACATCAGTTAAAAATACAAGATAAACTAAGGTACGGTATATTTAAGACTTGGTGAGAGGAGAAGGTTGTACAGAATATCAACCTACAATTACTAGAAATGATTGGCCCGGGGTAAATTAACAGATACGTGAGCAAGGAAGCAAGGGAACGAAAGTGATGTAGGAGGAAGTAGAAGAGGTGACAGGAGGAGGTGAGGAGGATGCATGAGGGAGAGAGAGAAAAGTGCCAGAAATTGTGTGAGGGAGAGAAGGTACTGGAAATGAGGTGACGAAAGGAAAGTAATGAGATGGCGGTGATGTGGGAAGAGGAGGAGGAGGGAGACAGACAGACAGACAGACAGACAGACAGACAGACAGACAGACAGACAGACAGACAGACAGACAGACAGACAGACAGACAGACAGACAGACAGATACAAACACAGACAGACAGACAGACAGATACAAACACAGACAGACAGACAGATGGAAAATTGGGGAGAGGAATTCATAAAAATACGCACATAGGGTTTTTCGTAATCCTGCCGACACAAACCAGGTGGGCAGACAAACAAACCAAAGCGATCACATAAGCTCCTTGGCAAGGGTAATAAAAAGGCGATGATGACGAGGAGGAAGAGAAAGACGAAAAAGACGAGAAAGACGAGAAAGACGAGAAAGGGGCTCAGAAGAAGGGAAGGAAAATATAAGGGAGGATGGGAAGAACGTGAAAACAGAGAAGGTGACGAAATAAGTGAAAATGAAATGGATGAAATTGAATGAGAAGGGTTATATAATGGAGATGAGGAAAGGTAATAAAGGAGGAAGATAAAAACAAGAATAATAAGAAGAGGAGGAGGTCAAGGATAAGAGGTAGAGAGACTAATGAGGTGTCAGATGATGCAAGGAAAAGGAGTGGCAAGGGTAGGGACAGGTGAGGGAGAAGGAGTGGCCAGGGTAGGGACAGGTGAGGGAGAAGGAGTGGCCAGGGTAGGGACAGGTGAGGGAGAAGAAGTTGCCAGGGTAGGGACAGGTGAGGGAGAAGGAGTGGCCAGGGTAGGGACAGGTGAGGGAGAAGGAGTGGCCAGGGTAGGGACAGGTGAGGGAGCAGGAGTGGTCATGGTAGGGACAGGTGAGGGAGAAGGAGTGGCCATGGTAGGGACAGGTGAGGGAGAAGGAGTGGCCAGGGTAGGGACAGGTGAGGGAGAAGGAGTGGCCATGGTAGGGACAGGTGAGGGAGAAGGAGTGGCCAGGGTAGGGACAGGTGAGGGAGAAGGAGTGGCCAGGGTGGGAACAGGTGAGGGAGAAGGAGTGGCCAGGGTAGGGACAGGTGAGGGGGAAGGAGTGGCCAGGGTAGGGACAGGTGAGGGAGAAGGAGTGGCCAGGGTAGGGACAGGTGAGGGAGAAGGAGTGGCCAGGGTAGGGACAGGTGAGGGAGAAGGAGTGGCCAGGGTAGGGACAGGTGAGGGAGAAGGAGTGGCCAGGGTAGGGACAGGTGAGGGAGAAGGAGTGGCCAGGGTAGGGACAGGTGAAGGAAAAGGAGTGGCCATGGTAGGGACAGGTGAGGGAGAAGGAGTGGCCAGGGTAGGGACAGGTGAGGGAGAAGGAGTGGCCAGGGTGGGAACAGGTGAGGGAGAAGGAGTGGCCAGGGTAGGGACAGGTGAGGGGGAAGGAGTGGCCAGGGTAGGGACAGGTGAGGGAGAAGGAGTGGCCAGGGTAGGGACAGGTGAGGGAGAAGGAGTGGCCAGGGTAGGGACAGGTGAGGGAGAAGGAGTGGCCAGGGTAGGGACAGGTGAGGGAGAAGGAGTGGCCAGGGTGGGAACAGGTGAGGGAAAAGGAGTGGCCAGGGTAGGGACAGGTGAGGGAGAAGGAGTGGCCAGGGTAGGGACAGGTGAGGGAGAAGGAGTGGCCAGGGTGGGAACAGGTGAGGGAAAAGGAGTGGCCAGGGTAGGGACAGGTGAATGAGGAAAGGATAAGAAAAGAAAAGGAAAAAAGAAATGGTGCTAAAAAATGCTAGAGGAAGACGAAGAGGAGGAGGAGCCAAGAGAAAGACGAGGGAGTATGAGAAAGAGGAGATAATGTACAAAAAGAAGAAGGGAATACAAGAGGAGAAGAAGGGAGTAAGAAGAAGAGGAAGAAGATAATGGAGTAGGAGAAAAGAAGAAATTCATAGTAGGAGAAGGGAGTATAAAAAGATAAAAAAGTAAGTGTAGGAGGAGGGGACACACACACACACACACACACACACACACACACACACACACACAGAAGAGACAGGAGAAAGTCAGGAAGGGAAGGATTAAAGAAAGTAAGGAAGGAAGTCGAGACAAATGTGAAGAAGGAAGGGAAGATAGGAGATGAATCCGATGTAAAATGATGATGATGATGATGGAGGAGAGGGAAGAGATGTTGATGATTAAGAGAAGAAGGAAAGAAATGTATGGTAAAGGAGAAGAGGAGATGGAAGGACAACTTATTACTTGAGAGATAAGACGAATTGGAATAGAAAGGAAGGAATGAAAAAAAGGAAAGAGAGATGTTCAGGTTTGGGGAAAGGAGTAAATAAAGAAGGGAGAAAGGAAAGTAGAATGAAGGAAAATGAATGAATGAATGAATGAATGAATGAATGAAGGAAAAAACAACCAACAACCCAGCAAAGTACTTGGAAGGAAGGGGAAATGAGGAGAAAATTAATTGGCAGCAGAATAAGAAAAATGAAAATGAGAAAGGTGTGATAGAGAAAGAGAGAGGAGGAAAGACGACGCTAGAGTATACGAAAAAAGAAAGAAGGGAAGGAAGAAATAAGAAGAAAAGGAAGGTATGCTATGTAGGAATGGGGAGAAATGTGATTGACGAAGAAAGTTAGAAAGTAAAGTGAGTAATAACAGAGGAATAAATATTGAAGAAAGTGATGAAGATGAGAGGGAGAAGACGACGTGAGAGTGAAGATATGAGTTAGTAAATAAAGAAGAAAGAGATGAAAACGACGTGAGAGTGAAGATGAGTTAGAAAATAAAGAAGAAAGAGATGAAGATGAGAGGGAGAGGACGACGTAAGAGTGAAGATGAGAGTGAGTAAGTAAAGAATAAAGTGATATAGACGACGTGAGAGTGAAGAATAATCAAAGGAGTAAATAAAGAGGAAAGTGATGAAGATGAGAGGTTGAGGACGACGTGAGAGTGAAGAATAAGCAAAGGAGTAAATAAAGAGGAAAGTGATGAAGATGAGAGGTTGAGGACGACGTGAGAGTGAAGATGAACTGGTAGAATGCTGAGCGTGACGTGTGCACCATGTTATCATATACTTGGTCACGAGGGTCGTGTTGGGGCGACGGCCGATGGTGATGGCGGCGGCGGCGGTGGTGATGGTGGTGGTGATGGTGGTGATGATGGTGGTGTTGACGCTGGGGTTGGTGGTAGGTCTGGTGTTGATGGTGGTGCTGGTGGTGGTGTTGGTGTTAGCAGTGGTGATTGTGGTTTTGTTGGTGGTGGTGGTGGTGCTTGTGGTGTTGGTGGTTGGTGGTAGTGGTGTTGGTGGTATTTGTGGTAGTGATGGTGTTGGTGTTAGCGGTGGTGATTGTAGGGTTGGTGGTAGGTCTGGTGTTGATGGTGGTGGAAGTGGTATTTCTGGTCGTGGTGGTGTTAGTGGTGTTTGTGGTTGGTGTCAGTAGCTGCATGTGTTGGTGGTTGGTGTTAGTGGTGATGGTAGGTTGTGGTGTTAGTGGTGATGAATGATATTGTGGTGCTTATGGTTGTGAGGGATAGATATGATAAAGGTACTGCTGGTGTTGGTGTGACTGTGAGGGATGAGGGGGATGGTATCAGTGAAAATATGACAGAAAAGGTAAATAGGATCATGAGAGTTTGTATTTGGAAGTGATGGTGATACGATGTGATGGTTTTGTTGTTCATGGCCAGAGAAATATTAGGAGGAGAAGGGGGGAAGGAGGAGAAGGGGGGAAGGAGGAGAAGGGGGGAAGGAGGAGAAGGGGAAAGGAGGAGAAGGGGGAAGGAGGAGAAGGGGGAAGGAGGAGAAGGGGGAAGGAGGAGAAGGGGGAAGGAGGGGAAGGAGGAGAAGGGGGAAGGAGGAGAAGGGGGAAGGAGGAGAAGGAAAAAGAAGGAGGAGGAAAAAGAAGGAGGAGGAAAAAGAAGGAGGTGGAAAAAGAAGGAGGTGGAAAAAGAAGGAGGAGAGGGAAGAAAAAGGAGGAGGGTAAGACAAGGAGAAATGAGAAGAAAAATGAGGAGGGGGAAGAAACAGGAGGAGGGGGAAGAAACAGGAGGAGGGGGAAGAAAAAGGAGGAGTGGGAAGAAAAAGGAGGAGGGGGAAGAAAAAGGAGGAGGGGGAAGAAATAGGAGGAGGGGGAAGAAATAGGAGGAGGGGGAAGAAATAGGAGGAGGGGGAAGAAATAGGAGGAGGGGGAAGAAATAGGAGGAGGAGGAAGAAGAAGGAAGAGGGGGAAGAAAAAGGAGGAGGGGAAAGAAAAAGGAGGAGTGGAAAGGAGGAGGAGGAGGATAAGAAGAGGAGCAACGGGAAAGAGGAGAAGGAAGGAGGAGGAGGAGGAAGGTGAAGGAAGGAAAATGAGGGTGGTGAGGGATGGAGGAAGAGGAGGAAGGAAGAAGAAGAGGAGGGGGGTGAGGGATGGAGGAAGGAGGAAGGAAGGAAGAAGAGGATGAGGTTGAGGTGGTTTGTGATGGTGATAGGGTATAATGGCGAGTGATGGCAGTGGTGATGACAGAGAATTACTGCAATAAAGATTAAAAGGAAACATAGAGGCAGTGATACTTTATTGGCTAATTCAAGCGTACGAGGAAAATTACGACCCAGTGAGAATCCTTAAAAAAGATTACTATTGCATTTCCTGGTATTCATGATCGACGAAGCTATGTACAGTACAGGGTCTCAGAGGAATGAATATAGGATAAGAATATTTTTTTATCTTTTCCTTCACACACACACACACCCACCCACAAACACACACACACCACACACACACACACCCACACCCATGCGCACACACACACCCACACATACATACACACACCAACCCACACACACACCCACACACACACACACCCATGCACACACACACACCCACACATACATACACACACCAACCCACACACACCCACACCCACACACACACACACCCACACGAAAGACCAGCTCAAGATAACCAATGGCCAGGCAGATATCGGAGTTGGGTACCCTGACAGACATTAAACTCAGCCTCAGAGGGGAGAATGGAAATACTGCAACGAAATAGAACACAACTATAAACCTGGACACTGGACCTTTACACATGTTCTCTCGTTTGGTTTCTATTCGCTCTCTCTTCCCCCTCTGTCTCTCCCCCTCTCTCTCTCTCTCTCTCTCTCTCTCTCTCTCTCTCTCTCTCTCTCTCTCTCTCGTCACATTCGGGCGTAATCGGGAGGAAGTTGTGGCGGATGTATGATACTGTAGGTTTCTGCTTATTGGTATACGGGGATAACACATGCCTATGAATATGGCGACTCACTCACACACTCTCACTCTCTCTCTCTCTCTCTCTCTCTCTCTCTCTCTCTCTCTCTCTCTCTCTCTCTCTCTGGACTCCTATTTCGTAAAGACACACACGCATACACAAACAGACTCAGGAATTGACATGTACACTACACAATTTCCTACTCCATCTATCAGTCGAATCACCTATTGAGAAAATGTATAATATTGTGTTTAACTTTTAGTCACTTTTCCTAATAGACTCATGACAGACGTATGTAAAGTTCTGTACCAGCTATAAGTGCTGGCAATTGTACAGTACGTGAAGCAGAGAACCCCCTTAAAAATATAAATATGCACGAATTCGTTTATCACACGTACCAAAGTATTTACCTGGAAAACGAAGTCACTGGGAACTCAACTCAACTCTCACTTCTGCTATCGACTGTACTTAAGTATATATACAGAGAGAAAGTAAGTTAACTGTTGGGATTATTCTTTTTTTTCTTCTTCTTTTAGTCAAGGAAGGAAGTTAGTTGTACTGGTGAAGATTTAAGGGGACGTATCGTGGTGAACATCTGAATTATCTTGTTGTCGTTCGCTCCACAAGGCACGAATTGGGTTTACGATATCACAAGGTCGTCTGGGTGAATGGAAACAGAGAGAGAGAGAGAGAGAGAGAGAGAGAGAGAGAGAGAGAGAGAGAGAGAGAGAGAGAGAGAGAGAGAGAGAGAGAGAGAGAGAGGAGAATATGGAAAAAAAACTGAGGAGGAAGTTATATAAAATGATACAGAAAATAGACGCAGGAGCAAAAGAAAACGGAGGAATTAATTAATGGACCTGAGAAGAAATAATGATAATATAAAGATAGTGTTTGATTGCTCTTAGACTGACAGGAAAAAAATAGCATTGTTTTTACCGAGTACGTTGCAGCGATATTAGAACGGAAGGAAATGAAGGAACCAATAAGAGAACATAATGCAAGGAGACAGAAAGGAAAGCTAGCAGGATAATTAACATAAAGACAGGAAGGAAGGCAGGTATAAGGGCAGAAAAGCATACCGGCAGGCAAGCAAGCACAAAGGCATGAAAAGGGAATGGCAGACAGAACAGACGTAAAACAAGACGAAGAAAGGCACTGAGGCAAAGGGAATGATTGGCAGGCAGCAATTGTGACATAATAACAGGAAGGCAGGCAGGCAGGTAGGTAGGCAGAGCAGCAGACAGACAGACTGGCAGGCAAAGAGGAACAATAACAGACACGCAAGTATACATAGAGAAGCAAAAGCGACAGGAGGGGAGGAATTGTAGGGATGGGAGAGGAGGAGAAGTAGGGATGTATGGGAGGGGAGGAGAAGTAGGGATTGGAGGGGAGGAGAAGTGATGGTGGAAGGGAGGGAAAGTGGGGACAGGGGCGGAAGAGAAGTGAAGATAGGAAGGAATAAAGTAGGAATAGGAAGAGATTGAGTGAGGGAATGGGAAAGAGGGGGAATGGTGTGAGGACAAGAGGGGAGGAAAAGTAGGGATAGGATTGGATAGAACGGGGGAGTAAGACGAGGGGGTGAATAAGCTAGGGGTGGTTTGCAAGACCTGACCTCCAAGCAACCAACCAACCAACCAACCATCCAACACTCCCCCGTTGGTCGTGTCTCAGTGCCACGTTTCTGACCCTACCCTCCCCTTCCACCCTCCACCACTCCTTATCCCGGAGAGTCATCTGAGTGCACCGGGGAGGAGTTTACTAGCCACGAGGGAGACGAGGATGGATGGAGAGAGAGAGAGAGAGAGAGAGAGAGAGAGAGAGAGAGAGAGAGAGAGAGAGAGAGAGCAGAGGTAAGTGGTGACTGGTAACTGATAAAGGTTCCTCCTCACCTTGACTTGAAGAAAGGAAATAGATAAACAAACGTACTGTTAAACAGCGGCAAGTGGATAGAAAATGAACCCTGCATTTACCACTGTATAATAATTACAAGGACGGTATTCAGTAAAGTGTCTGCCTGAGGTTAAAAAGTGAGTGAGTACATGTATTTATGTAAACAATGTAAGGTAAGTTCAACACAACTCATATCTTAGCCACGACTCACAATGTAGTACCGTTGTGTCCTTGTACTCATACATACACACAGTACCTAGGCACTTTCACCTCGATGTATACACAGTAACGACTTCCTGCTAGGATTTACTAGGTAAGTCTTAAGGAATGTTCAGCATAATCTCATTTACAACACCATCCTGAATGACAAAAGATCCTATAGGCAAGAAAAGACATATTTAAGGCAATGACGCTGATTTTAACAATGGCTATATGCTCCATATATATTCGCATACATTGACGTGTATAAATGAAGTGCCAGGAAACCTTACCCATGCTGTTGCATTTTCCATAAACATAAGGAAAATAAATCCGAATGAAAATGTGTCCTTTCCTCATATCTCACTATGATCGAGAAAAAATACAGTCACTGTAAGTAAATTTTTAAAAAAATCGTTGTGTAATACATAAGAGGAATTCCATTCACAGGACACTGAAAATCTTGCCACCCAAAGGATAAAGTGAGAGGTCGGGTAGAGAAAAGCAAGAAATTATTCAGCGATTAAGAAAGTAAGAGAGTGAAAAAAGTGTGCATGGAGATTGGCCGGGTGATAGAATTGGCTAATTATCAGGTTACCGAGCATTTAATGTACGAGATATTATAAAAAAGACTAAAGACATTTTTAAACCGCGTGATATCGCATGAAAAGCTGAAGATGAGAACAATGAAGAAATGCGGAAGAAATGGCAGGGACAAAGGGGTGAAAATCTGTACGAGGAGAAGGAAGAAAGGGGAGATATAAAAAAAGGAAAACCAAGGAAGGGAGGGAGGGAGGGAAGGGTGAAAAGGTGAAGAAAAAAGTGAAGGAGTATGGAATAAAAATAAGAATAAAAAAGTAAGAAAGGGTGTAATAAAGGGTCGAGGGGGAATATGAATAATTAACGAAAGGAGGAGAGGAAGGGAGGAGAGTGTGAAATGCTGAAGGAGGAAGATGAGGAGGAGGGAAGTACAATTCTACGAAACGAAAGCTATAATGAGGAAGATGGAAGACGTGAACGACGACCAGGAAAATCTTTATAAACGAAGGAAATGCCAATGGAGGGAAGAAATGAAAGGCGACAAGCTTAAGTATAAGAAGGAAATGGCAGAACTACGAAGGAAAAGAGGAACGGATGAAGAAATGATGGTGAGAAATATGCAAGAAAATCAAGGAGGGAAGGATTGAGGGAGTCGAAAGAGCATGGCTAGATGGACAAGGATGGCCTGCCTGCCTGCCTGTGTCTCTACCTGCCTACCTGCCTGCCTGCCTGTGTCCCTACCTGCCTACCTGCCTGCCTGCCTGTGTCCCTGCCTGCCTGCCTGCCCGTGTCCCTGCCTGCCTACCTGCCTGCCTGCCTGGTCCACGCTCGCTGAGCTGACGTGACAAATGAGGAACGAGCAGCGATACCATCACCATGTCCCACCGCCATTATGGTATCTGATGCACACGCCACCAGCTGGGGACCCTCACTCCACCCTGCAGGAGGAAGACGACCTGTGGCGCCAACACCTTGACCCCGACTCACAGCAGAGGGTCACAAACATACATACATACATGCATACACAGACAAGCTTACATAGCATACCCTGGCATGCACATACAAACATACACACTCTCTCACGTACACACAAACATGCAAGCAAGCAAGCAAGCAAACACACACACACACACACACACACACACACACACGCCTCCATCCGTGGTCAGAACACAAGTCACGCGTGGCAGAAGCATGACCGCCGCCTATAAACACTTCCATTATGGGGTTCTCGGCCTCTTGCAACATGAACAAACTATAAAGAACAGAAGTGATCTGTTGTGAGTGATCAACAAAGTTGATGGCAGTAGGCTACGTTTATGAAGGAAATATTATTATGATCACAAATTGAGAAAAAGTAACGGAATTTACTTATCCTTGAAAATTAAGCCTACAAAATACCATATAATTTCTGTAAGCGGTCAGAGCGATCTTTCAGTTCCCTTCCGAGCACTTGAATAGAGCGATCCGTCGTGTTATTTATAATGATAGTGTAGCGTAATTAAAGGGAAGATAAATATGGTCCCGGTCGACCTGAGAACGGCCCTTCCCCTTCTCCCTCGTTCCACCAGACCGGACCGGACTAGTTGGCGTATTGTGGAATGTTATGAAAATACTGGAGATGTGGTGATTGAATAACTAAATTGTAGTCAGTATGTCTGTAACTTTCTATGTATTGTTGGCCTCTATTTGCGGTTCATTTACAAAATACTGGTGAGGCAGAGCCTCTAAATCAAACTTTCTTGGCTGTCAGAACAACTTGAAATTATTCACGTCCTGTTGCTTTTGTTGTGGTTCTCCTCTTGGTGGTTTTAGTCTCAGTCTCTTACTGCTCTCTTCTGGTTACAATGTTTACGTGACAGACTTGATTCACTCAGAAACCGACAGAAAACTAGAGATTTCTTGCTATAAAACATGCTTATTATTTTGTTGAAATTGAAGCAACAAAACTGACCTTAGGACTTGTACGTACACACACACACACACACACACACACACACACACACACACACACACACACACACAAACACACATAATCAACTTACGAATTTTTACCCTGTCAGGTGTGAGTGAAATTACACATAAGAAGACGGTCAACAAATCCAACCACTCCATAACTCTGGAAGATCCAACCACTCCATAACTCTGGAAGGACGATAAGCACCACTCAGCGATCATAATGGTGGTGTCTGGGGCGGGCCGAGGCGGTGGTCTGTCCAGGGTATTGAGGTGCCAAACGTGAAGGATGTGAGGCCCTCCCCGCTCCCTGATCACTCCAGATAAACTCGAGAGCCCTTACTGACCACCACCACTCTACGAGGGACGGACGGTGGCAGGGGGATGAGGAGGGGGGGGGGGATGAGGAGGGGGGGGGGGATGAGGAGGGGAAGAGGAGGGGAGGAGGGGAGGGAGGAAGATAGGATGGGGAGAATGGGAGAGAAGTATGGGGGGTGGCAGGAGATGATTAGGGGAAGGTGGAAGGTTAGGAAAGGAGGTGGTAAGAGGTGAAAGAGGGGAGGTTGGTATGAGGTTAAGGAGGGTAGGGTGGTAGGAGGTAGATGAGGAGAAAGAGTCATTGTCAGTATACTCTCATGGCATACTAAGGGTACCGTAGCTGGCCGTAAACAACAATACAATAGGTCGGGTGTGGAGGAAAGAAATGATTCCTTCCAGTGGTCACACAATACTCGGTTAGTCACTCTCGTCAGTCCTGGCGAGAGACTACTCCAGACAGATGCCTATTTAATAACACTCTGGCTTGTCACTTGGGTTTTAAACGTCTAAAAGGTACTGAGTGAAACTACATAAAGCCATACATATGAGCAATGAATGCAGTACAAGTTTGCAGCATCCTGAGGCTGAATTGTTGAAGTAATCTGCAGTGGTGATTGGACAGGGTCATGGAATTCAACTTTATCTTTAGGAAGGGTTAAGATGCTGTGTGCAAAATGGAACTCACTGATTCCTTCAAACCGTGCCCCCAAACAGCACGTACTGAAGGAGTCTGTTTCGTTGCATACATTGGAAGAATAAGTGGCCTCTTTTTTATTCGCAGACGAGATCACTCAGGCCTTTTTATAACCAAACAGGAGATGCAAGCCGTCTACATATTACGGGATAAACAGACATGCTATCATGAATTCACACTGACAAAATTATACAAGTCCAACTGGAGCCTAAGAACGTGTACCCTGGTGGCTGAATCTGTAATATCTTCAGGCATTGAGAGTGAGTTGTTAGTCTGTTCTTTATAATAGTACTGGATATCACAAGCATTAATTCTGGATACCACAAGCATTAGACGGCACAGCTGTTTGTAAGGATGCTCTTGCCAACTTTATCTAATGAAACTATTGAATTACTGATGATAACTTAATAATGGTTAATAAATACACGATCAACAAAAACAACTGAACAACTTAAATAATTTCCATTCTGATAATATATATATATAACTATATCAAATTCCAATAATCACTGCCCTGATGATAGTAATAATGGTAATAGCTGAGTGTCAGTAGCAACAAATGAAAATAACATGTGCTTATCAATTAACAAGTTTAGTACCTGTCATGGAATTTTACAAGACAGGTTATGAAAGTACAGTCGCAGGAAATAGTTTTAGCACTCTCACCAATATACGTATGAATTCTGATACTATCTATAGAACAAATACATTTACATTATGCAAATAGACTATCAGGTGAGAGGACTATCAGAACTATTTTTCGTTCAAATGTATTAGATTATGGTAGTTCCCGGTATGAGTTTCTAAGGACATAAGGTAAGAGGTAGATAGAGAAGGTGAGTGGGTAGTGCAGTGTTGGTAAATCTGGAGCAACTGATTTCTCCAGACCACTCCAAGCAACAGGACACCATTATTTTTGTGAACCCAATCCTGTTTCCTGGCATACTTTGGAGGCATCACGGTGCTCTAACCTACCCAAAGTATAATACCCCCTTGAGCATATCAGTTGGAGGTACTCGAGGTGGACAGAAGTGATGATGACTTTTACAGTGTGGTATGCACGGAGCAAGTCTGGATGATAGGCAGCGAGGAAAAAAGTACTGGCAGTCTGCGAGGGAGGTAGACTGGCAGATAGTGAAGGAGGCAGTGAGACATCAGGAAGGTATGCCAGGGCAGAGTGATAGTAAAGCGGCTGAAAAAGGTTGACAGGCTAATGAAGGCAGGCAGGCAGGCAGGCAGGCAGGCAGGCAGGCAGGCAGGCAGGCAGGCAGAGAGGCAGAGAAGACGGCAGGCGAGATGGAAAGTTCTACAGCCACAACCCTTAATTTCTCTCTCACTCAAGACGGATAAAAAGTAGTAAACGGAATCAACCTTCGTGTTGCGATGCTTTGCCGTGTATTCTACATACTTATGGAAGGAAGGACATATATACAATTGATTACGCTTTTAATATGTAACTACAATATGAACCATCAAATCAGAGGAAAAGGTAACGTTTTTCCAGTTCATTGGTCCTGAGTAAGTTAAGTAATAATGGGATAAAATCGTAGTCTAATGTCTATATAGAAACACACTTTTTTATGCGCCTTAATGTTAGACAGGATACCAACCCGGACAATTTGGTCGATGAATAAATGGAGACAAACACCAATAATAACCAATATAACACAAGTCAGATTGGTCAGATCCAGATTTATCTATACTGTATAATAATATACCTCCTCCGTAACATTACTTTATTGTAGGCACCGTACTGTTTGGAGGAAGTGCCGCTGTAACACTGAGGATTTGTCTTCAGGGTTGACAGTACTGATAAGATAAAAGTGAACCGAGTTAGAAATCATGTTGTACAAGTCAGGGTGAGTCCTCTCTCACAGCCCTCCATATGGGATTGACTGTTATATACAGCTAGGACAGATATAAATCCCAACTAATATCAAGGTGTTAATACACTTGTGGTACATTGGTGTGTCTTGATCCCTCCTAAGTATGCCAGGAAACAGGACCTGAATAATAAAACTAACGGTGCCCTGTTGTTTGGAATAGTTTAGAAGAATCAGTTGCTCCTCATTTAACAACACTATAATAATTATTTCCTCTTATAATCACGATTATTTTTTGACAATAAGGAGGAGCTACGGCTGCAGCATAGAAACCCATAGATAGATAGATAGATAGATGGTCGTATTACTGAATATTATGCAGTTTTGTATCTGATAAAATGATTGACAATGACATTTTTTGCTAATATATTGTTTATATTTCCACGTCTAGGTGTACAAAATTAGAGGACAATCTTATAGGACAATGAACCAGTGCCCTTATATTTCCTTAGTAATATTTACAAATGCCGATTTTGGACATCAATCTTTACTACATACCTACGGAATAATTTCAAAGGGCACCGCATGAGCACAAGAGATGTTTTATTCATACTATTAACCTCCGAACCTACTTTGGAGACGATTATTTGAATGTACAGTATGTGGATGTAGTGTACAGTCGGCCTCAGGAATTCGTATACACCACTGTGACATCAGAGGTTCGTAACAACTAGAATATTTAAATACAGTAATTTGCTAACACCAAACTTTTCTAGTAAAGTTATGTCTAATAATAGAACCAGTCAGCAGAACAATCCCTACAGTGTGTGCAAAATAAATATAACTTTTAACTGATGTTCTGTGTACGAATTACTGAGGCCGACTGTACATATTCAAAATGCCTTTCAAACTACACTAATTACATAATACATAATAAATATATAGCAATAAGGAACTGCTTGACGAAAACCACAAGATAAGCATATGGGAAAACTACATCGACTTTCTTCACGATACTAATGTTTAATCACCAAACTTTCCAATGCAGCTAGCTCTCTCTCTCTCTCTCTCTCTCTCTCTCTCTCTGGATCGTTATCATATCGCCCATACGTATAGCTCTCGCCACAGTGACCAAGAGCCGGCCCGGACACAGTGAGGCGTGGCGGTAATTCCTGCTCTTATCTCACCCACTTCTTATCTACAACACAATGGTTCAAGGAGGGGGAAGAGGAGAAGGGGAAAGGGGAGGAGAAGGGGGAAGAGGAGAAGGGGGAAGAGGGGAAGAGGAGAAGGGGGGAGAAGAGGAGAAGGGGGGAGAAGAGGAGAAGGGGGGAGAAGAGGAGAAGGGGGAAGAGGAAAAGGGGGAAGAGGAAAAGGGGGAAGAGGAAAAGGGGGAAGAGGAAAAGGGGGAAAGGAGAAGGGGCAGGGAGAGTAGAGGGAGCAGGGAGAGTAGAAGGGGCAGGGAGAGGAGAGGGGGCAGGGAGAGGAGTGGGGGCAGGGAGAGGAAAGGGGGCAGGGAGAGGAGAAGGGACAGGGAGAGAAGGGGCAGGGAGAGAAGGGGCAGGGAGAGGAGAAGGGGCAGGAGAAAGGGGCAGGGAGAGGAGAAGGGGCAGGGAGAGGAGAAGGGGCAGGGAGAGGAAGGGGGAAAAGAGAAAGAAGGGGAAAAAGAGAAAGAAGGGGAAAAAGAGAAAGAAGGGGAAAAAGAGAAAGAAGGGGAAAAAGAGAAAGAAGGGGAAAAAGAGAAAGAAGGGGGAAAAGAGAAAGAAGGGGGAAAAGAGAAAGAAGGGGAAAAAGAGAAAGAAGGGGGAAAAGAGAAAGAAGGGGGAAAAGGAGAAGGAAAGGATTGGGGAGGAAGGGAAGTCTATATCGGGTTATCAGGTCGTGTTGGTCATCTTTATACGTTTGAAGTCAAGTCGTCATGATCCATCCTTTATATGGCCTCAAAACTTTTACACTTTCTTATCCAAACCTAATTTTTATCAGCTTTTTATTTAGTTACTTTCATTTCTATTTATCTATTTATTTACATATTTATTTTGGGGGTCTAGAAGAGTAAGTGCTATTTAGTTTGTTCATCACTTTACTTATTAATGGATCATTGAGTTTTTACATAGGTCGAATATCTATGAATTATGATTATTGAATTTAGTGTGGATACATCTTTAATTTATTTCATCGGATAATCAATTCATTAATCAATATTTATCGATTTTGTTGTTGTTATAAATTTGCGTTATTTCTCAACGTTATGTGAAGTATAAGCTATATTCTCCTTTTACCAACTATCCTGTCATCTTCCTTACAAATCTTTTTTACATGAACCCACAAAGCAGTTTATCCTTACATGCATAATGGTGGCAAAGGTATAAATAGAATAATAATTTTGTATGATATAACGTCACTGTGTATATATATTATAGGAACAGGCAAAGCGTCCAGTATGTTACATTATAATACTGACCGTGTCGTTGATGCAAGATAGAGGAGTGCTGAGAGAGGTTTAAGAGACTGCATTGTGTGTGTGTGTGTGTGTGTTTCGTTTGTGTGTGTGTGTACGTTTCGTTTATGTGTGTGTGTGAGCATTTCGTTTATGTGTGTGTGAGCATTTCGTTTATGTGTGTGTGTGTGTACGTTTCGTTTGTGTGTGTGTGTACGTTTTGTTTGTGTGTGTAAGTGAGCATTTCGTTTATGTGTGTGTGAGCGTTTCGTTTATGTGTGTGTGTGTGTGTGTGTGTGTGTGTGTGTGTGTGTGTGTGTCAGGGTAGAGGTCAGTGTGTACAGGCATGAATTTCACATTTATCTCGTATTCATGATGTTCACGATCGTATGAGAATTTCCCCTGCGATTCCAGCCACCCCGCTGTCCACTTCGTTCTCACAATCTGCATATCGAAAACGCTAATCGATCTGATACACGAGAACTTATAAGGAGACAGTAAAACATCGCGTGAGCAGGGAAAGCGGAGGGATGACCATATGAGTCTAGACCAAGTTTCAAAATATTACGGACACCATGGACGGAAAGAGGTATATGTATGTACTGTATATACGTTCAGTTGAGGTGGATAGTTCTCATCCTTCTCTCGGACTTCAAGCCTCTATAACCTGTGTATTTCTGTCCAGTATGACCCATGACGATGATAATTTTTTTCTTTTATGTATGATTGCGTGAACATAATCGGGTTTACTAGAGCCTTGGAATGATGAGATTATATACATATCATTTTCTTTTTTTATTTACTGATGAAATAATTCTCCGAAATGCTTTGAGCCGTAATGTTTTATAATAGTTCGGCTAGTATACCGTCAGACACATAAACAGTCTCATATTCCATGAAAGTTTAGTGTTTAGTACAGTCAGCGCCAAAGTCATGTCGACACATCTGCTAAGTCATGAAGTACAGTATGGATATATCAGCTACACAAACTCGTACGGTAAACTGAAGAACAATAGACCTTTATTAATTTTCCTCCTGGATATTGTAATTCTGTTTGGTGAATGTGTTTGTTCGACGATTAACCTTTATGTTATCCTTCAAAAAGCGCTGGGTGAAGCGACACTACTTTTGCCGCCGACTGTACAATCATAGACTAAAGTTCTCATATTTTCGTTTTCAAAGATACCCTCAGTCCTGCCCTCAATATAAAATTATAATGTTGGCTAAAAGAAACAATTGGCAGAGGACATCGCTGAAGGAGGTGTTACACTAGCACGTATTTTCTTCTTTTCTATTTAATCTATGGACATTACAGTGAAAGAGTAAAGGGAAGGGAAGGTAAAGGGAGCAGCGCAAACACCCAAGGCCTCAACCGGTTTGCCGAGCCCACTAGTGGTTTGTTTGGTTGGCCTGATCGATACCAAACCAACTTTTTGTGTGAATGACTCTGAGTGTGTGTGTGTGTGCCTCTGCCATCAAGCACAGATCAATACATTACAATTACGACGTGCGTGGCGACAACCAAAGCAAGAGTGTGACAGTCGAGTTATCGGGAAGAGGATCCACTCCACTCACTCCACCCCTCCAGCGGCCAAACAGCACATCGACCAGGGCGCCACGCACAAAAAGAAGTGTGTGTGTGTGTGTGTGTGTGTGTGTGTGTGTGTGTGTGTGTGTGTGTTAGAGGAGGGTAGAAAGAGAGAGGAAGATGGGGCTGCGTGAGAGAGGGGGTAGAAGAGTGATGCTGGCAATATTTTTGTTATTGTTGCTCTAATTCTAATATTCCATAGTTAAGCAAACCCATACGTAGTGACCACCCTAACTTTTACTGTTCTATCTGATTCAGTTATCTGGGTTTCCATATATTTCTAGGTCTATCCTGCATTTATAACCTGAGGTCATAATTCGAGCTTTTCAGTCATAGAAATTTCCTACAATGATGAATCCGGTGTGCAGAGCCTCGTGTTTTACTCATTATGCACTCCCTAGGAACTACCAACTATACAAAGTGTGATGTTTCATCCGGGGTAGAGGCTGTGCTATAAACTGGACGCCTGCACGTAAATATATAATCAGAATTGAGCATTCATTGCATGGAAACCTTTGTGTGTCAATGTGTGTGCGCGTGTGTTTTTGTGTGTAGGTACACGTGTGTGTCCAGCCTTATCAGCGCTCCCTCCCGCTTGTTATCAGCGGCGTGGGACCGACACAGATGCTGATATCGGCATTTTGATATCGGCATGTCACCTAGCAGGCAGCATGTTCGTGGCCTGGCTTGCTGTCGTGCGCACTCGAGGCAGCAAATATGGCAAGGCAGTGTGGGGGTGAGGGACGGGAGCTGCTGATTGTCTTGTGCATGAGTGCCGCTCACCTGACGTCCCATCATCACCCGCCCCGCCACACCACCACCACCACCACACTCAGGCCAATTTAGCGGCTTTTCCACGACCCATAGTACGCATTTCCGTTTTTTTTTTAATAACTACGTACTGGAGGAAATGGAAATGTATCATGAGTAGTTTCCTTACACACAACCTGTCATCAGTTTCAGTGTCCCCCAAAGTACTCCAGTGCATCGTATGTGTACTTGTACATCACCAGGCTGAGAATAACCGCTAAATTGGCAACCATGCATCCCACATCACACCCAACGCCACTTCGCAAGAATATAATAATTTGGCTGAAGTTTAATGGCAATTGTTTACATCGCATCGCCTTTCTTCCGAATGAACCTGTTAATTGCACCACCACTGCTTGAAATACAATCATGATTTCAATAAAACCGTAACTAATATGTTTATTCGTCACTCCAGCGGACGAAAATAATAAGAGATACAATCGTTGAGCAAATATACTGAAAAACCAGAACGGACAGGTCGGAGGAAAATAAAACTAGGACAATAAAAACTGGAAAAGTCTTGTGGGAGGGGAGAGGGAGGGAGGCATGAGGGAAGGTTGAAGGGAGGGAGAAGGGAGGAGGAAAGAAAGAGAGAGAGACGTAGAGAAGGAGGAAAAGAGAAAGAGAAGGAGGAAAAGAGAAAGAGAAGGAGGAAAAGAGAAAGAGAAGGAGAGAAGGAGGGAGAGAAAGGAAGAGAAGGAGAATAGGAAAGAATGAGGGAACGAGGAATAAGGGAACTAGGAGGCGAGGAAGGAGTAGGGAAAAGATGGGAGGAAGGAGGAAAGAGATAGGGGGAGGGAGGAAAGAGCACCCTGAAGACAGTGTGGCGGAGTAGGACGGCTAGACAGGTGGCGAGACAGAGAGACAGCTAATTAGGACAGATTGACAGAGAGGATAGACAGCTTGGAAGAGAAAAAGTGGAGAGTCGCTCGCGGAATGCCAGACTGAGAGAAGACCGGGGGAGTGGAAGAGGTGGAAGAGGTGCATGGGTGGGTAGGTGGGTGATTGGGTGTAGAAGGTGGGTGAATGGGTGAAGAGGGAGAGTAAATGAGGGTCTGGGATGATGAATGAGGGTGTGTGAGGAGGAATGAGGGTGTGTGAGGAGGAATGAGGGTGTGGGTGGGTGAATGAGGGTGTGGGTGGGTGAATGAGGGTGTGGGTGGGTGAATGAGGGTGTGGGTGGGTGAATGAGGGTGTGGGTGGGTGAATGAGGGTGTGGGTGGGTGAATGAGGGTGTGAATAGGTAAATATATAGATGAATGAATAAATGGATGCAAGAACATCTAAACATAGGCTAATGCGAGGGCGGATTTGAGTAATGGCGAGTGACCAAGTGAGTTTTCATTTGTCTGAAGGAAGTGTGGGTGGGTAAGTGGGTACGTGGTTGGGTGAGCGTTTGGGTGAGCGTTCGGGCGAGTGGTTTGGGACGTTGTTAAGTAATTGGACATGCTGGCTTGACTTGTGAGCGGATGTGTGGACTGCTTGCGATAGTGTACGAATGGTTAGAGAGGTAAGTCAGCGATTGGTTGGATGGATGATTAAGTAGACTTGGAATTTGGTGAGCAGTATTAGAAACAAAAAGGAATTACTGGTTGTGCAGCATCGAGTCAGGGGAATATAGGTTAACATTTGAGAAAAGTACATGTGTGACGCAACACGTGGGTTTTCAAGTCTTGTTAATAAAGTGAAGAGGTTTGTAGGTTAACATTTGAGTAGAGAAAAGTATAAGGTGACGACACATGATGTTATTCTCAAGTCTTTCTAGTGCAGTGAAGAGATTTGTAGGATAACATTTGAGAAAAGTAATGCGACGACACATGATGTTATTCCCAAGTCTTTCTAGTGTATATAGTGAAGAGGTTTGTATCACCGGCCTTGGGAAGTTCCTGGGAGGGGGGCAGCAGGTGCGGAGGTGACCCGGGCGGCGGAAGTCAGAGGGAACAATGGGGCTGCTATCACCGGACACCCCACCGCCGATAACCTATCTTGCCGGGCGCCCTCAGTCCTTTCCTGGCCGGACCAACACTCTACTCCACTCCACTTCACTTCACTCCACTCTGCTTACCTGTCCTCCCTCATCATCACACACCTATTCATTTTTCAGCCACTTTTGGTCACCCACTTTCCCGCCCTCTCTGACACTGATCCACTCACCCATTCACCCAACGAGATTCCCTTCCCACCCACCTTCCTTCCTTCCTTTTCACACTACCACTATTCCATCCACTCAAGACTCCCTCCTCATCATTAACCCACCCACTTACCCACCCAACCACCGATCCTCCCTCACAATCCTGCCTCCCTGACACAACACCCACTAGTAAACAAACCAATATTTGTTCCCTTTTATTTACCTGCTGGTCGACCTGGTTTCGTATCACCCCAGTAACAGGCCCAAGAGGATGTAACTGATAACTGTGCTTAGATGTATTGATATATTGAGTTAACAAGGCCTGGAAATAGGACAAAAGCATACCAGAGAAAATTGCGGAGCCGGATCGAAATTAAAGAATCTAAAACTATTTCATGCCTTCTCTTTGTCGTTTTTATACGGGTGTGCCAATTCTTAATACCAGTTGGAAATTCTGCAGGTTCCCGGAAAACGATGGACAGAAATGAGGATCGGCGGAACAACTTTACTTAGTCAGAGATAGAGATAAAGCTAGAGAGACAGAGAGACAGAGAGACAGAGATAGAGAGACAGAGACAGAGAGACATAGAGATAGAGACAGAGAGATACAGAGATAGAGAAACAGAGATAGATAGACAGAGAGATACATAGATAGAGAGACAGAGAGATACAGAGAGATAGAGAGACAGAGACAGTGACAGTGACAGAGACAGAGAGAAACGGAATGAGAGAATGAGGTACAGAGAAATAATTATAAAGAGAACAACAAGAGAAAACAAGAGAAAGGTTGAGTTAGAATCGGCTGGCGCTGCGACGGAAACCCTTTGTCCATTTAGGGTTGCCATCGATTTTGATCTTGAAAATATCACACAAAGAATAATTGGAGCGCAGAGGAGTGGCGTCCGCTGCTCTTCCCGCTGTCCCTGGCTGATTAGTGGCATATGAGGCTGGTCTGGAGGAGAGGAGAGGAGTTGAGGGAGAGGAGAGGAGGAGTGGAGAGGAGGAGTAGGTGGGGAGAGGGTAGTAGAGGAGAGAAGAGGGTAGGAGAGGAGAGAGGAGGAGAGGGGCAGTAGGTAAAAGAGGATAAAAGAGGGTAGGAGAGGATGGGGGAGAGGGTAGGAGAGGAGAGAAGAGGATAGGAGAGGAGAGAAGAGGGTAGGAGAGGAGAAAAGGTGGAGAGGAAGGAGTAGGAGAGGAGTGGGAGAGGAAGAGAGAAAAGTGAGGGAGCAATAGAGGACGGTAATGAAAAGAAGAAAGATGCGGTCATTTCCTCAGTTATTAATTAAAGACTTCTCTTATCCAATACGAGTAAGATTACATATTATATACATTCGCTGGAGGCAGAGATAATTAAAGTCAAAGTCAGCTGTGTGTTTGTGTGTTTGTCTGTCTGTCTGTCTGTCTGTCTGTCTGCACCAATGAAATAATTATTGTGAAATAAAACAATTCAGTTCTTGATGCTCAATTGTTATTCAGCTGCGTCCACACAAATAAAAGACCTCTTCATACACGGCCATTAGACTCTCGAAACCTTCCGTGTGGCATTATGTTCTTTGGGATTTTTATTATTCGTCGTGGAGGACTTCCGATTCTTGTGTTTATAACTGTGATGGAGGCGAGCACCCTCCACTGTACTGTTGCTAACTTAGCGGTGGTGGTGTGAACTTTTAAATGCTTAGTAGAATTTTTTGAGGATTGAAAAGCAATAGTGTTAATTAACCCCAGTTCGCGAAAACCTTCTTAATTCTTATACTCTAAGCGCACTCACAAATAAAAAACATCATATTATTCTGTTGTTGGTGGTAACAGAACCCGCTAAATTGGCAACTACAATCCCCCGCTCCCTCCCTCCTTCTCTCCCTCCCTCTAGGCAGCGACCCCCTGGACACTCAGCCTCACATCTGCTACCCGGGCTCACCAACACAACAACACGGGCGGTACAACAACACTCTCCCCGGGACTGCAATTTAGCGGTGTTAACTAGACTATACTAGGCCCGGTGAGTGAAGGAAACAGAACTTTTGTCAGCAACTGGACAAGAAGAATGTCACCCCACGCCTGCCAGTGTCACCGAGGTGAGAATTACACAAGTGGGTGTAATCTGGGTAATTCGTTTCGTCCCACATGACCCTCGCACACACACACACCCACACACACACACACACACACACACACACACGCCCTTCAAGTACCCTGGATAGAAGGACACCAGAAAAGATATATCTATAATTATCTCTTTACTATTCTTTTCAAGCCCTTATTTATGCAGATATAGTTAATGAAAAAATCATATGTATTTTGATATGTGAAATATTTCGTATTATAGTCTCAGCCCTACCCTTACAAGTATACAGGTATAAATATATATGCTATATATACACGCACACACACCTCATACTTCCCCAACACATCTCCTATCTCCCAAACACATCTCCCAACACTCTCATACCTCTCCAACATACACTACACTTCCCTCACCAACCACCACACCACCTCGCCATAACAACCCCTTCAGGTATACATAAACACATTGCTACACAACCGCTCTGGATGACTGCTGGTGCTCATATGTGTGTTGTTGTTCGCTGGCGGTACCACAACACTCTCAACTGCCGACACACCTGCAGTAATTATAGGACTGGTTTTGCTTAATTATAGACAAGCTAATTCCCTCAGAGGTGACTGCTACTGTAGACAGATGATTGCACGTGTTGTTGCCTCTTTTGGTACGTGAAAGTTAGTTACCGTACAGGTTTGTCCGGGTTCTTCTCGTGTTTTTGAGGTTGTTTTTTTGTTCCTTTCTGAGAGCGTCTTCGTGTACAGGCGTGGTTCTCTATATCAGTACTATATATTTTTGCTTTAATTGATGATTTTATTAGTTTTTTTTCGTTATGATTGTATCTATATTTCTCATTTTTCTATATTTATATATTTATCTATATAAATATGTGTGTGTGTGTGCGTGTGTGTGTGTGTGTGTGTGTGTGTGTGTGTGTGTGTGTGTGTGTGTGTGTGTGTGTGTGTGTGTGTGTGTGTGTGTGTGTGTGTGTGTGTGTGTGTGTGTGTGTGTGAAAAACAAGTAACGAGGGATGTGAGAGACTGATCACATGGATGTAGTGGTAGGAGTGACATTGTACAGAGATGGAGTGGGGGTAGTCACAGGGAAAGAGTGAGAGAGGTTAATACTTGGACTGAGTAAATTTAGGAACATATAACGAGGGTGGAACATGTGTGGAGGAACGTGTCAGGAGAAGGGAGAAGAGGCAAGGGAATTTATCTTTTATAGGATTCTAGTGAAGAAACACGTCACAGGGGATGAATAGGTGCAGTGACGGGGATGGAGTGAGTGACGGCATAGAAGCGAAATAGGTGAAGTTACATGTGGGGAAGAAAGGACGAGAAATCATGCCACAAAGATCGTGTGAGTGTGGGTTTGTGTGTCAAAAAGAGAGAGAGAGGGAGGGAGTGGAAGACACATCAGTCAGAGAAGGAAGGGTAAAGAGGGAGGGGACACGTCACAGGGAAGGGTGTGGCCGAGGGGACACGAGGGGACAGTGCCTGGGTTGTGTCCAGCCGGCCACAAGCCACCACTTCCGCTGCCTCCCATCACCCTGCACACCATCACACTGTCTCAGCCTGCCACACACACCACACGTCCTTCCCTTCACACTCACTCTTCACTAGATACCTATATACTCTTCCTGTGTCTCGTCTAATGTGATATGGAATAGTTGATAAACACTATAATATATTGTGATCCGGATGGACTGGCTGGTAAGAGAAGGCTCAGTCAAAGGTCTTGTAGAGAGAGGAGAAGTCTGGGGCACTGTGATGGACGAGGTGTTTAATCTGTGGTTGAAGGGAGGGAAGGTACAGGAGGAAGGGTGAGTGTGAGGGAGAGAAAGATGGCATGGGAGTGAAGGGTGGATGGAAGGCACAGATGGAAGGAAGAGAGGGAATGAGAGCACAGAGTAAGAGGGAACATGAGGAAGGAATGGGAAAAGGAAGGCGTGAAATATAAAAGGAAAAATAAATTATCAAGCTTGCATAAATGAAAGATGGGAGGAAGGAATGTCCATGTATGAAAGAAGGAAAGGTGGAGGTAGAGAAGGAAGGAAAGAAGTAGAGAACGAGGAGAGAAATAAGGAAATATGCAGGAAGGAAGGAAGGAAGGAAGGAAGGAAGGAAATACGGCAGAAGGCAGGGGTGGTTTGGTCAAGGGCAACACCGGATGAAGAATGGAACAGACTAATCTCTGAGACTTGTCCTCAAGGAAACATAACTTTTTCTCCGTCAAATTAGTCTGACTCAGAGGTGTGTGTGTGTGTGTGTGTGTGTGTGTGTTTCCGGGTTAGTTATCCTGAGGTTACATTATTCCTCTGACCAGACCACACCACTGCAGTCACCCGCCTTCCTGACCCTCACACTCCAAAACACCACATGCCTAACACCACAACACACACCACACAACAGCCACACACCTAACACCACAAAACCACATGCCTAACACCACAACACACACCACACAACAGCCACACACCTAACACCACAAAACCACATGCCTAACACCACAACACACACCACACAACAGCCACACACCTAACACCACAACACCACAAACCTAACACCACAACACACACCACACAACAGCCACACACCTAACACCACAACACCACATGCCTAACACCACAACACACACCACACAACAGCCACACACCTAACACCACATGCCTAACACCACAACACTACAATACCACACATCCAACAATCACACACCACAAAACCATACAACCAACAATTCTTTATCACACCCACAGTCACGTTTTAATTATCTTGTTATCCTCATTCTGTATGCCTTTCACTTACATTATAATTTTCTTTTTAGTGTGCCTACATAAATCAATATAAAGATCTTTGGATTAGAGAGAAATAGAAATGAGGTGAAGGATCGATTTGACCTCATACCAATTTTATCGCTGTATCTACACCCAGTTGTGATTTCAGTAGATAATAATAATAATAATAATATAATAATAATAATAATAATAATAATAATAATAATAATAATAATAAAATAAATAATAATAATACCACACTTGTGGTAGTAATATATGTAAATTGTGAATAACTAGTATTTTTCCTATGTCTAACCCGCTCAGTCTAAAGATGTCAAACCTCAATATTCTGATGTTATGAGGGTTGATAATATGTGGTGTGATTGGTTATGAGGGTTGGTAACATGCGATCCGACACGGTGTTTATTTTTTTTTTCTGCCTTGAGACTCCCTTATCATCGAGTCTCAAATCCCTCTTGCCTTGAACAACTCCCCACTTCTGCTGATTGTGGGTAATAATATCACCACCTCAACACCCACAGACCGACATGTATGTACTCTCTCTCTCTGTCCGTTTGTTTGTTTTTCCGTCTATAATAATTAGTTTGGTCGTAATCACGCAGACCTTCTTCCTCAACTCTTTGGTAGGGGTTTGTTTGATCTTTCCAATCTCGACGTATATGAAAGACAAAAATTCAAGTGTATTTTGGTAGTTGTTGTTGTTGTTGAAGTTCCTCAAAGTAATAATCCTTGTATAGGTAGAAGTGCTAATTAATTGTCTTCAAGTATTGTGTGAGGCAGAAAAATATCGTGTGTGAGAAAATTAATAATGAGGACACAAGGCGTCATATTGGGAACAACGTGTGGTGGTGGTGAGTGTGGCACATGTAGCAGCGAGGGTTGTGTGTGTGTGTGTGTGTGTGTGTGTGTGTGGCAACATGGTGACAGGCGCTCTTGTTATCTCGCATGCCTTGTGTGTGTGTGTGTGTGTGTGTGTGTGTGTGTGTGTGTGTGTGTGTGTGTGTTTCTTTGTGTGTGTGTGGATGTTTCTTTGTGTGTGTGTGGATGTTTCTTTGTGTGTGTGTGTGGATGTTTCTTCGTGTGTGTGTGTGTGGATGTTTTTTTCGTGTGTTCGTGTGTGTGTGTAGATGTTTTTTCGTGTGTGTGTGTGTGTGTGTGTGTGTGTGTGTGTGTGTGTGTGCAAGAGTGGGAGAGTTTTAAGGTGGGGCGGATGTGGGTACTCTGGTGTCGCTAGTCCGTGCCTTGGCCGTGGTCACAATGAGACGGCTGGTCACTCACTCACTGCTGCCCTCCACGATCACTCACACTACCACCATGACCACCCACACTACCATGCACCACTACCACTACTACTACCATTACCACCCACACTACTATGCACCAGTACCACCATTACCACCCGCACTACCACCACTACTTCCACCATTACCACCCACACTATCATACACCACTACCACTACTACCACCATTACCACCCTCACAACCACCGTCACCATTACCAAACTCACCACCACCACTACCCTCACTACCTCCATTACCACCCTCACTACCACCACCACCACCCTCACTCCCACAGCAACAACCACATTTTCACTACAACCACAACCATCCCTTTCTTCATCACCCTTACTATCACTGAACTCACCACCTTCACCCTCGCCCTCACCCTCCCAGCTGTATGGAACCGGTTGTGTCCCTGGGTGCATGTTCGCCTGGCCAGCCTCCCCGCCACAACAATGGGCGTGACACCCGAGCCCACCACAGGCCACTGAGGGGGACACGCTTGCAACAAATGTGCTTGATGTATGTATGTGTGGTGTTGCTCTAGGGGAGTGGCAGCCGTGAGAACTTTGTGCATTCGTGTTTTTATGTCAGTTTTATCCCATTTCGTCATTGGCACTGTTGGTCGCAGTTTTCAGATGGACTGAGCGTTTGCACAAGTCCATTACATTACTGAAGAAAGTAGCAGAATATAAGGGAATTATTAAAATTAAACTGTATTAGTTCCGAAGTGCTTGTTTTATCATTCTTAGAGATTACATTTGATTCTGTTACAGGTGGACACTCTAGTTCTACTGTATTCATTCCCCTTCGCAATCTATGTTCCTTCCTAATTGTTCTTCACTTTAAATTAAGTTAAACATTAGTTCAAGACACATGGGTTTTGTCACACATGTATACACTAACATTATTAATTTTTCCATAAAGTTATCAAAGAGCAGGAGGAAAAATTATAATGTCACAACAGTACCTTATTCAATTATTAGCATAGCTCGTTTTGCTTGAAAAAAAAAAAAAAAATCCAAACACAAGTAAGAATAGTTTTTTTTTCCCATTCAGATTACATATATGCATCCAACCTTGTTCCTACACACTCCTTTCCATCAATCCATCGTAGGCAAACAAACACGAGGAAGATTTTCATGGCTCTAATCTTTCTTCTTCGTGGGGGATGAACTTCAGCTGACAACTGGAGTGAGAAATATGAAGTACCACCTGTTTTCTCCCTCTTTTATAATTAACAAAAGAATATACAATGCATAATTATGAGACATTAACTTTCTGGAATAACCAAACCTGTGATAATACATGCCTGTTTATTCATGTGCAATGGCTCAATAAGAAACAAAGCCACACACATAGTTTTCATCGACGAGTTGCAGATGCGCAAATGCAACACGCATTCAGAGAGCTAAGGGACAGCTGCGGACCCCCGGCGCCTCTCTAACTATCTATTGTCCTCCCGGTTTTTACTGACGAGATTATTGGAGTGATGAAATTATCAGTGCGTTGCATCAGAGTACCTGCCACCAGTATCTTTATAGTGGATATTTATAAGTAATGTGTCCTAGTGATACTGTGTGTAATGATAAGAAACTACAGTACACATAACAGTGACAGTACAGTAGTTCCACCCTCATCAGCTTGAAGCTAATGATGCCATGCGGGAGATGAATATGCACCATCACGATGACCAGGCAGTGCACACAGGACCATATGGCGTCATGGTGCCGCCAGCCAGCAACAGTGGCAATAAGAGGGTGAGGGGAGAGAGCGTGGGTATGGTGGGGTTGCAGTGAGGGGAGAGGAGGGGACCATTGGTCATTCTGCAGCACAGGACACGCGTGCTGGGTATTATCACTCTTGCCAACTATCATCCCTCTCCCACCTGGCCGTAATGTTGCCACCAACTGCTTAACATTGTAGCCATCAGCCTGACTAGTCTGTTTAAATGTTACATATTATTGAATCAAACACTTAAAATGTGACCGTTGTTGGAAAAACATATCATACAAAATAAAAATATAATAACATGGCAACTGAGGGCCACGTGCAGGGGCTTGGTAAGATTTGCAGTTGCACTGCATCAAGAGCTCGGCCATGCGTCACTCATGCGCGCCAGACGGAATAGCTACCCGAGGGGAAAAGACAGTCTCTCTGTACTTCGTTCACAGTTTACATTTTGTGTCATACACCTCAAGTGTGTAGTATCATGTACATACGTAATATAATATCTGTAGAATGATTTTCTTAATGCAGCTGTAATAGAAAAACGAATGATTTTTTATTAAGTATAGATAATTTACTTTTTTAGACTTACCCCATAAGAAAAGATACAGACGACCCGGACTCAAATACAAACGAGGGGAAGGACCATGACCATTCTGGTTATTCTGGTGTGCGTGAGGAAGAGGGGACACTGGGCACGCCGGCAGCAGCGCCACCAACACCACACACAACACGGCTCACACACATCAAACTCACTTTGCAGACAAACAGTAGAGATAAAAAATAGTGTAACAAACTGAGGAATACCAGACTGAGAGGTTGTGTGAGAGTTGATGATGAGTGAGAGGTGAGGGGACATAGTGTTGTGTGGATAAATTAAAGTAAGCAGGAGCAATTGTCAGCACTGGTCGGTGTGGGAAAGGATTACTGGGAAAGGATTACAGTGTGCGCCCTGCCCTCTGACCAGCCGTGCCGGGAGGGGACCAAGCCACGCCCAAAGGGGAAACTCTTCGCCTGGGGGATATGAGGCGGAAACTTCTAAACTAACAAGAAAAGCAGACGGCAAATGACACAAGCTATTTAGGACATTTAAATACTTCCAACAAACATTGCAAGCTGTGAACTCATGTGGAGTAAGTCTGCCAGTAGTATTCTTAATCCTCCAATATTGGGTTTTGGTACTCGTAAACGGATAGAGTGCTTGAGAAGGAAATTGTAGAACCAGTTTATATTCTTTAAAATATACAAACATATATAAGCGATAATAATGTTGTTTGGTCTAGATCTAATAATCCAAGTTTGACAGATAAACCAGTTCAATATATCAACTAGTCAAACACTGCCACCGCGGACCAAACTAGCCATTAACCCTAAGTATGTAAAGAAAGAGAAGCACACGAAGCTGTAATTTTGGTAGAGCAGGAAGAAGTGACATGACGCAGCACTTCCAACCCACCCTTCCCTTCACGAGGAAATGGTCGCCAGGGTCGCTTGTACTCCAGTGACGCTGAGGCTTTACTTTAATTATGGAGAACAAAATTATGAAGTAAATCGTAATAATTATGCTGGGAGCAAGCCTACACAAATAACTCATGTAAAGTAAGCATTATATTGTTTAAGTAATGCAGTTAAGCCACGTGCTCGTACTGAAAATGTGTGTTTTGAGCTAATCATCTAATTATAACATAAACGTCAACTCATGGGTAATGAAAACCTCTATCCGTTCTTCGTCAAATAATGTAGTAAATTAGGCCTAACCAATAGGAAGGTTCAGTGGAATATATGAGTGGCTGGACTCAGTGAACCAACTCATGTTCTTACAACATACTATCATCTTTCAAGTACTAGACCCTATAATAATGCTACAGTCTTATAGAGCCTAATATTCGTGTCTCCTTGAGCAATATATCATTCGTATCATAATTTTTTAAGTTGTATATTTCCGTAGCAGGAAGGAGTTCAGTACTACCGTTTTTCTGACACTTTATCTCAGAACGATGTGGGTTACAATAGAGAGAGATATAAAGTTATGTAACCCATAATGTGATTACGGAGTGCGATAACCCCCCCCCCCCCACACACACACACACATCGGGTTTGGGGGTAATGACGAGTCTTGAACTCGGACGATGTGGCACGGGGCTGCGACGATAACAATGCACCAACTTTCAACCAACAAGAACATTACAATATGGAAAATGAATCTGAAAAAAAAAAAAAAAAAGAATGGTTAATGATACATAGTTAAATGATTAAAACATACAGATGAACAAACACGAATGACTATTTTCACATTTTGTAATCATGCAACATACATGAATTTCGAACGTACACATGAGTGCCCCCAACACACACACACACACACACACACACACACACAACGTTCGTCCACTCCACGAAGGCGAGTGACATATACAAATACCCTCCCTTGTCTCCCTGGGGGATAAATTAATCAATCAAGTCTGTTAACGCCATGATGCATAGAGAGAGAGAGAGAGAGAGAGAGTAGAGAGAGAGAGAGAGAGAGAGAGAGAGAGAGAGAGAGAGATAAGGGAGGGGAGAAAGAGAGCAACGAGAGATTTCGGGAGGGAGGGATGGGGGAAGAGGAGAGGGAGGGATGGGGAAAGAAGATGGGAGGGATGGGGGAAGAGGAAGGGGAGGGATGGGGGAAGAGGAGAGGGGAGGGATGGGGGAGAGGAGAGGGGAGGGATGGGGGAAGAGGAGGGGAGGGATGGGGAAGAGGAGGGGGAGGGATGGGGGAAGAGGAGGGGAGGGATGGGGGAAGAGGAGAGGGAGGGATGGGGGAAGAGAAGGGGGATGGACTGGTGTTAACGGGGAGAAACACTAGGGACTGTATATAAGTGTCTGAGTGCACGGGAGGGGAAGTGAAAAGAGAATGAGAGAGTGAGAGCGTTAAAATATTCGAACAGAAAATGGTAAATAAGGATAAGAGCAACTCATCTCAAAACAAAGACAAGTGAAATGAGAAAGGTCAAGTATAACGAGCGGAATAAAGCAGCTGATATGAGAGAGAGAGGAGAGAGAGAGAGATGAGAGAGAGAGAGAGAGAGAGAGAGAGAGAGAGAGAGAGAGAGAGAGAGAGAGAGAGAGAGAAGAGAGAGAGAGAGAGAGGAGAGAGAGAGAGAGAGAGAGAGAGAGAGAGAGAGAGAGGAGAGAGAGATTGAAGAAATAAATGTAAAATGGGCCAAAAGGAGGATGTGATTAGCAGCAAGGAGAGAATGAAAAAGTGTGTGTGTGTTTCCCTTTCACATACCTTCCTGATCCTTCCTTCTCCCATTAAGTTTCCCTCACCCCCTCCTATATGTACAGTCGGTCTCAGGAATTAATATACACCACTGTGACATCAAGAGTTCGTAACAACTAGAAACTCGAGTACATTAATTTCCTCATATCAAACTTTTCTAGTAATGTTTTCTGGCTAATATTTGAATCAGTCAGCAGAACAATCCCTACAGTATGTGCAAAATAAAGATCCCTTATAACAAAAGCTGTGGGTACGAATTTCTGAGGCCGACTGTACCTACTATCCCCTATCATATATATATATTTTTTTTATCTGCCGACGACCTATTCATTATTCTCTCTCCTCTCGCTCCTACTCCTTCATATAACCCAACCTCTTAGCTACCGTTCATCTCCACTAGCCTAGCATCTACAACCTTATCCCATCCTTCTACCACTCATCAATACCTCGTCCCTTATACTGACGGCTGCGGTATGTACTTAACTTTATCCCTTATCCCTCCCTGCCCCAAGGCCATCACCAACAATCCCTTCCCTACCAGACTGATATTACCCTTTTCCTATTCTTTATTCCTACACACCACCACCAGGCTAATACCTACCAATACCTATACCCACCTTCCCCTTCCACTACTGCATGTGTCCCTGTTTGTTTCTCTTCTCCCGACAACTGTATTACCACTAAACAACGACCGTACTCCCTATGCCTACTCTACTCTTCCTACCTTACCCTTTCTTTGTCCTCTCTACTTTTATTACCGCGGTGCACTGTCCTATTCATCTCTTCTTCAAGATAAGTGTCCAGGCCTGACCAACAAACCAACCAACCTTCTTTCTCTCCTCCCCCCACCCCGTCCTAGGTACACACATCACACACTCCCTGCTTCCCCTACCAGTCTATCACCTTCCACCTACCGTCCTTCCCTGCAGCCCTCCCCCCTTCTCAACCCACCACGCCCTGGACACAAAGGAGCGCGTGGCCTGGGTCCTGCAACACTTTTTGTCCGACGCTGCATTGTCGCTTTTGTTGCAGTGGCTTATTGCACATGAAAGCTACTGTGGGAGACTAAAAGGCTCTTTGCAATGGGAGGGAAATTACGCCTGAAGTGATCGGCTGGACGGGACTAGTGATCCAGAATGACGAGTAGGGTAGAGGGGCAGTCTGAGGACTAATCGAGAAGGCTATTTTTTTTTTTTTTTTTTTTTTATTCTTAAGATGTTCAAAGGGATGTTTTGGTAACTACTGGCCCTCCAGGTAACAGAAGGTGTAGGGGGCCTTAGTCTGGGGTCCATTAGAAAGGAAAAGGGGAGGTGAAGTGCTGTTGTAGATAAGAGTCTCTTCAATCCTCCTTGGATCATAAGAACATCATTATGGCATTCAAATACTACATAAAGTTAACACGAAGGGTTTGATAGTGTGTAATGGAGTTGTGTGTCAAGATATTTGTGGGTTGATCGCATATTTCTTTTGTAAATAAGAATATGTTTATGATTATCTCCCTCAACTGACGTTTCATATCAGTCTTTTTTATACTAAAGCCATGTAAATAATGATTGATAGTCAGGTTCACATCTTCCATAGTCTGCTTAAACACAAAAAAATTCCTCTTGATGACAATCAGTGATAGCCATAATTTAATCATAATTAATCATAGTTATATTTAACTCCTGCTTAATGTATTAACAGGCTGTCAATCACAAATTAATGGACTCTTGAATATGCAACTACCGTGCAATTCATAATTAATTATAATTGTCCAGAGAACAGCAGACATCAATCACTGGAACTTGATAACTAAATTTCTTTCAGAATTTCCTCTATATTTCTTGATGTCTGACGCCATACATTTTACGCTGATAACAATGTGATGATTGATGTGGGATATTGATAAACAATGAACTTGTCTGGTGGCAACATGGCGGTGTGTGTGTGTGTGTGTGTGTGTGTGTGTGTGTGTGTGTGTGTGTGTGTGTGTGTGTGTGTGTGTGTGTGTGTGTGTACATAAATGATTGGAAGGAGTGGATGGTAAAGAAGGGTAATAATTGAAATGTATATGACTGCACTGGTAAAGACAAGGATTGGTGATAAGAATGAAGGTGGTGGTGGTGGTGGTGGTGGTGGTGGTGGTGGTGGTGGTGATGGTGATGGTGGTGGTGGTGGTGGTGGTGGTGTATACAACTGGTGATGACATGCAGGGAATGGAGACCTCGTGTGAGATGGTGTTAATGTGAAGTAATGAGGAATAATGTGGTTGAAGGAGGGGGAGTGGCTGAGGAAAGGAAATGAGTAGTGGGTGGAGTGGCTGGTGAAACAGGAGACAAGTGACCTATGGAGTGGAAGAGGTAAGAAGGTTATGACGTATGGAGGAGTGGAGGAGGTAAAGAGGTTATGACGTATGGAGGAGTGGAGGAGGTAAAGAGGTTATGACGTAAGGAGTGGAAAAGGTAAAGAGGTTATGACGTAAGGAGTGGAGGAGGTAAAGAGGTTATGACGTATGGAGTGGAAAAGGTAAAAAGGTTATGACGTATGGAGTGGAGGAGGTAGAAAGGTTATGACGTAAGGAGTAGTGGAGGTATGGAGTAGTGGAGGTAAGGAAGTTATGACGTGTGGAGTAGTGGAGGTAAGGAGGTCGTGGCGTAGGGAATGGAGGAGTACTGTTTTTATAAGGAGGAAAGTAACGCCAAAAGTGGTAACGCCATGCAGGGAGTAGAGTGGAGTGGATAGGAATGTGTGGAGTGGATAGGAGTGAGTGGAGTGGATAGGAGTGTGTGGAGTGGAGAGAAATAGAGCTGAGTGAAGAGGAGTGAGTGGAGTGGATAGGAGTGAGTGGAGTGGAGAAGAGTGAGTGGAGTGGAGAAGAGTGAGTGGAATGGAGAAGAGTGAGTGGAATGGAGAAGAGTGAGTGGAGTGGAGAGGAGTGAGTGGTGTGGAGTACCATTGATGTGTGTGATAAGGAGAGCGTCACGTGGGCAGTTTTCACACGTCGCCTGAGCGTCACAAGATATGTTATCAGGGCCACCCGCTGCTGCCTCGCCGACAGGTCGATAACGCCACGCGCTACCTCCTATCTACCTTACTTTTGCCTTCCCCTCTTATCACCCTAACTAAGATAAATAGCGGCATACAAACACAGGTTGGGATAGGTATTGGAGAGACTGCAGAAAGGAGTATATGAGTGTCATTGTGGTGTGTGTGTGTGTGTATGTGTGTGTGTGTTGAGTTGACATTTTTGGTTCTTCTATTACAGCTTACGTACAGTTGCACACATATGACTCGAGGGCAACCTATTACCATAATGCTGGTGTTATAACTAGTAGTCCTAACAATGGCAGTTGTGAACTGGACAGATATTCAGTCGTCTATTCAGGCGAAACAAATCCAATGATAATATGTCACTGTGCAGATTTAACTGTTCTCCAATATATATCATGCAAGTAAACGTATTATAACGAATACTGTAATTAACGTGTTATACCCATTATGGATGTATTACAACCACAATATTACAACACAGATATTCAAATAATGATGCGTTCATTCATGCGAGACACACGGGTTTCGAAACTGATGCAGTATTTCGAAACCCGTGTGTCTCACATGAATGAACGTATCATTATTTGGAGATCTGTGTTGTAATACTGTGGTTGTAATAATGTATAGTATATCCACAATGGGTATGACACGTTATTCATTACCAGTACAATACGTTTACTTGCATGATGTTTATTGAACAACAGTGGAAATCTGCAAATTGACAAATTATCATTGTTAATTTTTGCCCAAGCAGACGATTGAATTACGGTCCAGTTCACAGCTGCCATTGTTACCAGATATAACACCAGCATGTTGGTGGACGAGGTGGCCACGAGTCATATGTGCTCAACTGTACATCTGAATGATTCTCCGCCGACAGAGACGACACAGTGTTAAAATGTCCCCCATTGGCAAGGACGAGCCGAGCATTTCTCCATATACAAAGTACCAGAAAACTAACCAATTAACGTACAAACTATGGTACGGTAGACCCCTTAAGTGTCTTCCCGAACCTGAGAGTTTTCAGGGAATGGGTAGAGGGGAGCATAGAGTGGTGTGGTGTGGTGTGGTGGAGTGTGGTGTGGTGGAGTGTTGCGTGGTGTGGTGGAGTGTTGCGTGGTGTGGTGGAGTGTTGCGTGGTGGAGTGTTGCGTGGTGTGGTGGAGTGTTGTGTGGTGAGGTGGAGTGTTGCGTGGTGAGGTGGATTGTTGCGTGGTGGGGTGGAGTGTTGCGTGGTGTGGTGTGGTGTGGTGTACAAACACCACACTCTGAACCCCAGCCTCTGTACACACAATGGGTCATTCCACTGATAAGATCGCCCCAGTTTGCTCTTCACTGCGGCTAAGAACAAAAAGCAGATAACGGGTTGATATCAAATTTATGCCCACCTTTCCAACATTATTTTCCTGTGTGTAATGAATGATTCTTTTAACTCAGTTTTTTTATGTATATATTTCATTTAATAATTTCAGCCTGTTTTCCCGTATTTTGTATAGTGTTTCCACTTGTATTGTACATGTCAACTTGAGGCGAGGGGCAGCTGTCGTTGAGTTGGGCCATATCACCGTCCGTCTTATCATGAAATTCCCCGTAATAAACAACCAAATTGAGGCGCCTAGGGTAGGGTGGGGTGGGGTGGGGTCGGCTAGGGGGATGGCTTACCGTGGGATTTAGTGGTTGATATCTACTGGACAGGGCTTAACGCCGATACACAGAAAATATTCTTATCGTCACCCATCGAAGGTATAAAGTTGAAGACAAAGAACCGCATTGTGTACAGATGCAGAAACTACTTCTCTTGAGATTACAGAACAGATGAAACAATCTACGAACCGTCTGAGCTGAAATTTCTGTTTGTGTGACCTCTTTTATGGAACACACGCTTCGTAGAACTGAGCCAACACACTGTACAAATATATGTTTACTCATTGCCAGTGAGCGTGTATGTGTATGGGACCCTTTAAGTTTGGTATTGCTTTGTGAGTATCGCATGGAACTCTGTCCGCACACTTACATTTACAAATGTAAAATGCTAAATCTATAATATAATTAGCATTATTATACTGTTAGTAATAATTCTCCTGTGACCCACAAATTTTAACTTCACTGACACGATAATTTCAACCGTGTCGTATGTTACGTGTGAGAAACGCTGATTATAATACCATACTTCACTGAGCCTAAAAATGGAATAAACTGTACATATAAAGTGTGTTAATACTTACCAAATAGCCCGTGGAGTATAATGGGTCACCAGTCCCCAACACACAGGCCAGACCTATACCTGTAGACAAGTGGGAAATATATGATCATTTATACACACAATACAATTTTCTATTGTATGGGGTTTGTTTGGTGTTTTATATATCAAATTTATACCCTACGTTGTACCCTAACATTTAAGTCATACACCACAATCTGGCTTGCAATATTAATAAGGAGATATAATGTAGCTGTTGATGGTAACTGCACGAAAAGATAAAACACTTTATCCTGGCGCACCTGTGGGTAGTTCAGGCGAGAGATGATCATGAAAAATTTATGGGAGAAAATGAGGCCAAGTGAGTGAGGTGGATATATGTACGAGGAGGTAAGCATAATAACGAGGTATATCAGGGAATTGGTTTATGACCACTTCGATAAGGTGGACAATGTATTCGTGCGAAGCCCACCACGATGAACTCATTCCAAGGGGGTTTGCTGGAGCACATACCCACTCAGCGTGAAGCCGTCCGTGTGGCCCCTGGGCACCTACTCATACAGGGTAACAGGGTGCAGGTATATAAGCATTTAATAACCTCCTGGAACAAGGACGAAAGAGGGAGAAAAAGTTCATAGTTTGTAAGGCAGGGGAGGATGCAAGAACATGTACCCTTAATGGGGGTTAGCTGCGATGCTTTCAGCTGAATAATTTAAATCTATAGCTTTAAGGATTCTCAAAGACGTGTTAGGTTAACTCAGATGACGCTCTCTGTTATTTGGCACAGTCTATAAAAATGAGGTTCCTTTAATTCGCTCCCTCGCCCACAGCACATCATTATTCTACACACAATTACTAGACGCCAAAGTGATCGATCTGCATGCAAGTGTTTTGACATAGTTTGCAGGAATGACTAGCCACTAGCTCTCTCTCTCTCTCACACACATACTGCTCACTACACAGCATCTTTAACCACTTATAAAACCCCAAGGTGGACTAGGTCGGACGCCGTTGCAATCAGCCTCTTCATAAAGGCTCCCGACGCAACATATCGGGGAAAATCCACCTTCGTTATTTACCGAGATTAGAAACCATAAATTTTCCGTCACGGACCAAAGACAGCGGCGCCCGAGAATAGGTGAAGGTGGGTAAAGGAATAGGAGTGGTGGGGTTGGGGGGGGGGGAGTAATGAAAGTGAGGGGGGAGAGAGAAGTGGTGTGGAGATGAGTGAGGCAGGAGGAAGAGGAAGAATAGGGAAAATAAATAGGAATGAGGGAAGTAGAAAGAATAGGAAGGAGGAATAGGGGAAGGAAATGGACGAAGGGTGGTGAAGAGAAATAAGATGGAGGTAAAGGAGTGGAGGAAGGAGGGAGGAAACAGGAATAGAGGGAGGGAGAGGGGGAATAGCAGATAGGATTGAGAGTAGGGGCGAGTCGCGGATAGAGGAAGAAGAGACAGGTGAAGGAGGTCGGGGATGGGGATGGGGAGAAGAGAGTGGAAGTCGAGTAAGGATACTAAACGACGAAAAAAAGATAAAAATAAGGAGGAGGAGATACGTACTAAGAGGGCTGAAAATTAATCCGGTGTGAGTAAATACATAGACTTTAATGCAGGGTAATTTGTTTTGGGTGAATAGGAGGGACACCGTTTCCTCCAAACTATGCCATTAATACAGATTACATCAGTAAACAAGTAGGGGTTCTGTTATATAACGAGGTGTGGAGTTAAACAAACTTCAATTCCCTCCCATAACAAATTACTCCTTTAATCTCCTCTGACCCCTTACACTTAAAAAGAGAATATTATTGGTAGTTGTGATGATAACGAAAGGAGGTTATCGTACTAGGATGTTTTATTAACTCTGATTGAACTGTTGAATGATAATCAGGTCCGCATCAAGGTACAAACAAGTTAGCATTATCAGTATTCTATTCTAATTATTGAAAATCCACATGTTAATTAATATTGTTATAAAAATGCATACGTGTGTTACATACCATGACTATGTAATAGAGGGATAAATATGCTTACGATCCAACAGCAGCGAAATGAAGGTTACTGATGTATAACATATCCAAGTTATGCCGGAAATGTATGGTGTTAAATATTATTACTTAATATAAGCTCATCAAATGGTGGATTTGTGATCATCTAAGAAATATCCGTGCACCAGGGAGTTCAGTATTACACACACTTGAATCAGCCATGCATGAAGGGATTGAGAAGCTGACGAAACTATAACACAAAAGACATTGCACCTGTGTTACGAGGCGAGTCAATGAACTGAAACATACAGTATAGGTGAACTGTGGGAAAGGATGACCAAGAGGAAGTAATGGGTCATCCATATTATCTTCCAATTTGGTGGAGAGTGTTAACTCCCCAGCCGATGTGTCCCCCTCTGCCATTAATCTCGGATGTCCACACGCGCTAGGGAGGCCGTCCTCCCGCCCCGGTGTCCACATCCATCGCAGGTGTCCAGCAGCGGCCCTAGGGTCTCCATCGCCATCCATCGCACAGACGGGAGGCGTCAACCTGGCGCAGATACCCATAAATTGGCCACCCCAGCCCGACCCCAAGCCTTAGCCACTAGCTGCCTCAGACGTCGATAGAAAAATCGAAGGAAGTAAGTATTTCCACAAATCAACATTAAAAGAGTCCAACCTGAAAGTAGTAGTTGGTGGAATATTTATTATAGACACAGTGGACTGGACCTCGTAACATCATGAGCGAACTTGATTGTTTTCTCTCTCTCAAGTGAGCAAACCTTATGTACTTTATATTTTGTACTTCTATCGGCCACCACAGCCGCTCTGGTCCCCAGCCACATGCCAGGACCAAGACGCCACTCACGGGAGACCTGCTGCTGAGGCCAAAATTAAATTGAGCAACATTCTCGTTCTAGACCAGATTTTTGGCTCCATGAAAATTGTTCCAGATATCTGCTTCCCTAGAACCCCACTGAGCTCTGGCACTATCCAGAATGAAGCCTCAGAGAGCATATCGGACGCAGGGAAGTAGGAAGAGTGACCAAAGAGGTCTAGGTTGCGGCGGAGATCAGATTACCCGCTATGCACAATTTCCAGCCAACGAGGGGCACTGTGGAGTGTTGTACATCAGGGACGTCACAACCTTGAGTCTCACGTCCTGCCAAGATGGACGACTCTCCAACAATCAACAGCTGCCTTGTTGGGAAAAGGGGTACGAAGGTTAAGGTAGGATGGAAGGTGAAAGTGATGGAAGTCTGGTGAAGGAAAAAATAATGTATAATATACACTATAACTTTATACAATACTCATATAGATACTCTGATAATACTCAAAAGTCTCTGTTACTCGATTAGTCCTATGATATAAATTTTCCTTAGTGAGAACAGCAATAATTATTAAAAATTTCACATGCACCGCTCAAAATATTTTTATATGAAAAAGCAGCCAGCCTTTTAACAAACGATTAATATCTCAATGCTTATGAGAAGTGGATATTATAAATTATACCATAATATTCATTAGCTCTGCACCTGGCTATCATAAGGAAACCATTATAGTATTATATATCCAATATGTTCTCCACTAACGTATTTTGTCATATTATTTATTCAAACAGTGCACATCGGTTTCATGTGGAAGCAGAGAGAGAAAAGTAGAGGAGGGGTAGACCAAGGAACAGGGCAGGGAGGAGGCAGGGTTCGGCAAGGAGGAGACAGGGAGATTAAAATAGAGAAGAGGCAGTGCAAGGGAAGGAAAGGACGGAAACAGAGAGGGAAAGCCAGGGAGGAGGCAGAATAAGGAGACAGGACAAAAAGAGACAAGGAAATGAGGAGGCAAGAAAGGGCAGAGAGGAACTGGTCACCACCACAAATGACCAGGGGCTCGGGGTGACGATGACAACTTTATGTATTACCGACACCCAACACCTGAACACACTAGCCACCAAGGAAGGGGGAGGGAGGGTGTCGTGTGGAAGGAAGCAGCAGAGTGAAAGAAGGAAGACAATAGGATGATCACATTGATGTGTTTGTAGTACAAAGGATTAAGTTTAACAAAACGTAACAATATCGAAATATGTTGTAGTAATATAGAATAATTTGAATGGATGGTGAAATTCTAAAGCAGTAGTACATACATATGTATAACCCTTATGATAACGAATAAAAATTGTATTTTTATTTACGTTACTCTGGCAAACATAAAGAGATAGCATTAGCCACAGGGAAATAATCCGAACCAACAAGGTTAGGACAACCTCAATAAACTTATTGAACATAGTGATATAATCGTATGGTAATCTGGCTAAAGCAATTTGATTTGCCAAAGGGAACACATAGGATTTATGAGACTAGATTGAACAGCGATGTTTTGCTATTGTGGCAATATTCACTGAGGATAAAATGTAGCTTCAATATTTCTTCGCTTGTCTGTTAAGGCTCTCACTGACGACGTGGCTGACGGAAGAGGTCCACAGGGGATCTCATAACCTTAGCACCAACTCGTGTAATGAGTCTCGTTACACAGGTGCAACAACAACTACAACATTCAGAGTCACTTTTAAATTTTCTTCGGGACATACCTGTTTCTCCCTACTATATACTATATAGCACATCCTCCTCTTATTACCTTACTCCTACCAGTTTGTCCCATATTACCTCTCTCATTCCCATCGACCCCTATCAACTCATACCATACCATCTCTTCCTCGATTGCTATGGTTTCTTACATGCTGGTTTCTGGTCGTGTAGTGCCTGCAGTAACTGGACTCCTTAAGCTACAGGTCATCAAAGAACCGTCTTTTGAAACCACACACAGCCCTGTCTACTGCTTCCACAAGCAGTCGAAATATTAAAAATAGAACCAAGCAACATTACACTGAGAAAAATCTGGATGATTGCTGGTAAGTTGATGCCGTCAGAATGTGTGGCCGGCGGTCTTAGGGCACATCATTGTACCCCTTATATGAGAGGAAAAAAACCTGAAGGGCAATTACTTTGACGTACGAGGAACAAATGTGGGCAGGGGTCAGCGGGAGGCTGGGCGGCGTCCTACTGGGCGGAGTCCTGCCACCCTGGCCGTCCTTACCCAACGGGGGGTCCTGCCACCCCAACCCGCCCCCACACAGCAGGAGGCCACCCCAGTGTAACCCACACCCACCACTACTTCTTATACAATGGTCACGTCCTCTACAAGACGATGAGGCGGTGCAGAGTCTCAAGTGGCATTATAGTTTTATGGTTGGGGTTATGGCGTCTTGGGTTATCTGTAGCACCATCTTCTCTTAGCCTTCCACCACCACACACCTCTCTTATTCAAACTTATTGTCTCTATTATAGTGCTTCACGACTTGATTTCATAATTACTACATTCTGTTAATTGCACCTGCAGACAACAATAATAATAATAATAATAATAATAATAATAATAATAATAATAATAATAATAATAATAGTAATAATAATAATAATGATAATAGTAATAATAATAATAATAATAATAATAATAATAATAATAATGTTAGTTTCTTTTACCTGTCATGAGGCGAGATGTGACCCCAGTGTTCCCACCAGAGTGAGGACAAGGTCGGCTTCACATAACACTAACACACTCGTGCACTCACACATTCTCATTCATTAACTCACACACGAGCAAGCTCATGCACGAATTCATGCACGTACTAACGTGCGGGCGTACACACACACACAAACACACACACACTTCACCAGCAGGTCCATGTCAAGGGCAGAAAGAAATATTGGTTCAAGAGTTGAGTGTCAGGGAAGGATGTGTTTCATGTGAGCTGGAGTGAGCAGGGGAAACCATCTCACTTCTTTCTTACACTTTTTTCATTCCTAGATATTATTGCAGATTGTTTGTACATACACGGTAGCCTTTTTGTTATCTCTGGCTGGTTATAATTAATAGTGAAAGTTGCTAATTAGACTGAAATCTGAAAGTGCATTCTGAAACATTATGATTAAAGTATTTTCTAGCCACTATTCCAACATGTAGCGTAAATTGTCATACGTCATATACTGGTAAAACAAGGGACATAAACCACAATATCAGTTTCCTTTACGTGGAATCAGGTAACACTGTCACCAACAGGAACCGTTTGATAAACAAAGCTAAAAGCTTTGACAGTGGTAGAAAACATTGTAAGGAGACTGAGACGTCCGTCTAAACAGTGTTGATAACAACGAGTATACCAGTACTTTGAACTATAGTGGTTACACATTGAACTAATATGGAAATAGTACAAAATCGTGCTCTTATAGACCGTTTTGCGGTAGAAGCTGGAGGTGGAAGAGGAGGAGGCAAAGTGGAGGAAAGAGTGCCATGCTGGTCCCAGTCACAGACTTCTCCTTGTGTGGTTGAGGCCGCTGGTCAGGTTCACGCCGCCACGGTCACGCCTCGAGTGTCATGTTTACATGTGCGGCTGGGGACTGGACGGCTGTAGTAATGTTTATGTGCGAGTGCTGGGACCCGAGGCAAACACAGACCACCTTCACCACTCAGCCAAGCCTAACATGGTCTCTTCCTGACACGAGATATGGATAACCAGGTTTTCCTACGGAATAGGTTTGGTGGCAGAAATTGGAAAGATTTTAATATCAGCCGACAAATGAAATCTACCAATATACAAACATTTTCATACACCGAAACCGCGACACTGGAACCCCTAAAGTCCCCCCAAACATCACAGTGGGATAGCGATGTTGGCTGACCCCGGGACGACGACGCCATGACAACCCAGGCTAATCTTTCTCCTTCACAAAACACACAACGACCTGAGTCTTATTTACGACTTTTTTTTCCCGATTCGACGGTCGAGGACAGTGTTACCCGCGGGTCCCAGCCAGCCGTTGATGACCCCTTGAGGAGGACACTAGAGGGACACATTAGGGGGGAGGGGGAGGGATGGGGAGGAGGGACACGAGGAGGGAGGGACACTAGTGGGACACATTAGGGGGGAGGGGGAGGGATGGGGAGGAGGGACACTAGAGAGGGACACTGAAGGGACCCATTAGGGTGGTGGGGGAGGGATGGGAGATGAGGGACACTATAGGGAGGGACGCTGAAGAGATACAATACTTGGGGATAGACAGGGACTAGGGAGGGACACTGGAGGGATACAGTACATGGGGAGGGATAGGGGAGGAGGGACACTAGAGAAGGATACATTAATTGGGGAGAGATAGGGGAGGAGGGACACAAGGGAAAAACAGTGGAGGAACACATTAGGAGAGGATAGTGAAATGGGGAAGTTTGGAGACATAAACTGACAATAAGAGAGGGAAGGAAAATCAGAATGTTAATGGCAGGAGACAATTCGAAAGACAAAGAAATAATAAGGAAGGAAGTTAAGTGATCAGTGCAAAATAATGTCACACTGACTAAATTGAAAGAGGTGCCATAGAAACAAGACCGTCTGATATATACCGTGTCAAGATGGTCAATATATATTTCTGTTTGGCTTTCCTGACAGTTAATATCAACAAACAAAGGAAGATGTGGGAGACTTTTCACGACAGGAATAATATTACAGTATAATTATGAAAGGAAAGTCACTCGAGGCAAGAGAGAGAAGACTGAAAGGGTAGGCCAAGAAAATATTTTATTATGCTAGCCCGTACCTTAGAGGAAGAGATATGAAGATGTATTTAATAATGGAAAGAAGGACGTTGTGTGTGTGAAGTGAAATACTAGGATGAAGAAAGGGAGAAGGTCAAGGGGAAACGCGAGAAGAAGAGAGAGTGGTCAGAAAAAAGAATGGAAAAGCCAAGACGTCAAGTGAAAGAAGAAAACATCAAACGAAAAGCGAGATCTGTGAAGTCAAGGAGAAGAATCATAATGAGAGTATATAAAAATGCGAAAGCAAATACTGTGGGAAAAAAGAAAGAGATGTGGAATATAAACGTAAAGAGGAAATAATGGATGAAATGGGGAATGGAGATAAACAGGAAAAGAAATGGGACGCTTAAATGAACAGAAGGATAGAATGAGGGAGATGGGAGAAAGAAGAAAAGAAAGGAGATGGAGGGAGGGAGAGAAAGGAGACATGGGAGATGGGAAGGAGAGAAAGGGAAAGAGACAAGGGAGATAGGAAGGAGACAAAGGGAAAGGGGAAGGGAATGGGGAGGGAGGACATCACCAGCGAGGGCCTTCTGGTCTTGTCTGAGGTCCCCCCGAGGTCACACCTGTTGGGGGAGTATTTATGGGGTCGGGTCCTGGACGGGGTTAAAGAAGAGCTGATCATATACCCTCCAGTTCACAGGGTTGCTGGGGAAGACGGTCTGGTGGGGAGGGAGGCATTACAGGGTTGGTGGGGAGAGAGGCATTGCAGGGTTGGTTGGGAGGGAGGCATTACAGGGTTGGTGGGGAGAGAGGCATTGCAGGGTTGGTTGGGAGGGAGACATTGCAGGGTTGGTGGGGAGGGAGGCATTGCAGGGTTGGTGGGGAGAGAGACATTGCAGGGTTGGTGGGGAGGGAGGCATTGCAGGGTTGGTGGGGAGAGAGGCATTGCAGGGTTGGTGGGGAGGGAGGCATTACTGGGTTGGTGGGGAGAGAGGCATTGCAGGGTTGGTGGGGAGAGAGGCATTACAGGGTTGGTGGGGAGGGAGGCATTGCAGGGTTGGTGGGGAGGGAGACATTGCAGTGTTGGTGGAGAGAGAGGCATTGCAGGGTTGGTGGGGAGGGAGGCATTGCAGGGTTGGTGGGGAGAGAAACATTGCAGTATAAGTGTGTGTTCATTGCAAGTGTGTATTAAGAATAAGTAGGCATTCAGCAAATGTGTGTTCAGCATAAATTTATGTTCAGTACAAGTGTGTGTTCAGTACAAGTGTGTGTTCAGTACAAGTGTGTGTCCTGTATAAGTGTGTATCCTGTATAAGTGTGTGCAGAGTGGGTCAGTATAATTGCATGTTCAAGTTAAGTGTGTGTGTGTGGCTGCGACCATAGTAATTGACAAGTGGATGGCGGGTAAGAGATGGGGTAGTGACTGGTTGTTTGGTTGGTTGGTTGGTTGGTGGAGGGGGATGGCTGGATGGATGGAGGAGGGTCATTAAGGCGTGTGTGGAGTGGTGTGGAGTGGTGAGGGACGAGGGTGGATGGTTGGTTGGTTGGTTGTTGAGTGGTCTGTGGAGGCATGGGTACGGTACTTACAACACACAACAAACCCATAAAGAAAAATGGTTCGTGTTAGTCTGACCTCAGTTTAAACCATGGATACAGAAGAAGATGCAACGCGTATCCCCAAACTCCATTTTACTCTCATATTTTATAGTTGTACACTCATTATTATTATTATTATACCTGTTACTGATGCTGAATTAGGTGAGCAGGATTCTGGTGTGCATTGCTCTATAATAATCACACACACACACACACACACACACACACACACACACACACACACACATACAAACAGACACGCACACAAACATACAAACACATGTAAACACACACACACACACCCTAGGTCTTTAAGTTCCAAATGATAAAGTAGAAAAAGATATATGCTTTAACTATGAGGTGCTGTACTTGTTTTCCGGGAGGTGGGTCACGTTCCTCAGCAAAGCCTAAAAGAACAAGATTTTGAAAGATCTTTACCAGCATGACCTCTGACCCGTGGAGAGGGACCAGCCATATGTGGTCACCGCCCCGCCTCGGATTCCTTTCCCTCTCTTCCCAGACCAACCAACACACATGCAGTTAACACACGGCACTAACACCTCCACTTTATAAAATCACCCACCACGCAAACTTAAATAAATTTCACCACACAAACACACACACACACACACACACACACACACACACACACAAGAACCATTGCACGTGCATAAAATTACGGTACTTACGTTAATTGTTTCACACAAGTGGACATCTATTTTACAGTTTGTCTCTCCGGAATAAAAATTAGAGATAGTATATTTTCATGTTAACAACGCAGCCAATGACGGAAACACATTTAAATAATACTATATCTATTATAAAATGCATTAAGTGGACCGCAAAAACTCTCCAAAATCTTTGTATGGGGACTCACACATCTCTCTCCTGGCGATTACCCCAAAATTGTAGTTACTAAATACTGTATTATTATAGAATCTTTATTGGTTGGTCTTCATTTGTGGTAACATTAAAAGACCGTACAGAAAATAATCATTCTTACAATTTGTGCCAGTGGTCATCTGGTACCTTCATCAAGACTCCCACGAGTTAGTTATTATACCAACCCGAGCCTCTCCCATCCCCATTGTAATCTTCAGCTCATCAATTACAGGGTTTGTGATGTTGTCTGTGAACTGAGGGCTACTGATTCCTCCAAACTGTGCCACAAAATACCTCGTTTATTTACAGGGTCTATTTCGTGGCATAATTTTGGAGGAATCAATAGCCTCTAATTCACCAGCAAAATCTTAGACCCCCTTAATTTAAGACTTCGAGGTCGGGCCAGCCATCCAGCCAGCCAACCAGCTCACACAGTACTGCATTAATCACCCTTTGCTTCGTGAGGCACCCAGTGTCGGCGTGGCCATGACCGGGTGATGGAGGACGCGGCTCGTAAATCATCGCAAACTGCTATCACCGACATCATCATCACGTAAATAAATAAAAGGCCAGTCACAGGTAATTTACACCCGCAATAAATAACTCAATTACCACCATAGACTGGGCCATCTTCTCTTGTAATCTGAGCGTCAAGTTAAACAATAAAACCAGGTAATCGGGTTGTGCGCGCCCCTGTCACAAGATGTACGAGGCAACAGCGAGTGGACAATAAAATTCGGGCTGGATTTATGTTATGCTTACGGGAACAATCGCGAAGAGGTGCGCGGCGCGAGGTATAACTCACGGCATCGCGACAGGCCCCCAAATTTACACTCGGGGAGGCGAGGTGGAGTCGTGAAGAGCTGGACTCGAACATCATGACTCCTCATTACATTTTCTCTCATATTAAATTCCTTTATGCAGACGCTTTGAACCCGAGCAAATGTTACCTGCATCTAGAAAACTCATTCCTGTGACCTCCAGGCTCCGACAGCACTGGGAAGCACTACTAGGGCACAACATTAACAACAGTCATATCAACAATAACATCAGTATCATCATATCAATAATAATAATGTTAGTACAATACTAGTGATATAATTATAATCGTAATAAAATTGCACACAAGGTTTCAGATAGCTCGAGCAACAATACTTTTACAGTTTCCAGTTGAATAAATACTGTAATGTAGCCAATGTCTACAGTCAACACATAGGAATATAAGTAAACAAAAGTCGCAGCAGTGGGGAAAAAAAACATGCATATTCCGAACAGTAGTGCCCATAGTACTAAAGGTATTCGATACTTGCCATTCCACATCCGAGGTATGTACAGTTGAGCAAGTAGAAAGTGCAAGAAAAATTTGGCTGTATATTTCAACATCTGGTAGTTCTTTGTAGTATAATCCCTTGTATACTTATGAATGAATAACTGAGAATTCAAAGCCAATGTAAGGTGGAACGTGATTGGCTGAACTTTGAGTGGTAGTGAAGATGTGGCCATATACATTCATATTTTTCTTGCACTTCCTACTTGCTCAACTGTACAGTACGGTACTCTTTGTATTGTTCTCCTCTTGTTAACGGAATGTATGTCACTTATCCCGTTCCAATGACCTCACTTATCATAACACCAGCTGTATGTTGTCTAGTTATATGTTCCCTGCATCTGTGTCAACTTAATATTGGGTCACACCTGTGCCTTTACTATACTAGAGCCTTGTGGTTACAGGCCTAGAACATTGCGTATTGAAGGAGTATAAATCGTAGCAAGATGTAAATATGGATTAAGGTTAGAGTTCCAGAGTTGACCAGATATGATTATGAAAGACTGAGGGTACCCGGTTACCTCTTGCAGAAAGTAGGAAAAAATAAGGGTGAGACTGTGTAGCTTGGAGAATAGGAGGAGGAAATATACACTTAGGATTCCAGAAGAGCAATGTCCAGTACAAGAGAGACATATAGTAGAAAGAGAGTGATGAATACAAAATATTGTATGTCGCCATATTGTAACCCCAAAATATACAAGTCTTCCTAATCAGAGAGGCCTCAGCATCTTTCAATTGACAATGACAAAATTAGCTCTTAATTAAAAAGACAAACTGATAGAGGCTTTGATGTTTAATATAGCAACACCAGTTCACTCCCTAACCTAACACATAGATATCCTAACCAAACCCCTACTTTAACCCAACCTAACCCAACCTAACCTAGCATACCGTGTTGTGTGTGTAAGAGTTTCCGAAAATACAACACCTTCAACACCAACGAAGAGTGGTGCATTTTCAAGTATTCCCAGGAACTATTAAGTCGACTCGAATTCCGAAGACTCTTCCATCACACACGAGAGTCTTGGGAACAGGAAAGGAAGGAGGAAGGGGTGGGAAATGAAAAGGGGAGAGAAAAGTGCAGGGGAAAGAGGCGGTAGCGACACACAACCACCAACAATCCCACACAGGCAAAACAAACCAGAGGGGAAGGAGTGAACTGCCTTAATGTATAGATGGATGAGTGGGAAGGGAGGATGTGATGGGAAGGGCAACGGAAGAGGGGAGTGACTGTGGGAGAGGAGGAGTCAGGGGAAGTGAAAGAGAGAGGAGAGAAGGAAGAGGATGGTAGGTGAGAGAGAAAGAGTTAAGGTAAAATAGGAGGGTAAAGGAGAAATATATTAGGAGGAGGATGGAGAGTGAAAGGTAAGGATGAAACTAAGAGTTAGAGAAAAAGGTATACGAGAGGAAGACTGTAAAGGTGACTGAATTAATAAAGGGTGGACAAGAGGGATTTAGAGAGTATTGGGAAAAGGGTGAATGGGGCGGAGGAATATGAGGCAGAGAACAAAATAATTTGAAGTATAGAGTGGAAAAGAAAGAAAATAGAAAGTGAAAAAATAGCAGGAAAAGGAAAGGAAATAAAAGTACAAGAAAGAGAGAGAGAGATGGAGAGAGAGAGAGAGAGAGAGAGAGAGAGGGAGAGTGAGTAAGAGAAAGAGAGCGACGGCAAGCCAGAGGGAAGAAGTAAACCCCAAAACACTCCCACAACCCAGCAGAGCCTTGGCAGTAGCAGTCGTCTTCCATCTCGACTCAATTCCTTCACCCACTCGAAAAGCTCGTTGTGGTGTGGCGGTGTGGGGCGGTAACGACCTCCCCGGGACCCCTTGGCAGACCACCGGGGGACCATCAGCCACCACAGCGCCCTGGCAGCAGACGGCACAGTAGCACCTGTTCCGGGGGCCTAAAACATCCCTTGAGGTCAGGCCACGACGACGTTTTCAGGGGTAGTGTTTCTAAACATAGAGACGACTTTCCCAGGGACCGTCGAGTGAGTGCTATGTACGTGTGTGTGTGTGTGTGTGTGTGTGTGTGTGTGTATTTATATATGTGAGTGTGTGTGTATTTATATATGTGAGTGTGTGTGTGTGTATTCATATATGTGAGTGTGTGTGTGTGTATTTATATATGTGAGTGTGTGTGTGTGTGTGTGTGTGTGTGTGTGTGTGTATTTATATATGTGAGTGTGTGTGTGTGTGTGTGTGTGTGTGTGTGTGTGTGTGTGTGTGTGTGTGTGTGTATGTGAGTGTGTGTGTGTATGTATATGTGAGTGAGTGAGTGTGTGTGTGTGTATGTATGTATATGTGAGTGAGTGAGTGAGTGTGTGTGTGTGTGTGTGTGTGTGTGTGTGTGTGTGTGTGTGTGTGTGTGTGTGTGTGTGTATGTTTGTGTGTGTGCGTGAGAGAGAAAGAGAGAGAAGATAGAGAGGGAGAGAGATACACTACCACAAGAAAGGAGATGGTCCAAGAGAATGAGGGAGGGGGAAAGAGATGGTCATCTTGAACAGGGTGGTCTTTGTTGTGATGACACTTTCCTGATTCATTTCACTCCAAGAATACAGTAACGTGGCTTTTTTTCCACCCTGGTAATATAGTGGTCAGGAAAAATGTGTACAGTGCGAGGCAGGTGAAGATGCTGCTGAGATTGTACAGGGAAGCGCAAGATGGGAAAGTTTAAAAAAGCTCTGAGAAAGTAAATAATCTGGAGGCAGGCGGTGGGGGAGGGATGAGTAGAGAATGTAGGTATCACTCTAACACTTTTCCATCATTCTCTGGCCAAATGTATTGCTTTTTCAACCCTCAGGATGATTTCCACGAGTTTAGGGGAGAGCAAAAAAATCTGGGTGGAGCATATCCGAACCGAGAACGTAGGACGAAAGACGAAGGAAACGATAAGGAAAAATGCGTTAGTGTGATAAGCCGTTTAGAGAGGAGGCGTGAGAGGCTGACTAATGCCGTCGGTGTGGAGACTGGACAGCAAGGCAGGCAGGCACTGGCCCACCCCTTCCTTCTCGCTCTTAACCCTGCCGACCCTACCCGCCCGCCCAGACACAGACACGCACCGTGGGAACACACAGACACGCCGCCCATATAACACCGACCATTCCCACTCCCACACACACACACACACACACACACACACACACACACACAGCCCTACACTACACCATGCACACCCATATTCCAACACACTCTCTCCTTCTTCCGAACTCTAAAACCATCCACCCCCCACACAACGAAAACACCACATACACCCATTTACTACCCATCCCCCTACCACACCTTCCCTCACTCCCATGTCACTCAGGCTCATTTCACGCACATGAATATGCTGTCAACTTACCAATATCTACACACGTCTATACACTACTCATCCCTACCCTATACACCCATATACCACCCATTCTTACTCCACACCATCCATATACCACACACACCCTGCCACACCACCCACTGCCATACCATCCATATGTCACCTACAACTGCCATATCCCCCATATACCCCCCCCCCCCCACACACACACCCTGATAGACCATCCATATACCACCCATTCTAATCCCACATGACCTAAAGAGAATAAAGGGGCCCTAATGTAAAAGAAAACTGAAAGGGAAAAAACTGGCATGAAGTATCGATGGTGGTGGTTTATTAAAGGTGACGACGCAAAAAGCATTGATGGTGGTGAGGTGCAAAGGGACACACGCCTTACCAGTTGTCCAAGTGATGTAACCATCTTACCTCTTCGTTGACTTCATTCAGATATACTGTACTTGTTTTCTTTGAACATAGTTTTAACGTGAGAGAAAGAACATTGTTTCTCACTTATGAAAGAAGGGAGGAGTAAACATGTGATTGGCGCTCCATTTAATCATATCGCAGCTAATGCAGTTAGGGTCATAAGTGACCTCAGCACGCGAATAGAATATTTCCCATTTAATGCAATCACCTATAAAAATTACATCATCAATATTCATTGGAAAAAGATAAAGACATTAATTAACCGAACAGATGTAAGGTGTGTTATCAAAGGCTAATGGCATGTAGGAACACAAAAGGTGAAGGACATAATTATGTAAAACATGTATGTTTTTGCCTGTCTTATTATTTTATTATTCGGCATTATACCCGAATTATTATAAAACTAGAAAATCTTAGCACTTAAAATTAACTTGTTCTGAAAGTTTGCTGAGTGGAATGGTCTACACTTGATGATGACTCCATTACATTGAGAAAGAATACTGGCAGGTTGATCATTACTGTTTAGCCTGGTTTTATTACCACAGATAACTAAGTAGTGACCTTTCTAATGGAAAAAAGAAGAAGCAAGTCCAAAGTTTGCCACGGTTTTGCTGTCTTGAATGAGTTGAAAATTGGCCAGCCGGCATCAACACCATCGTCATCAAACAGACAGTGATGAGGTCCGGTGCTCAAGGTAATTATTGGCCTCAGTAACATGCAAACTATACACCCACATGTCCTCGCCCCGAGCAGTGTAATGATGATAGGATATTAAGTGCGATATTCATTTGCGATTTGCTGGTTTTTCTACACACCGAGAGAACATGTGCTCTGACTATAACCTAAGTAATATTAAATCGATCTGACCATAAATATTAAGTTTCATTCTGTGATTATAATACAGTCGTCACTTACTATTGATCGTGAACCTTGATATGCATATTATCGTGAAGGCAGGCTTGTTAATTTGCGGAAATATGAACTTCAGATTTAACACCCAGGAGGATGGGTAATAGAAATATGTTATTCAGTAAGCAATCTGTTTTTGCCATGTTTAATAACAGAGACAGACGAAAACTGACCCGTTAATTTGTCGACGTATCTGTATATAACGCACATACATATACACATGCACATACACAAACACAATGCTCATATTAATTACATCGTGCGAACTGGATGAAGTGTTGTCAGTGTTTACAGTCAGGGAAACAACAACTTAGCCCTTCACTGCACGAATACTTGACTGTACAAACTATACTAGGAAAATAATTGTATATTTTTCTACAAATCAACTGCATCTACTGCGATTTTTCTTACAGTAATCATCAGGACCTTTTTAGTGTTCTTCAGGCTGGCTTGGGTACGTGTGGCTCGAAAACTTTAATAATTATGAGTCATAAACCTGAGTGTGATGAAAAAAAAAAAAAAATACACACATCTTTCAGTAGTAATTTCCAAGATAATTTCTCTGGTACTATATACGAGGCTCTTACAGTACATTCTAAGGCCCAGGGCACTCCTTGTGGTGGGTTCTGGCAGGGTAAAATTCTCCCACGCGTCTTTGTCCAGCGTGATAGAGAGTAATGGTTGGTGGGCCTGACCTTCCGCCCCACACAGCCTCCTCTCCACTCCACTCCCACTATACCCTTCCGCAGAGAGAGCCTCCCACTCACCCACAATCCCATTCCCCTTCCGAAAAGAGCCTCTCGCATTCACTCCCACAGCTTCTTATTCTCTTAGTTTCCCATCCCTGTAATATTTCAATCCCTCGGCATCCTACTCAACCAAACTCTCTCTCTCTCTCTCTCTCTCTCTCTCTCTCTCTCTTGTATCCTACTTTCGAGCCTTCCACTTCCCTATCCAGAACATCTTATAATCTCATTCGGTGCTACACATACCACACTCACAGTATTCTCCTAGGAACACAGCATATTATATCCTCTCGTTCCTTCAGTATAAATCCTATAATATACATCCTTCCCTCTCCGCTTCCTCCCCATTCCTCCATTACTTATTTTCTCCCCATTTCCTCTCCCTTACACAATCTCCTCCTCCCATTCCCCAGTTTCGTGTTTCCCTCCCCAGCCCCTCGCCCACCCCACCCACCTACGTGAGGCCAGGGCAAGGATCGAGGGAAGATGACCAAGAGGACTAAAAAAGAGAAGATGAAAGGACTGGGAGGGGAGGAGAGGGGAGGAAGAACCTGACAAAGAGGTCGGACATCTTCACACAGAGGAGGGAGGACTGGTGGAAGGTAAAGGGAGGAGGATTACTGGGCAAACTTAGTCTCCTCACACAACGCGTGACTGATGTGGAAATGAAGATGATTTGACCGAAAATGAGGGAAAGAATGGAGACATTAGGTGTCGTAGCAACACAGTATCCACCATCACGTCCACAGTGTACAGTTGGGGACAAAATAATCTTCTTTCACTTTCCCTGTAAGGTGGAAAACTATTGAGGTAAATTCGAGTCGAGATCAGAAAAGAATGACTTCACGAATACATGAACCTTATGATTATAGTTAAACACAGGAGATGACAACGTTTCATAAAGACAGAAGAGGACCGTACCTATATAGCATGTGTGTGGCCAAGGGGATATAAGACAAGGGGATACAAGTCACGGAAATTCTTGGTCGCCAAAATATCAATGCCCTTTAATGATTGCCTGCCGTTTCGTACAGTTCTGAAATTACCGACTAATGACACATACCATCCCCCGCACGATTTTCTCACACGCCCCCTTGTTAATTGCTTAAGCTTTATAAAATAAATCTTACGCTTGGTGTTATCACTTCAATCGTCTGTACATAAGAGGGTTAATATGACGCGGGTGTGAGTCGACCATATGCCAGAAGACTAAAAGATATTATATTCATCCCTTTGACACAATGTACTGCTATAATAATAACGTTCACTAACCTTGGTCACGCATTGGGCCATCCTGTTCTGAAAGGGGTCGTGCAATTGGAAAAAAATATAATGAGAAGAAAAGACACTTGCCCGGCAGGTTGTGAAGGACCAGCCAGCCATCCAGGAGAAGGGAGTGAGTTGCAGGTAAGGCAGCTTCCGGAGAGGTCGTGATGGTACTGGCCTTGCTACCTGGCACTCTTAAATTCTTTCCATCCATCTTTTTTCCCTTCCTCCATTTTCCTCACCGTCTTAATCGTTATTTCTTCTCTTCCCTCCTTCACTTTCTTCCTCTCTTTGACTTCTGCACTCTTAAATTCTTTCCATCCATCTCTTTTCCCTTCCTCCCTTTTCATCACCGTCTTAATCGTTATTTCTTCTCTTCCCTCCTTTAGTTTCTTCCTCGCTTTGACTTCTGCTCTTATTCGTTTTCCTTCTCCTTCACCTTCCTCTTCGTTGCCACTCTCCTCTTTTCATTTTTCCTCCCCGTTCTCTTCATCTTCTTGGCTCTCCTCTCCTTGTTTTCCCTTCATTATCTCACCCGTCATTCTCGTCCCTCTTTCTGTCCTCATCATCCAACCGTATATAATAGTAAGGATTTCTTTTTGTTGTTCAATATTGCTTCCGTAACAATCCTAATAATTAAAACTTAGGCAGTATTCTAGCGCTAGGAAAATTCTCAAAAGGGCTAAGAGGTATGTTTGTAAGGATTCCATTTCATACATTATATATATACCCTCTCTTAATGACCATCGTGTAAAGAAACGAGAATATTTTTTGGCAATCCATATATCCTTGAAATATGAAAAACAAACAATACAGACATTGCATGGACTGGGAACGACTTAACTAAAAAATATTAACAAAACAATTGCGTATAAAAGTAAACGAGGCATTGGGCAAACACCAACACAAGTAGTAGTAAAAATACGGTGAGAGGACATGAAGGATGAGAACAGGGGAAAGGGAGAGGGAGAGTGATGTTACTTGCAACGGGTACAGATTAGTTAACAGGGCCAAGGGAAGCAAGTTAGTCCAGTGTAGATGTAAGAAGGACCAAGGCAATTACGGCCAGTCATGGAGATAATTTGGTTCTGAAAAGGGATTCATTCGTAAGGTATCGATGGAAAAATTCGATATGAAGGAGATGATAATGAAAAAAATATACGATGATCTATGACGAATCCTAAACATATCTGATATTATCAAGAATGTGAATATAGATAATTTCTTTAACATTACTTTATTTTCCTTGTTATATATGGGCACCAGGCAGACACTTGACGTCAGAATATGGACATCATAAACTAGACATCAAATTATAGTTATAAGACATCAAACACAACACCATAACGTGCCCATACAGACAAGAGGCAACAAATATAAGTCCCCCCCCCCCACCACATCGAACATTGGAATTAATTAAGGTGATAATTCTTTTTTTTGTTACATTGGAGTGACTTGATTCCTCCAAAGTATGCCAGGAAACAGGACCGCATGAACACAAACAAAAATAATGGTGTTCTGTTGCTTGGAATAGTTTGGAGGAATCAGTTGCTCCAGATTTACCAACACAAAATTTCCCCCTTAATTAAATGAAGCTGTTAAATAAAGCCAGAATTTATTTAAAGGATACGAACTCTTTCTTGATACAAAAACTGAAATATAGATACAATTTAAAGTTGATCTTAACATAGGGTTGTAAGATTTAAATTTATAGGGCACCAGGCTTGAAATATCTTACACTGGAGTTCAACAGACACTGGACACTGCATATAGGAGGATGTGGTTGGTGGGTAATATAAGGGAGGGAAGACAAGGGCACTGTGTCGGTTCTCAGGGGATAAGGCTTACTCTCTCTGCCTTATCTCTCTTATCATTGGCAGCTGCTGGGGCGATGGCTGGGGCAAGGGTGATGGGAAAAAGGGCGTGAGATGAGATGATGCGTAGGGATGCGTAAGGTGGGTAATAAGGTCGTGAAGGGTAGGTAAGGGCGTGAAGGGTGGGTAAGGGCGTGAAGGGCAGGTAAGGGCGTGAAGGGAAGGGTGAAGGGAAGGGTAAGGACGTGAAGGGTAGGTAAGGGAGTGAGATGGATCAGGAGGGAAGGGTTAAAGATGGAGGAAGGGCGTGATACCAGAAAGAGGTGGAGAGGGAGTGAATGAGATGAATGGAAAAACAAGAGAGGGATGGAGGAGGAAATGAAGTGTGGGGGGAGGGGGAGGAGAGAGTGAAGTGTGTGTGAGGGGGGAGTGAAGTGGGGGGGAGTGAAGTGGGGGGGATGAAGTGTGTGTGGGGGGGGAAGAGAGTGAAGTGTGTGTGTGGGGGGACGAGAGTGAAGTGTGTGTGTGTGTGGAGGGGGGGAGTGAAGTGTGGGGGGGGAGAGTGAAGTGTGTGCGGGGGGGAGTGAAGTGTGGGGGGGAATGAAGTGTGTGGGGTGGGAGAGTGAAGTGTATGGGGGGGGGAGAGAGTGAAATTTAGGGAGGAGGAGGGACTGAAGTGTGGGAGCAAGGGCGAGATGGGAGAGAGAGAGAGAAGAGAAAGGTGTGAGATGGAGCTAGGGAAGAGAAAGGGACCAAGAAGAGGGAGGATAGGAGAGAGAGCCACCCCACACCACACACACACACACATACACACGGGGCCACAACACTCCACACACACACACACACACACAGGGACACAACACTCCACACGCGCACACACACACGCGCACACACACGCGCACGCACACGCGCGCGCGCGCACACGCGCGCGCGCACACACACACACACAAACAGGGCCACAACACTCCACACACACACACACACACACACACACACACACACACACAGGGCCACAACACTCCACACACACACACACGGGGCCACAACACTCGACACACACACACACACACAGTGCCACAACACTCCACACACGCACACACACGCGCGCGCACACACACACACACACACACACACACACACACACACACACACAGGGCCACAACACTCCACACTATCTCATGTCTTGGTACAGTACATTTCACCCCACGTCCTGGCTCACCCTACATGACATCACACCCAAACACCCTGGCCTACTCCATCTAACACTAAGCCCGTACACTCTTGTTCATATAACCATACAATGAGGTTAGTAAGGGGCATCGAGTAAACAATGTAGAACTATCTATATTTCCTCACATAATCATTTTTTTCCTATACACTGTAAACGGGTATAAATAGAGTGTGGGGCTCCATCTGCACATCTTTAAATAATACCAGATTGACAGGTGAGAAGGCAGGTGGGAAGACAGATGAACAGAAAAGATGGCAAACAGGCCATTAGAAAAATACACTAAACATCACAACACTTTCTAGCCAGACCAGTAAGCCTTATATAAGACCAGGATCATAAAGGTGGGAGGGAGGAGCCAGAGTAAATAGCATCTGATCTGATGTATAAACAAGTAATGAGGTATTTTATCAAGCAATGAAAGGGCCATAACGGGGACTCGCACAGAGGAAGCAGGTGGCGAGGAGGACAAGTGCCGTGGGCGTAGTAGTGGCTAGTGGCAGGTGGTCTTCCTCTGTGTGTGTGTGTATGTGTGTGTGTTTTGGGTGAGGGCCAGTCCGGTGTCCGAGGTGAGCATGACTGTAGACTTGGCCAAACCGTTGGACTACCAGAAGGGAGAGAGAGAGAGAGAGAGAGACCAGTTTATCTTTACTGCACATGACCTTTTCTTGAGTATTGCTTTTCCACTGTATACTAGCATTGGTGTTTTGTGTTTAATATGATGTACTTTGTAATTTAAAAGATATATATTGTAGGTATGAATCTTGATTATTAATCTATTGTTGCACTTAAAAATTGCAAGAAAATTCTCACATTCGCTACTGCATTTTCGGCCTGACCTTGCATTATCAAAAACATAAATATAATAATTCTTGATAATAATCCGGTGTGTTAACTCTGCTTGCAATATGAGGTTACTATGTGACACTAAGGTATCCCCTTGAATCCATGCAAAGTTATTTACAGCGTCATATTCACATCAACAGCGGTGCAGCAGTAACATGCCACCTCTAAAACCATTGCAGTATATTCATCCAAAGTGGTCCTCCAAGTCCTCATATCCGACCCCGAAAATGCTGCTGATTCTTACGACACACGAACCACGATATTGCCAGTCTCAGTCTTTCGTACTTCGTCGTCCGTGACTCAGGTTGAAGATGATGCGGTCGGTCCTTTCCTTCAGTCATGCATCTGAGTGAGTTGTATGCTCTTTTCTCTTTCTAAACTTTTTTGTAGTCACTTCGTGTTATTCAGATGTGATTTCTTTTACCCTAACTTAGTCTAATGTTTTGTGAACTAATCTGACTCGACTTAGCCTACCCATACTGAATGTGATGTATAATAAATGACCTAATCCAAGCTTCTAAAACGTAATGCATCCTAACTTAACACAATCCAAACCACCTTATCCCAACCCAATTTAACCCAACAAAACCTATCCCAACATAACCCACTCAAACCCAACCCAAAGAAACCAAAGCGATTAAATAATATGTAAACTTTGCCTATGTAGAAAAACTATATATATTTCCTGTACCCTGAGAGACTTGGGAATAATGGTGGCCGCCGGAGAGATTGCAATCTGGTTGTGTATCACGCCTGGAGTGTCCCGACGGTGGGGGAAAGGGAGGGTCGTGGTGCCTCAAACCCTCCTCACGACACCTCCCTCCCTCTCTCTCCAATGGTCAGGTAGGATAGGCTAGAGTAGGGTAAGCAAGGAAGAGGTTAGGTGAGAGTATGATGGGGTAGGGAAGCTAGGAAATGGGTAGAGTAGGGTAGGGTATGGTAGGCAAGGGAGGGACTAGAGAAGGTTAGGATATGATGGGGATGAAAGTAGCTGGGGAGGGAAAGCAAAGGAGGGGATTGAGTAGGGTAAGCAAAGAGGGGGTTGGGGAAGGTTAGGGTAGGGTAGGCAAGGAAGAAGGCTGAGTGAAGGTAGGCAAGACTAGGAGAATTTGAAGTGTTCCATCGCTAATAACAAAGACGACTGATTATAATTATTTGTAAGACCGTCAATGCAAGTATGAAGATAACGACTGCCACTAAGACGACATTTATAAATATCATACTTACAAAAAAAAACACACACACACAATTTTGAATGTGTTTCCAGAGCCTGAGAAAATTAACTACCCACTCTAGAGGCACAAACCTTAGCCTGGACATGGGATGGGAGGGTGAGGGGCAAGGAGGGCAGGGTATGGGTCAGGGAAGTTTGCCCACCCGACAAAAGTGAGCGATGTTATCAGCACTTTTCACATAAATCTTGTATTTTTTAACATCTGCTCATCTCGAAAGAAAGTAATGCATTTTGAAAAAGGTGTTACGAAAGGCGGTGAAGGGGTAATCAGAGATGATGTAGTGTTGTGTACACCGACTGACTGACTGACTGACTGACAGCGAGGTGAAGGATGGATATTTGAGTTAGGAGTAGCAGAATGAAGCAGTGAGGATTAATAATGATGAATGAATGAAATAACAAAGAGGAAGAAAAAGGGCAGTGCTAAGGCTGAAAGACTAAGTAAGCTTATACCACAAAAGAGAAGAAGAGAGAAGGGAGAGGGGGTATTAAAGAGATAGAAAAAAAGGTAAGACAGGGAAAGAGAGGAAAGGGATTGGCACAGGTCCGAAGATGCGCCAAACCCCTTAATGTATTGCCTACGTCATTAGTTGCAATACCTCCTCACATGGGTTAATTAATTACGATTGGTTTATTACAGTTAGTCGTGTCAGAGTAACGATTGATTTGGAGTGTACTAGTAACTGACACATCGAGGGGGCAGCATAAATGACTATACTAAAATATCTCCGTGTTGAAGGTCTATAAAGTCTGCACGTACGGGGAGCTACAGTCCACAACAACAACAACAATTTCGCTCCATTCTTCCGTGTTGAATATAAACTTAGTGAGGTCCTGCTTAGTCTTATGCTAGAGCGACAATAGGTAAACTAGTGCATTTGTCGCGGCTTCTAGCCGCTTAAATTGTATTTATTGGTTTGTGAAACCAGTACAGCTGGTTGCTATAGAATAGGCCCCTTCACAAGCCCAGGCCCCGTGTAGGCATAATCTGGGTTGGAAGGGTCAATTCCGTGACGTTCATCAGAAGTAAATAAAATTCAAATCTGGCGCTGTACTGATAGTGGAGCCACCTGGTGGTGGTGAGGTGAGGTATTAAGCCCCTCCTCCGCTGAATACCGCTCGTCCACTCCAATGAGAAAGAAGTGAGTGCCTGCCGCATCGGGAGGTGGGTGGGACAGTAGAAGCTGTACTGGTTTCACAAACCAATAAATACAATTTAAGCGGCTAGAAGCCGCGACAAATGCACTATTATTGGTATAGTGAAACCAGTACAGCTGGTTGCTAAGCATGCGATGCGGTAGGTGGGAGGTGAGGTGGAGGCAATCACGTGCTAGTTAAGAGTGGTTGAGAGCGGAGGGCAGGAAAGGTAACCGAGCCCGGTGAGGAAGCAGCTAACGCCCCACCCGACACTGGCTAGGTGAATAGCCGTGGTGGGGGAGAAGTAGCTTATACCATATAACCGTAGACCATTCTGTTATAGATCAGAATTGTTACACATAAAGTCTTTATAGGTAGACTCGAGGGTTCGGGCCTAGGAGAGGAGGGGGGGATGTGCCCATGGCAACCCCCCCCCCTCCCCCCCCCCCTTATTCACGTATTCTGAGTTAGGGCTATGGCCCTCGCTCAGGTAATGTGATCCCGAGGGGATGAAGGAGGACACTAGGATCCAGATATCTTGTGTAATAATATCTCCTGTCACTCATCGTAGTAAAGTAATTGTTTGGAAAATAAATACACAAGAATTCCGTAACAATGTGATTTATTTTAGTATATACCGTAGACTATTCTGTTATAGACCAGAATTGTTAACCAACTAAAGTCTATATAGGCAGACTCGAGGGGTCAGGTACAGGAGAGGGGGTGCCCCCACCCCCCCCCCCTTTGTTATTAAAGTCCTCTGAGCTAGGGCTATGGACCCGGCTCAGGTCATGCGATCCCGAGAGGATGAAGGAGGACACAAGGATGCAGTAATCCTGTGTTTAATATATATATCCAGTCACCCATCCGATTGACCTAGGGAAAAGAGGGTTACCGGACCTAGAGTTGTAGAAGAGGTGGTCCGGAGAAGCCCCTCTCGTTGCCTCCACGTATGTAGAAACGCGTGGACTGGCCAGAGGGGGTGGAAACTTCCAGCCCTCAGGGACGAGGGTACTGCGAGAGGGCCAATCCTGTCGTCAGCCTGCTCGTTCTTAGCCAGGAAAGCGGGAGAGGGGGGGATAGTTAAAGAAGTAAGGTTAGGGCTTACAGATGAAAAGGCTGTGTGACGGGTAAGGGCTGCCAACTGAGAGGCCCTGTACCCTGTAGCTAAGGCGAGCAGGAAGAGAGCTTTCTGGAGGAGGTGACAAACCCTCCAGAGGAACCCCTTAGAAGGTCAGGTAGGAAAAGGACGAAGTGAAGGGCCAGGAGGGAGTCTGGGCCCGCCATTCTCCAGGCCCTAGTCCCCGTGTTACGAAAGGAGGCAAGGGCGGGGGAGTTTTGGGTGCGGGCAGAGGCGGGTGTCTCCCGACACAGCTCAGCCCCGGGGCGGCACACACCGCGCGCCAAAGGGTCGTAACCCTTGGGCGTGAAGCAAGGTGCGTGAGGCGAACAGTGGAGGTGGCCGACCATCGTAAAGCGATTTCCCAAAGCTAGGGTGGTAGCTGCTGTGGAAGGGTTGTTACGCATATAATTTATTATCATTATATACGGACAACTTTCGGTTAAAACCAGAAAGTGTTACAAGTCGTAAGTCTTTAAAGACACCCTCGAGGGGATGGGCCAGGGGGTCGAGGACCCCCCCCCCCCCATTTTTGTTGTTAGGGTCCTCCGAACCTAGGCTATGGCCTAGGTTCGGGTAAAATATCCCGAGAGGAGAAAAGAAACCCCAAGATGTTCTAAACATGAGACTGTACAGAATGGAGATGACGTAAGGGATGTCTGGTGACAGAAGGTAAGTCGTCCGACCTTTTCCATTCGGGCGTACCCTCCCCCTTTTCTGTCTCCCACGGGGACCCTGTGGTAAGGTGGGCGGAGTCCCCATTGCAACCCAGGGGGTGAGGGAGAGCGAGTGGAACAGATACCTCGTCTTGAAGGATGAGGTGGATGTCCCGCCCCCCCCCCCAGATCCCGTACCCGCTCCCCGCGGGGACTCGGATAGAGCAGGTCCAGGAACGGGTCCCGCCGCCTCCACCATGGTAGGTGGGGAAGGGCGCGTGGCCTACGGACAAACCAAAAAGTTCGTCCGCTTCCCGCTTCACTAGCCCGTCGTGCCTCCTCACCCAAACCTCTGGTTGAGAAGGATCGGGAGACTACGCACCCGTCTGACCTCCTCTGAAGAGTGAGTTCAGGACGAAGGAAGAAAGGCCCAAGAGTAGGGAAGGTACCCGTCGTCCACAGGATGAGGCGACGGGAAAGGGGGAGGAGAGGCAGCCAGCTCCTCCGCCAGGGTGCCCCCCGGGGACTCGAGACCCAGAGAGATTGGGGGAACGGGAACGGCTCCAAAATCCCCAGGTGGACTCGAGTCCCCTACCGGCGACGCGGCAGGGAAGGTGAGAAGGGCGGGTTCAGGAACGGGTACCGTTGCAATAGTGGGGCTGTGGGGTGGCACATAATCGGCCGGATCCCCCACTAGGGAATGAGGCGAACCTTAAATCTCACGAGGCTGTCTGGGACAGTGTCGAGAGTGTAACGCCAGGACCGTCCTGAGCACTAATACAAGGCATCGACCAGGGAAAGCTGAAGCCCCAATATCCCCTCGCCCCCATCCCCTAAGTGGAATGCGTGCGACGAAAGGTTAAGGACGTAGTTAAGAAGCCCCCATTGAGTGAGTATGGTGTACAAGACACAAATCTTGCTGCTCCATGTCCCCCTGTTATGGGGATACAAAACAGGTGATCCGAGGCGAGGACTAGGGTAGCTGTAATATCATCCTTGAGAGCTTGGACCTGACACCAAGAGTGACATGTGCAGCTTGGTAGGACGGTAGGCAACAACCGGAGCCGTATAGTTAATCAATGGTTTGTTCGAATTTGGTAAGGACCACCGAGAGGTGAGGAACTACTTTGAAAACCTTCCAACCAAGCAGAACAGAAGACTGGTAGGTCAAGCAGTTACCTGTGGGAAAATATGGGGGACCCACAGTTGCCCCACCGCTGGAAGACATACCTCCATTGAAAACCTACGTCAGCACAGGGTAGGGTGTCTCGTTCTTGGTAAAGAATGATTCACGTTTCGGAGAACCCTGGTGACCACCTGCGAATCATTACGGGAAAAGAGGGACGTAAAAACGTCACTGTCAGGGAGGCCAGTGACTGGAAAAACCTCCGAGTTTGAGTGTTGTTACAGTTCTGAGAAACGTTTTGAAACGTTATCGCATTCGCTCTCCTATTTCCCTCACGCGGCAAAGAGGCCGTGTGTTACAAACCCTCATGAACTAGCTGCCGTAGGCTGAGTCCCAGGCACCCCCTAGGCTGGGACCCCAGGTTCAGGTCCAGCTAGCCACTAGGTTCAGGTCCAGGTAGCCACTAGGTTCAGGTCCAGGTAGCCCCTAGGCTGAGGACCATGTCGCACTAGGTTGAGCCCCAGGTAGCGCCCTAGGTTGTGCATAGGTAGCGCCTTGGCTGAGCCCGAGGTAGCCCCTAGGTTGTGCACAGGTAGAACCTTGGCTGTGGTCGAAGCCTAGCTGGCTAGGTCCCAGCAGGCCTCTCAGTCAGTACCCTCCCGGGTTGTTGGTTGAGCGGGTCCTGCTATTGGTGCTAGGTTGTGCATAGGCAGCCCCTAGATAGTGGAGGAGACTGGCTGGCCAGGTCCTCGCAGGCTTGTCAGTCAGTACCCTACCGGGTCCTTGGCTGAGCGGGTCCTGCTCTTGGCCCTAGGATGTGCATGGGTAGAACCCTAGCTGGCCAGGTCTTAACAGGTTTATCAGTCGGGACCCTACCGGGTCCTTGGCTGAGTGGGTCCTGTTGTTGGCACTAGGTCGTGCATGGGTAGCACCCTAGGCTGTAGTAGGAGCCTAGCTAGTTAGGTCCTAGCAGGCTTGCCCGTTAGTACCCCCCCGGGTCCTGGGCTGAAAAGGTCCTGTTCTTGGCACTAGGTTGTGCCTGGGTAGCCCCCTAGCTGGCCAGGTCCTAGCAGGTTTGACAGTTAGTACCCTACCGGGTCCTTGGCTGAGAGGGACCTGCTCTTTGGTACTAGGTTGTGCATGGGTAGGTCCCTCGGCTGTGGTCGGAGCCTAGTTGGCAGGGACCTGCAGGTTCGTCAGTCGGTACCCACCGGGTCCTTAGCTGAGGAGGACCTGCATTTGGTGCTACACTTGCTCCCTCGGGAGCGGCTCTTTGAGCGCGTCCGCGTGGGAGAAGGAGCCTTTCCTTGCTGGGCCCTGGTACCTGGGAGGTGACCAGGGGTGCAGCCCGACGGTCTGACCCCCCCCTGCTGAGGTGGAAACCTCGGGGGGGTTATCAGAACCGACTAAAGGAAAGAGAGGAGGCCTCTCGGGGTGCTAGGGACCCGAAACCCTGTGGACCTGAGGGCGAGACCTCCTCCTGGACTCGTGCTTGCACCCCCGAGAGCGGCTCGAGGAGCTCGCCCATGGGGGAGACGAAGCAGCTTCCCTGCTGGGTCCTGGTACCGGTCAGGTAGCCAGGGGGGCCAGCGTGGTGGTCTGGCTCGCTTCCGGGAATGGTGGGAAACCATGGAAGGGAGGCACAGAACCATCCAGGGAAGGCGATGGGGACTCGGAGGAGTGCTAGGAGTTAGATCCTCTGTGACCTCGAGAGGCACGTAGCAGGAACGTACTCCTGGGAGTGCAGAAGCATGTGCGGGGTGAACAGTGGTGATGCACGTCGAGGAACAACCTCACGGTGCAGCCAGAAGAAGCACACAAGGCACAAGTGGACTGCGGGAGAAAAAAGGGGGTTAACACGTGAACCCACGTGTACACACATGGAAAAACACAAAACACCCCGAGGGAGGAAAACACTAACTCCCAAGGCAAAACACTAAACCACACATACTCACCCCCACACTGCTGGGGAAAAACCCCGCAAACACGGTCCCCAAAAGCCGAGAGTAGACCCTAGGAAACCCAAGGGGGGAGAGGGTTTAAAAGGAGGGACTTTTACTCTACCAGAAAGTAATAAGCTTCTCTTACCCCCAATAAGGGCAAGCACAAAGTAAGAGTTATGTAAGAAGAAAGATAGAAAGTCTTACTACCCTACCGCATAACTATAAAAAACTGTACTGAAATGTGAGAAGGTACTGAATGTTGAAAAAACAGTACTGCACGAAGAAGAATGCTACAACGCAGACAAGAACAGTACAGTAGTAGCAAGAAGTCAAGCAGGTGTAGTGAGTAAAACGTTGCTTGGTAAGGCAGCTACAGAAGTGCAGGCAACATTATCAGAATAATATCCTAAGACACTAAAAGAGCTGACAAGGAAAAACACCAAAAAGGTGCAGAGGTCCCAAGACACAGAGTAGAAGGGACACGTGCAAAATAAAAAACCTCACTCCCCACCGGGTTAAAAAACCCTAGGAGAAAAAACCCAAACAAGTACTCACCGCACACGGGGGAAGACAGTCACAGCGTGAGCGCACACACCAATCAACACACACACGGGGAAAATCCCCACACAAGGGGCTAAACACGCACACGTGTTCGCACCATGTGCAGAGAAAACCACAACATACAGCCTTCCACACTACACACCCAAGGGTCGCAAGCCTAGGGGGTGAAGCAGGGTGCGTGGGGCGAACGATGCTGGTGGCCAGACTGCGGGAGAAAAACTCACAAAAAAGGGGTTAACACGTGAAGCCATGCGTACAAAGACACAAACAAAAATAATAGGACACGGGCAGAGGGGGATAGCAAGCCCCCTCGGACCCGGGAACGAACCCCAAACAAAAAACCCCACACGCACCAACCCGGGAAACCACCCCCCCCCTCCCCCGCGGGGGCTGAGAAAGAACCTCTGGTCTGCAGGCCCCAAAGGAGAGGCACAGACAGCCTGATTGGCAATTCCCAGGGTAACAAACAAACTGGGAAGACACCAGAAAAAACCCCAAAAATACGCTGGGAAGGGGAAACGAGAACCTGGCACAATCCTCGCTCCCCCCACCCCACGTAACACTAAACCACACTCGGGGGAAACAACGATAAGGGGCTAAGTAGTCCTACCCCCGCACCACGTGGGGAGGAAAGAGCCCCACGTGGGGAGGAAAAAGCCCCACGTGGGGAGGAAAAAACCTCGCTAACACCAAAAAACCCCGAGGAAAAATACACTAAATGACGTGTACTAGTGGCAGGAGGAAGGGAGGCAGGACAGGGAAGGGGAAAAAACCCCGAAAAGTAGCCCCCAACAAGCTAGCCTGAGAAGAAACACTCCAGGCTACAAATATTGGAAAAACACCCAAAATTAAATAAAAAACCCCGGCCTGGGAGAGGAAGAGAGAACCAGAGCACAATTCTCACTCCCCTTTACCGAGAGGGGACACATAATAATCGGGGAAGGCAAGAGGAAGGGCTGCAAAGACCCCATGTGCTCACCACGTGGGGTGAAGTCCCACGTGGCGCCCACTAACCTCGCTAAAAACCCCAGAAACCCCGATAAAATACACACGAAGAATGTACTAGTGGCAGGAGGAAAGGTGAAAGGGGGGAAAAACGGAGAAAAACTCCGAACAAAGGGGCTGAAAAACCCCCCTTCGCTAAGGAAAAAAAGAACTAAGTCCTAACGAAGAAATAGCCCCCATACACACCTAAAACCCTCCTAGAATACACACACGATACATCTGCCAAAGCAGGCTAGCCACTAGAACACAAAAGAAAATATTAGCAGGAACACGTGAAACAATACCATAGCGTAGCAGCGAGGAGCGTAGATGTTGAATGAAATGTGTTCCGCGACAGAGTGGACGAGCGGTATTCAGCGGAGGAGGGGCTTAATACCTCACCTCACCACCACCAGGTGGCTCCACTATCAGTACAGCGCCAGATTTGAATTTTATTTACTTCTGATGAACGTCACGGAATTGACCCTTCCAACCCAGATTATGCCTACACGGGGCCTGGGCTTGTGAAGGGGCCTATTCTATAGCAACCAGCTGTACTGGTTTCACTATACCAATAAATATACTTTGTACATTGGCAATTACTGTAATGATTTATATAGATATTGGTTGGTTCAGAATACTACGTTAGTAGGTCAGGTCTGCTTATCTTAGGCATATATAAAATAGGGCTGTAGCGAATTTATGGTACAGACTGTGGAGTGGAAGATATATAACTTGATATCTTTCATTTAATAAGCTCCATCTCAGAGCGGCGATTATTGCTCATGGATGGGCAACAGAAATTATGTGGTCAGTCATAAATCACAGCCAGAGAATCAATTATAGAGTTGTACATGTTATGAAGTTCAAACTGCTGCTCCACGACACAGTCCACCTCTCCACATTACCCGCTCCCACACCCACATTACCACGACCCGTGATTAACTCTCAGCTGCTAACGTTAAGGCTGGCCTAGAGGCAGAGCCGAGGCCAGTGTGTCCCACGGGGTGAGTGAGTGGTGGGGCCTAGGGGCGGGGTGAGGAAGGGGGTTGGTGGGGCGGGGTCAGACAGACGGATGGACAGACGGACGGGGCGGGGCGGGGCACTGGTCAGTCCACTACACCTGCCTGCCTTCCTGGACCGACAAGCAACCCTTCCCACAGGCTAAGATTTACTAGGGTCACCTGTTGTTGGGTCCGTTGGCGAGGGAGGGAAGAAGGGAGGAAGAAAGGGAGAAGGAAGGGAGGGAGAGTGGGGGAAGAGAGGAAGAAAGAAGGGGGGAAGAGAGGGGGAAAGAGAGGAAGAAAGAAGGGAGGAAGAGAGGGAGAAAGACGGGAGGAAAAAAGGGAAAAGGAAGGAAAGAGAGAGAGAGGTGAAATGAAGGAGAGAGAGGGAGCATGGAGAGAGAGGGAAAGCGAAAAGAGAGAGAAAGAGGGAGAATGAAGGATAGAGAGGAGAGAAGAGTAAGGGAGACAAAAAAGGAGGCAGGAAGGTGGAATACAAAGAAGGAGAGAGGGAAGGAAAGAGAACAGGAGAGGGAAATAGAAAAGGGAAGGGAGAATGATGTGGTAAAGGAAGAAGAGAGGGGAGGGAAGAGAGGGGAGGGAAGAGAAGGTGGCAGGGGAAGGAGGGAGGCAGGGATGGGGAGCACACACACACACACACACACACACACACACACACACACACACACACACACACACACACACAGGTGAAGAGTCAGCGTCCTCTCCCCTGCCACTCGGACTCCCGTTTGTCAACAAGTTAAGTTCTCACAGGCCAGGGTCCTCCCGGGGGCCCATCCAGTGCCACATGTTGCTAGCAAGAGAACACTCAATTCTTAGTACTGCCCAGGGGTAAATAACATCTTGACTTAACACTTTTTCATTCTTCACTAAAGATTCGAAAGTCTGAACTCTTCCAACTGGCTTAGACGACTATACTATACATCATTATTAAAGTTTATGCAGGTAGGAAAAAGAGAGAACAATGTTAATGAGAGAAACATTATGGAAGAAAAAATTGAAACTACATACTTCTAAATGTAATAGCTGCCACAAGTAAATCACTTTTACAAGTCTGCTAAGCTGACTTATGGAAACAGAGGGATGTACCGATACTGTATTTATTTATTGTAATATAGTTAAATATTAATCACCAATTCAGCCAATGAATACTCCTCCCACCCCCCACCCCCCAAAAAAATAAATAATAAAGAAGCAAATTTAACTTCTAATTGGGTGTAACGAAAGCGACCGGAAGAGTTCACGCAACTGAGCGACCCTCACTGACGACCCGTCCACCTCAGCCATAATGTTGGTGCTTCTGCCTCAGATAATATCGAGACACAGGCGGCAGTAGTGCAAGTTTTTCCAGCCAAGTTACCATAAAGTAGAGCGGGTCGCCGGGCCTGGGAACCTTAGGTGGGGTGGGGTAAAGTGGGTTGGGTGTTATGGGGTGGGGTGGGATGGAGTGAGTCGGGTGTTGCGGGGTGGGGTGGAGTGGGTCGGGTGTTGTGGGGAGGGGTTGTGTGGGTCGGGTGTTATGGGGTGGGGTGGGGTGGGGTGGGATGGGACGGGTGTTATGGGGTAGGATGGGGGGTCGAATGTCTGGTGTTGTGGTGTGGGATGAGGTGGACTGGGTGGGATGCAGGACGTGGTTAAGCTGATTAGACAGTCGTAGTGGTGGGAGATAAAGAAGAGGTGATAATGGTGAAGAGGTGATAATGGTGAAGAGGTGATAATGGTGAAGAGGCTACATGATGGAGAGAATGGTTTGGTGGAGATAGAGATGGGAAGGATGAACTAACAGTGATGGTGATATTGCCGATGAAGAGGGGGTGACAGTGGTGGTGATAATGGTGAGGAAGAAGCTAGGGGTGATCGGTATGGTGAAGATAAGGGGATGATGATGATGGAGGTGCTGGTGGGAAGTAATGGGGTGTCCTAATGGGAATACTAATGAGGAGAGAAAAGATTCGACGTAGTGGTGAAGGAAGGTGTGACAGTGATGGCGATGTTGCATGTTTGAGGGTGGGTGGGAGGGATGATAGATTTAGGGATGGTAGATGAGGAAGGAAGAGGAGAGGTGAAGGAGTGGAGATAGTGGTGTGGTGGAGGAAGGGTTGACAGCGATGGAGAGACTTTATGTTAGGATAGGGAGAGAGGAGGGGTGGGATGATGAAGATAGTAAATAGAGGAGGAATAAATAATGGTGGACAAACTGGTGATGGTGAGTGAGATAATGATGCTGTAGGAGAGAATGATGATGAAGATAGTAAATAGAGGAATAAATAGTTAGTGGGCAAGCTGGTTATGGTGAGTGAGATAATGATGCTGTAGGAGAGAATGAATAAAGATGGTTCTGGTTTTACTGTTACTAATTCCTCTATAATCTAAACTATACCACAACACAACATAACAATTACATTGAAGGAGTATAGGTCTTGCCTCAGTTTGGTCTGTAATCCGCCTACAAATATCAGATATCCTTTAATGGAAGCATTCTTGAGGAGGAAAGGGTGATAGTGGTCGTGGTGGTGGGAGTGAGGTAGTGACAGTAATGATGGTGGAGATGGAATGGGTGATGTTGGATGATAGTGGTGGAGATGGACAGAGTGACAGTGGTGATGGGGTGAAGTGATGGTGGTGCTAGTAGTGATGATGATGTGTGTGGAGGGAGGTGAAATGTGGGTGATGGTGGTGATGATGATGAGGGAGGTGGAAATTGGGTAATACTGTAACTGTTGTTGTTGTTGTTTGTTGTTGCTGTGGTGGTGGTGGTGGTGGTGGTGGTGGTGGTGGTGGTGGTGGTGGTGGTGGTGGTGGTGGTGGTAGTGGTGGTGGTGGTAGAGTCTGTATATTTGAGAGAGTCGAGGGGATAATAGAGTACCGCTATATCACCGTGTGGCTACAGGAGGTGCTGCAAAAAACATAAGAGAGGAGATAAGGGACCTGAACCAGCTGTAAGATGTAAATTGAACTTCATGGAGATAATATTAGAGAGGAGGAGGGGATGGCGTTACAGTGCTTGTATTGGGTGACTACAGGTTTGTCAGAGCAGAAGTCCTGTCATGGGAAGAGACGTTCCTTTGAGAATAACGGTCTCTCATATACATAACTTATACACTTTACTTCTTACGATTATAATAGTACTGTGCTTTTATTCTCCAGAGCTTCTAATGACATCCTAGAGACCCGTAATGTATTTCCGTTAGTGACAAGTTAGGATGCCTGCAGTAACTAATGGTTCCTCTGGGAAAACATGGCAGTGACTGATAGACATCTAAATGCGCTACTGCAGCTGCATCAGCAATCAGCGTCGCTCTAGGCTATATGATGAACGCTTGGGATTTCTCTGTGGATATTACTTTTCATAAGTAGACGGTGCTGAGGTTTGTTGAAGACTGGGAGTGTCTAAAGGTCGGGTTGTGAGAGTGTCAACATGCTATAGTACAGAGGTGACCAAATAGTTATATTCCTACCTTTCGAATTGTTGGCATTTGAAATATGGCTTAAAATTCAGGGAAGGATACAATTACATGTAAACTAAATATAAAGTGCCACAATTGCTTGATACTGAGTGCCACAATTGCCACTATGTTGGTGAAATTGCCACATTGGAATTCGTCTTTGTGCCTTGCAGCTAAATTTCGAAACTATGGGCAAGAAGGTCCGTGATGGTGATGGTGATGGTGGTGGCGGTGGTGATGGTGTTGTTGGCCAGGGTGCCGGGCTGGTCACGACCGAAGAGGAGGCGGCGTGACCACGGGGCCAGGGAGGCACGCCGGACGCCTGGGACCACGATCCTTGCTCACACACACACACACACAGACACACACACACCTTCCTCCAGGCCGCCCCATCCTCCCTTCATCAGTTAAAACGACGACCCTTGTTCCAAACCCTGTCCTGGCCCTCCAACCAGTTCCCAGCCCCGAGCCATGTCCTTGAGTCTTAGCATACCTCTTTTAAGTCTTTGTTTACCTTTAGTTTCCTGTCGTCTTCATTCCCGTCACGTCTCGGGCAAAACTGTTCATGTATCATTCGTCCGGTTTCTCTTGTTTGTGGTTATTACTCTTTGTGTGCCACTTTCCAAACCAGGCAATTAATCCTTAGCCTCACGAACCTGTCCACATTATTCTTTAGTCTACAACCGATTCAGTGTCAATAATGAACAATATTTCCATTAACTTACACAGAGACTAACATTTACATCATCGCCATCATCAACATCATGATCTTTTCATTTCTCGTACATGAACAACAATGTTCATTTCATATATAACCAGAAATAATCTCTTTTTTTCTTGTCTCATGATGACCAGCTGAGTCATTTTCTCTCCTCAAAAACTGTTCTCTACTCTACTACAGCAATTCATATCCATCTTCAAACAAACAGCAACAATTTCCATAAGTTCTTGCTAGAGCAATATACAAACATAGCTTATGCAGTCAAAATTATCAACAATGCTTCAACAGTATATAAACATCCACAATAACACTTTTACCAACATTATTACAACAAAGCACAAACATTTACATCAAAACATTCATAATAAGCTACAACAACGTACAAACTTCTGCAAAAACACATAACATGAAAGAACACAAACATTTACACCACCAAGACACACACTATACTCTCTTGCTACATCAACCCACAAGCATCCCATCACCACGGAATAAACCCTTCCTTCCCTTCTTGCCTCATGCTGACCTTCCACCACTTGTCTCATCTCTTGTGCCGGGACCAGTCATGAAGAGCCGCCAACACCTGTCCCACACGACCCACTCCCCTCACCACCACCACTGTCCCACCAACACCATTATCATCATCATCACTACCTAAGCCATCACCATCCCTGCCACTACTAACCAATGTCACCACTACTATCTATCACTACTATCTATCGCCTAAGGTACTGATTTGTGTCACTAACAATACTAGCCTGAGTTGTGGTATACCAGGATGGCCCCCCGTCAGTCCGTCCGTCCGTCCGTCAGTCTGTCCGTCCGTCCTTTTCCGAGCCCCAAGTTGCCTGAAGTTTTCCACGAATTACGGATTTTTTTTTTCAAAGGCATGTCAGGTAACTATTAAGAAAAATTTGAAACTTTATGGCCTATACTTATAAAACATATACGGAAAGATGAAAAAGGCATCTAATATTATGCGTCGTAATATGCATGAAGAGTTTAAAAATCTATTCAATACTCACTCGGGCTTGTGCATAATATTCAATAGATAATATGATCGTGACCTGTTCCTTTTTCACAACTTTTAGTAACAATTATTATTCACTTCATTGTGGTAAATAACAATTCAGCCCCAGAAACATTGCAGGAGTCCGGGAATCAACATCATAAGTGAAAACCTATCGTCTGTTCTAAAATATTGTCAAAACTTAATTTCAACAACATTATTGAATAGTCATAAGCGTCTTACAATTTGGTGTCCATGGCTAAACATGCAAAAAAACAAAAGCAACATAATAATAATGAGAAAGGTGGCCTGCAGCACACTCAGAGGGAGACAGAACCTAGAGGGGGTCATCAGTACAACAACAAACTATCGGACCCTGGAGGACGCAACAGCTGACCTGAGAGTTGGTGCTGGAGGGGTCTTCCTTGGGCTGAGACCGACCCATCCAGACATTCCCACACCCGCCCTCTACAGGAGTACCGCACGCCCCCACACCATCCCTCCCTCCCTCCCTCCCTACCTCCTTCCGTCCTCAGCAACTCTTCCTCCCACACTCTCTCTCTCTCTCTCTCCCCTCAGTCACCAACTCTTTGCTCCCACATTATCCTTCTCACCGTCCCCAACTCTTCCACCCTCTCCCACTCGCTTTCTGTTGCCCCCCTCCCCCCATCCGCACATTTTCCTCCCACTGCCTCCCCCCTCCCCAACTCCATCACAAACTCTTCCTATCCATTTTAGGTCCCTTTCCTCCCACATCATTCTCCAACTTCACCTTTGGGGTTATAATTTCCAGTTCTTTATCTGGAACTTTTCCTCCATCTCCTTGGACCTCTCCTTCCCAAACCCAAGCTCCGTTCTTCCCTATCACCTCCTTCCACATTCTACCTTCTTTCATTCTCACTTTTTCCTCCCATATTTACTCCTTTCATCACCAGACCTTCCTCTTATTCGTTCATCTACTTTACTCTCTCTCACACAGTTCCTCTGTACAGAACTCGCTTCCAACCACAACAATGTCACAAGCCACAAGTCTTCCCTCGTTGCATCCTCAATTGGCGATAAATTGAATAATTTCAGCAAGGCCAATGAGGTGGCTGCCATCAGAGAATTTCCGTTACAATGCCGTTCTCATTATTGGTGTAGAAACCAAGCAAGGAGAAATTACATTTGTCTTCAAAGTTTCATTGGTTATGATATAGCGAGTAAGCCATTTGCGAGTGATACACTCGCATGTATGTACACTACACTTAATTTCCAAACTAATTCAGCATACATTTCGTACATCGATACTCTGGAAGTACACAAGAACGAAAGCAATGGCAAGAACAAAGTATTTCATACACGAAATTTTCCTTGTCCCTCCGTAAATAATATGTATGTCTGGCTATCAACATGCACATGACCTCGATACGCTTGATGGCCACGTGACCTCGCCATCACCGTCGTCAGGACCTCCACCCCAGACTTCCCCTGCCTCACGCTTCCCACTCCCTGTACCTTCATTTCTGTCTTCCCCTGTTTCATATTCCCACACCTTACATCTCCACTACTACCTTTTCCTGTTTCACATTTCCAAACTTCCTCACACCTTCACCCTGCCTAAATCTCACCTTTCGCTCCCTCTCCCAGTCTCATTTCACTCACTCTCTTTACATGTCACACACAGGCTTACTTATCACACTTTCATCCCACCTCCTCCAACCTCACACTCATTTCATCACCACCCAGACTCTTCTTCCTTCACACCTCACACAACCTCGGAGTATATCGTATGCTGCCAACTTGAATTCTGTTACCTTCAGGATCGGTTGATGCTTTGGTGGTATATTGTGTTCCAGGGATTTCTATAGGTGGAAAAGTAGGTATTAATGAAAAATAGTAATGAGAAGTGGATTTCAAAAAAGTACTCTTGGATATAAAGAAGTGGGTATAGAGAAGTAGTTAAGGAGACGTCCGTATGGAGGAGTGGGTACGGAGAAGTGGAAACGGAGGAGTGGGTAATAGGTATTGTGGGAGGATTGTGATACACTTCGCAATAAGCCTCACACTTTCTCTTTCATTTTGCATGCAGTTTGTGGAATGCTTGGATTTCCTTGGTCTTACGAGAATGATTGTGCAAGGCAGCTCACTTGTCCAAGCGTGACGCCTCTCCTGGCCCTCTGCCATCTCACAGGTTGCTTATGTCCTGAGGGAGCGGAAGGTGCACCCCAAAAAGGCTGAGAAAACACTCACCAAGCGTCTCTACCCATGCACCATCTACCAGAAAATGCCGGTTTTCTGTGCACGGATATTGGGATCAGTTGATGAGCTAGCTAGCATACGTGACAGCTTTAGCAAGTATTATCGAGGTGGATTGTTATTAAGAGTTTTGTTCCAAAACTGAACGCTCATTTTGAAGTAAAGACAGCTGGGTAGTGTTATATAACTAAATGTTGTGTGGTGGTATAACTATATATTTCTTGAGTCATATGTTCTTTCTTTGCTAAGCCATAAGAAGTATTAATTTATTTGAACTTGGATAATGATGGAAAGTGATAAAGAAGGCGTGTTTGTAGAACACTTAGCACAACGTACGAGTATGCATACGAAGGAAAAGCCTATGTATGGTGACATGGACGTAGAATATGCATAAACACATGCAATTTTCGATGAACAGAGTGGCAGCACAAGTGTAGACTTCAGATGGGTGTGGTGATGGGAGTAACTCAGCTTTATGCTCATGCCGGTGAAGCCATTGAAATATAATTCCAATCGAGTTTGTCTTCATTGCACCGTACGTAGCCCCAAGCAGTGAGAAAGAGAAGTTAGCACACTGCAAATCAAGACGTTTGACAATGTAATAAGAGTTTATGGAGGTCATCTGACACACGGGAAGTGCTTGGGTTACTCCAGGCCATAAGTGCGAGCAGGAAGTGGACAGAGGGTCACCTTGGCTGAGAGTCTGAGCTAGATAGAACAAACAAAGCATGATCAAAATTCATTCTATATGGATTCATCATGACTCATTGGGGAAAGATGCCAATGTAATAACTTGCTGTTGCTTTCTTGTATCGTGGGCCATAATAACACTGCACAATTTTGGGCTGATGATACTTCAAGGTGTTGTCGTTAAATAGGAGGCTGCTGGCACCTTCAAACTTCAACGGGTAATTAAGACACTTTGTTTCTTGGCGTACTTTGGAACTGTAAAGAGCCATCAGCCTGCAGGCATTATTTCAGCCATCTTGCTCACAGGCTTCCCGTATATCACATTTTTCATAACGATGTTTCGGTCCTCTCGTGCATTATCTTTTGCTACGTGAACTGTATCGACGTCAAGAATGAAAAGTGTCTGCCCGTATCAGTTAGTGCATATGAGTGTGTTGGCAACGAAGGTCTGAATATTGCATCACAAATTACGAGTTATATATCTGTACACATGAAGGGTAATATGACGTTCCAATGAGTTAACCACACACAGAAAAAAAATGATACACAGTTAAGTTAGATGACAATGCGGAAGTTTAGATTAAAATGATTCGCATGTACAGAGTTAATCGTGTATAGGAAGGTTAGTATGAAGTATAATTATATATGTGACCTGTCCGTGCATGAGAGTTAATTATAAAGTAATACAGTTTAATCTCAGGGAAGTTTAAAACCGCAGTCACAGGTGCTACGCCTGAAAACAGCCCACTAGCCTACTGCGTTCCACTGGGAGAACCAGAATTGCTTACTAATTTCCTCTGCTCATAAACCCTCAGACTATTTTCTTTTGGCCCGAGGGAGCGCATAGATGGAAGGCCCCGCGAGCCCTCTCACAGTCGTGGACAAAAGATGTGTTATTCCAACTCCTCTACTGACTAAAATCATGTATATATTACTTTTGCAAATATCTTTGTGTTTATGACTAGATGTATGCGAATATGCAAAAATAGAAGATTATACATTAGTGTGCCTGAATATACAAAGTTAGTATAGTTATAAGTTCCCAATTTGAAAGGTGGGAAGAGACGCGAAACTTATGTCCACCCCAGTACCTGCGAGGCCCAGTGGTTGGTCAGCGAGTAATGGTGGGTGTAGCTGGGAGGCTGAGCATGGCTGAGTTATGTGTCCGGTGGGATAGAGCAGCACCAACAACACACGGATTGGTTCCCTCTGAGATGTTGGTCGAGGATAGGTTAATGTAGAATGAGCTAGGGAAAGAGAGAAAGTAGGATAAATGGGAGGTGGAGGATACGCTAATGAAGAACGAGGGAAAGAGAAAAAGTAGGAAAAATGGGAGGTGGAGGATAGGATAATGCAGAACAAGGGAAAGAGAGAAAGTAGGAGAAATGGTTAATAAAGAGTAAGGTTGGAAAGAGGGTAAGGTGGAATGATGATAAGCACTACGGGGCCAGGAGTAGTGGGAGTAGGACTGGGAAGACCATGGGAGAGAAATTGGTTTAGGAGAGGTGGGGCATAACGAGAAAAGGAGGTTGGGAAGTAGGAGAGGGAAGTAGAGGTAGGAGGAAAGTGAAAAGGGGAGGAGAGGGAAAGTGAAAAGGGGAGGAGGGGGAAAGTGAAAGAGAGTGGAGATGGAAAAATGTGAGAGAAAAGAATGAGAGAGGGAGGAAGGGGAAGAATGAGAGAGAGAGGAAGGGGAAGAATGAGAGAGGGAGGAAGGGAGGGGAAGAATGAGAGAGGGAGGAAGGGAGGGGAAGAATGAGAGAGGGAGGAAGGGAGGGGAAGAATGAGAGAAGGAGGGAGGGGAAGAATGAGAGAGGGAGGGAGGGGAAGAATGAGAGAGGGAGGAAGGGAGAGGAAGAATGAGAGAGGAAGGAAGAGGAAAAATGAGAGAGGGAGGAAGGGAGGGGAAGAATGAGAGAGGGAGGAAGGAAGAGGAAGAATGAGAGAGGGATGAAGGGAGAGGAAGAATGAGAGAGGGATGAAGGGAGAGGAAGAATGAGAGAGGGAGGAAGAAGAAAGAATAGGAGTGGGAAGAATGAGAAAGGAAGAAGAGGGAAGAATGAGAGAGGGAGGAAGGGGAAGAATAGGAGTGGGAAGAATGAGAGAGGGAGAAGAGGGAAGAATGAGGGTATGGAGGGAAGGAGTGGAGGAGGGCGAGGGTGAGGCGTGCAGGGTACCAATCACCCCCTCACCTCAGCGGATCACGGCCACTGTTTTTACCTCCCTGGTCCTCGCTCCACCTGGCTTGATATGGAGTGCCAGCGTGACCAGCCAACTGATTCCAATGAGAGAAAGTGATCAGGTTAAAGCACCGCCGCTCTTCCAGAAAAGCTGAAATATTATTCTTGAAAGAGTGGTCAGGTTATAACACCTCTCTCCAGTGAAGTGGATATAAAGTTTCCAATATATAAAGTCTGCATGAGTATAATTATAGTATGACATGAACTCGAGAAAAATTGGAAGGGATGGTAAGTGATGCGTAGTGGCAGAGGATGTATGGAAGAAATGCAGTGGTTGAGGATGAAGTGGGTAGGAAAGAGGGAGGCAATGTACAGTATGTAAGTTTGGCCCATTTTACAGGGAATTCTGTCTCTTGTTTTATCTTTCCCTGGATCTAAAGCTCCACTAAACATCAGAGAATTGGAAATGAAAATTCTGATGTAGAAGGTGATAGACATATTTACGTGGTCAATCATAATACTATTTGTACTATAGTCTGTTACCGGTGAATAATGTTACATACCGTATTGTAATATTAATCACTTTCCTTTTCACATGTGTTGGCCAAGAGCAATAAATTTCACTCTTACCAAACTAGAAATGCTTTGCCTTTCTCGAATTGGTAAGTGTGTTCATGACTCGTGGGAAACCAAAGAGGACCAAGACTCGTGACTGCACCTGAGACAAGACCAACTTCACTGAGACTTCCTGCTAACGTTCACCTTCGCTACAATTTGTCAGGAAGAGAAAGGGAGCAGAGCATAAAAAAATGTACACATACATTTACTGACAAGTCTCCCTTTCTACTTCAAATATTTCAGGGAGGGAGCACAGCCTAGAAAAATTTGCATACACGTTTAAGGACAATTCTTCTTTTCCACTCAAACCTATTAAATGAATTATCTAACGTTTAAGCCATATGTCAGTAACAGCCTCGAGATGATGTTAAAGCACTATATTGCCCGAAGCTATTAATTTTTATAATTTTAAAGTATTATTCCTCTCCTTGAGTAGGCGTATATTTGAACCGTATTTATATACTTTCGAATTTCCAACGTCATAATTTCTCCCGTCCCCAGACAGACGTGACTATTTTACATCTTAACCCTTTGAGGTAGAATGTTTTAACCCTCTCCTGGATTGTCAGCTCAAGGGTGAACGTGCTTTAATAATTCTCATGTTGTTAGTGTGATAGCCACTCGTAAAATTCACACTAATAAAACGACAAACCCTTATCAACAAATGTAATGCTGTTTGACACTCTTATAAGGGTTGACTGAATGCGACAATGTTAATTTGATTAGACCCTTGTTACTAATTCAGCCCCAACTCAATGTACTGCATGGTGCAAATTATTATGACAAATGTCATTGTAATATTACTTACAGTATGTAAAACCGATTTTTAAATAAGTTTCCTCACAGACATCAAACTTAAGCACATTACAACTTAACCCTTAAACAGAGGCGTTATATATTTTTTCCTTTTGCTGGTGGATTTTTCTATTGAATGGAGGCACTCTAGATGTCCAAAACTATAACACTTTATCAACTGACCCATTATATATTACTTATATCTTAATACACTTGAACTAGAGACAGATGGTGCTTCAATAAGTAAAAGAATAAAATAAGGTTGGGGTCAAGGGGTAAGTTCAGAGGAGTACAGTATATACTTCTTTTGATCAAATCAGCACCACTCCGAAGCGTGGCACAAATTCCAAGAACACTGATACCTCGAGGAACCACATGAACTGTTTCTGGGCACGTGAATCCGGTCCCTTCCTCCTCCCCACCCTCTCCTCCCCCTCACAGACACTGATCTCTCACCTGATCTATACGTATAACCATTTTCCTTCCCACTACCATTACCACTACCACAACTTGGTCTAAATTCCCTCCCACCCCTCACGCCCCGACCTTGCCAAGTATCAAGTTGCTCGAGAGACGCTGTTCCCACCAGACCTTTATTGCAGATCCCTCATGCATAGATTAACGGTGTGTGTGTGTGTGTGTGTGTGTGTGTGTGTGTGTGTGTGTGTGTGTGTGTGTGTGTGTAGGAGCGACATGCATGGTGGGATGAAGGGGTTACTGAGCGACCTGCAGGACGGGACTGAGGTCATCTTCAACTCTCTCCTGACCCCACTGCCTGACTGACTGACTGCTGCATGACTTTCCCTGCATGTGTGGACCGCGTGTTGGGACATTGCAACTACGGGATCAGGACAATCACACACCCACACTATTCTCATTCGCCCCGTTTCACCCCCAGTGGCTACCGGCAGTATTTATGCATGTAGCTTGGAAATGCACCCGATCAAAATATTGTCGGGGCACTCCTCCTCACACGAACCATTCTGGCACCTTTGACGATGGATAACGCAAAATAACCCGGACATTATGATTTACAGTGTTCGTTTAGGATGGCATCGAGCCCCACTTGTGCAATGTTTCTTTTTCTTTTTTTCCGCGTGTGCAGTTTCAGGATAAACAATAATTAGCCTGAAGGAACGGTAGTGAAACGTCATCAAGGGAGCCTGTTCCTAGCATGGTATTACTCTTAACACTTTGTCTCGTTATGTATGTACAGTACAGTACTTTTCAACAACCAAGAATTCCAAGGCCACCGTGATCGTTTCTGTGTCCTAAATGGCAGCTGGTTATTTCTCAGCCTCATTGTTGTCCGTCTCTATTTCCTGCTCCTCCTCCTTTCAACTCTTCATGGGGTGCAAAATTCTATCTACATTAATTTTGTCTTACACTAAAATAGAAAAAAAAAAGATATCTTTGGCATCCGTCATATTCTTGCTCGTGTTTATTACAAGCGTCATCACCCCCTTCTCCTCTTCCTCTTCCTCCTCCTCCTGCTGCTTCCTCTGCGGTGAGTTGTGAGCGCTCGTGTTGCTCGCCGGCTCATCATGTGGTAATTTGGCCGACCCGTGATCCCTGACGCAACCAGAACATAGAAATACACAGATTTTTCAACCTACGCTCGTAAATGGTGCCTCGTAAAGTCTTGTGTTACACGGTGTTTGCCAAGGGTGCCTGGGGAAGACAAGCACTTAATGGTTTCTATTCTTGGGATCCATGGAGATTTAAGGAGCTTGCATATCTTATACATATATTATATCCCCTTGTCCCAAACTCACCTCACCTCACGAGTGGAAACAGACACGACGTGAGGGGAAAAGTTCAGAACACAAAGACGTCTAAATTATAGCCTCCTCACGCATTGCAATACTCTAACCATCATTTCCTATTCAAGAAAAATCATGCCTCTCGTGATCGGCTGACGAACTTTGGAATAATTTCATTACTTTTGATTGAGTGTTGCATTTCTCACTTTTCTCTGGATAAATTTAAGATATTTTTGGTCTCAGGGAAATCCTCAGCAGTCCTAAGGTAAGTAACTGCTACCGGTACAATTGACTGTTTACAACATGTGATATCTTATGCAATCACAGGGAGAACATTAATAAATATCTAAACTACCATGTCACGAAAAAATTGTGTATCAGTTTACACTTACATTTACATACATGCCGCCGTGTCATATATAATTCAATGAGAGTGTACAATTTTTGCCTGATTTCTGCAACGATTAGCACATCTGAGGCACATCTGATTTACCCGAGCGGATGAGAGTTAACACTTATACACTTATCGGCAGGCAACGGTGATCTGAAACAGAGGTCATTTTATCGAAGAAGTCATGACTCTCTCTTCACGAAATCCTGGATACTTCATTATTCAGCCTCTCGTTGCTCTGCCAGATGAGAGTGGGTGGGAGGTTCCTGAGAGTCAAGGGTGGTCACAGGCGGTTGTGGGGCAACTCTAGTCATGGGTCATTGGGTATCTATGATTCCAGTTGGCCAAAGTGAAAATATTTACGCGCAGACGACATTCCACGCGTCTGATATGCATGCAGTGCTCGTGCCCAGAAATTGAAAAGAATATACTGCAACGTAACAATGGGTAACAATATACTTCAGCTATAATTAAATTACTCTTAATGGCCTACTTCATGCATGGTCTTGACACTCTTTGGCTCGTCACTCAGGATTCAGACACCATAACGATTCGCACAGAATGAGAAGATATAAAACCATAGTCTGCCATTACATTATAGTTTACGGAAATGTGATGCAAGCACCAGACGACTAATCAATGAATAAAATAACTGAATAACACCACTTAGACGTTTCTCGAACCTTGGAATGTTAACAATGTCAACACCTCAAACCTGATATTCCTCGGAGGAGTAAAAAAATGCAAACATCACAGTGGGAGCATTCAAAGTACAGTTAATTAAAATGGTTGTGTTCTTGCTTGGGTTCCGCAAAAATATGATCGTCTGAGGACTGCAAATTAGAGCAAATGATTCAGTGACCATGTAAACCAGAAGTCAAGATCCGACAAACACATATCAGCGATTCAGTTGGCTGGAAAGGAGACGGGATTTCATAGTCCAGGCTGGTAGAGGCAAGTATGAAAGACAGTAAGGAGGGAAAATTATTTGTACTGAGAGATTATGAAATTAAAGCAAAGAAATACTGGTGATAGTAGTGAAAGGGAACAACTAGCAATGAAGAAAAAGGATGATGATGATGGAACCCCTTGGTGAAGAAAAATAGTCTGGCTGGCAATTATTAAGGGATGATAGAGGCGGGAGATAGCAACGAAAGGGCGTAATGATAAACGTGGTGGTGGTGGTGGTGATGATGATGATGATGGTGCGACTTTAGAGGTGAGTGTGCTAGTGACCCCTCCTGGCCCTCGGCGTGACCAGTAGGGACCCCACACACTTGCACCCGACCTGACCAATCCTCGCACTCCCTCCCTCCCTCCCTCCCTCCCTTACTCGGAGGACCTGTTGTTGGATGGGAAGGGAAGGGAAGGAGAAGGGAAAGGGAAAGGTGGGTGAGATGTCCTCGTGGTTAGCGGTGTGTGTGTGTGTGTGTGTGTGTGTGTGTTTGCATTCTGGTTGCTGATGTTGACTTGGTATGTATCTCTAGTTCACAGTGTGGCATAATAATCTTTGTCGGTTGGCAGCTTAGTGATAATTTTCATGAGTAGATGCCGCTCGATGTGTGAATGTGAGTGTTTTTGTGGATGTGCGCGTGTGTGTATTCGTGAGCTGTGTGTATATATTGAGTTTCGTGCATGCTGTACATTCATGGACGTGAGCACAGGCGTGAGAATTCATGTACGTATCCGTGGATCAAGTGACTTGTGTCAATTGATTAACGAGTATCACGCTTATGAGTGTATTTTAATGCTTAGTGTGAGTTGAGTGAGATTAGTTGATGCATGAATGTGGGAAATATAGAAAGGAGGCATTGGAAGGTGTGTCTTATAGTGTGGCAGTGTGTGTTATCAAGTCTGCTAGTGTGTGTTGCAAGGTATAGCGGTGTGTCTTGGAGTCTAATAGTGTGTGTGTCTTTGAATTTAGTGGTGTGTGTCGTTGGGTGTAGCGATGTGTGTCGTGCAGTGTAGCGATGTGTGTCGTGGGGTGTAGCGGTATGTCGGGCTGACCCCTGGCCGGCCGTGACCAGAGGGGAGGGCACCCAGGGTCCTGCCCATTGCCCCATAACCTTATCAGGAGAACCTGTCTGGCGAAGGACTGGGGCAGAATGGGCAAAGAAGGCGGAGAATCGTGATGTGTCGGCCAAGGGGGGAGTGGGAGTCTTGACCTGTGGAGATGGAGGGGAGAAAATTAAGAATGCGAAATTATGAAAAGCAGACCTTGAGGAGGACTTGAAGGTGCAAACTATGAGATGTTGTGAGGAACTGGAATGGCAGACCTGTTAATGAGGGTCGGGTAGAGGTGAAGTAGATATGGCCTGACTGGACAGAACGGGGAAAACTGGAAAGGTTACGACATAGGCTGGGTGATGACTGAGGGAGAATTGCCCACGACTGTTTTTAGGAACAGACATACATAATACATAACTTAGGATAAATTCGTTACGGAGGGGAAACGGGAAAAAGCTTTAATGAAGTCCTAACCCCTTGCCTTTGGGATCTTCCTTCTGACAAGTAATACCGTCTTTTGTTAGTCATTGTAAGTATGATAAATTTATCGAAGTGAAATCCATTACAGGATTTCATGTATACGAGAAACGATAATATTTCTGATCTGTCATGTCAACGAGGGAAACTGGTGTGAGGTGCGGGCATTCTTAAGGATATCAGGGGAAGGTGAGGGGGTCAGGGGAAGGTGAGGGGGTCAGGGGAAGGGAGAGGGAAAGGAGAGGCAGCATCCCACCACAGAGCACGCCATAGTGTTGGGTAACTCCCACCCTATACCCTGTGTGTCGCTCACTAACCTCTGTACCCCTCCTTCCCCCTCTTGTCCTCCATCACTTCTCAGGCCCTGCATACCTGCTCCCTCCTCTCTATTCCTCCCTTCGCTGCCACTCAGGGACACCCACTAGCAAGAACTGTCACTGCTGCACCAGAGGCTTGTACGTTGCATTAACATCTTACGGTCGTTGTACCACTGGGATATTTATCATACTGTGTAACAAATGTAAACAAAGGGAACCCAACCCAGATCATAACTGCTGTATACAAAACAAAAAATTGGGTTTAACAATAAATAAAATATATATATATATATATATATATATATATATATATATATATATATATATATATATATATATATATATATATATATATATATATATATATATATATATATATATATATATATATATAAATATATATACTCTTCTATGTCCATCTTCCTTAACCTGTCCATCACTGCTGTGCACAACTCCCTCAGCTTGTTACTTATTCATTCATCATAAAACTCACAATCTCCCCACCTGTCTTATGGTGATTTCTGAATTAGATTTTATACTGACCAAAACGTCCCTGATATTGATTTACCTTCTCAGCCATGAACCCTGGAATGCATGACGTTAGTTTTATTTGTTTAATTTTCTATACTACTATTATTTTAGTATTTATTATTCGTCTACTTATTTTTGACGGGACAGAACATAACAAGAGATTGGAAAGAGGCAAAGGAGGCGACATGACTTTTGATGGTGACTGATAGGTACCGGTATGCTAACATATAACGAAGATGATCAACTTTGCATACATTGTATACATTCCTATAATATTGATTGTAGTACAGTTCTTAGCGGATGAATTTAAGCACTGTGCATGTGTAGTGGCAATAATGCATAATTTTGTTGTTAACTCTCTAATGCTGCAGTTAAAGATTTTTTTTTAGGTTTTGCTAAGGTACAATGTCACGATATAACGGTACCACAAACCCTTCAACATATGAGGATACTACAATAGCATTTCAGTTGTTTCCCAATAACATCCCAATCCCAAACAACAGAGGAAGATTCACACAATTCTCCCCCCAGTACCTGAGTGGTGGTGGTGGTGGTGGTCCCCTTACCTGGAGTATCACGTTCGGCCAACTAACAAGGTGGACCGAGAGTTGCCATAGATCCCGACCCTCGACACACGACACTCCCACCAAGGCGGCCTGGCCACCCCACCCCTCACAAGGTCGCCCCGAAACATGACCTCTCCTGGCGCCCACATTCTCTCTCCCTTGCCCTACCTTTCTTAATTAACTATTATTCCTTCCATAGCGTGCCTTCTTAGTCCAAGTGTAGGCTACTCTTGCTGTTGTGGCAACTCAGGTATATAATAGTATAAGTAAACTCAATAACAAAGCTTCGATTCAAGTTTATGTGAATGAATCTCTCAATTTCACAAACACGGTTGGTTTAGTACACTCGAGGAAAATAAATAATTACGTTTCACAAAATTTTCATGAAATATTTGTTCTGTATTATTTTCAATGAGTACGTGTCAAGGTGAATTATTTTTTACAACCTGTAATCTTCTTAGACGAAATTTGTTATGCATCGGTTAGTCTTAATGTTTGCCCACAGGCCAGACAAAAACAAGTCATGTACTTGTGGTATGGCAAGATGAATTGCTTTGTAAAATTTGATTCTTTAGGTACCTGTGAGACCAGTCCTGATAACTACTTGATCTGCATTGAAATCACCAAACCAGTAATTATGTTATTACTCTATAATCAGCGTTACATGACATCATACAAACACGAATGCAATTTGAATACATGTACGAGGACATTAGAATAATATTGTTTCTGTCTCATCATTCTTCCATAGGACATTAATTCATATCGTCGTGTAATTAACAACGCCGACTTTTGAAATTACCATAACCATGCTAAATGCTACTTGTATTTTCATATGAACTATATATGTATATTTCGTGAACAAAGTAACCGAGGTGTAATTACAACCCAAAGCTGTGATATAAAAATACATTACAATTATATTTAAAGTCAACCTAAAGGCGTCTATGACTATGATAACTACTATTCCTCCGTGGATGAAGTTTAAACGATATAACTAAACCGAGAATATTTCTATAACTACCAAGGTACAAAATAATATACCAGCATTATAAAACATTATAATCTTATGTCTAATTTTATTATAAGGTCAACGCGAAGTACTCAATCCCTGTATCATAATTTTCGGAACAAAAATACAAAATACGTTCTAATCCTGGAGTTGCTCGTCCTCCGTCAGGCAACTGTCTGGCTCAGCTGCTCTTTTTGTTTTGGGCGTTAATGCAAAACGTCAGGAGTGATATATTGGGGCCAAGATCACTCAGTCACATCGTCTGGAGGCCACCACGAAAAAATATTACTTGTTGGAGTTATGTAGTGTTGTCGGCGAACTGGAGGTTACTGATTGTTCCAACTGGGCCCGTAAGGCAAATGATCTTGTCGAAACTAAGCCTGTGTGTTTGTTGTTTGATGGAAGGAATAACATGTTGACACCATGAAATTGTGATTATTTTGAACGCCATATTATATTCCTGTTATAAATAAATCTTAAACTATACTTCCGTTACTGAAAGCAAGCGAACCCAAGAGAAAACTTTTGCAATAAATATAACTTTTCCCGTGCGTAATTCTCCGGGCGTCCTATTTGGCAACTCGCCCACAGTCACCCTAACCAACCCCATCGAGGAAGAGGGACTTTTCAGTTTGAAATTCATCGGTTCTCCTGTAACTTTACTTTCGTGTGTTCATGCAGCACAAATGGTTCAAAATTTGCTAAATGTTTACTAATTACAGACTATGCGGTGTGGAAAAAAGTCTTCAACTTTACCTGACTTCCTGCAGGGTTTAGGCTTCAACTTATATAGTGGACTCCTAGGGTCCTTGGTGTAGCCGGGCGGCGATAAAATTATCACTTGTTGAATTTTAGCCATGAGTATAATGTACGAGATGTTTCCAAACAGGAACGTTGATGGACACACACTCACACAGCAATTATATAAATTTTTTTTACTCAAACACGTCGCATATATCCAAACGTTAATAAAAACACAATACGGGTATAACACACGTTGACCAATACAAAATAAGGTTTCCATTATTTCCTGTAACTCACCAACACATCACACTTTAGAAAAATTATCTCAGTAATCGAGCACGTGCGTCCTCTGCCACCATGTAACAGTGTGTGTGTGTGTGTGGTCCTAACAATTGATGAAGCTTGTTCAACTCCCTGCCTCGCCAGCTGTTCGAAGACTCAGAAACAGCCTCAGGTCTGCGTTCGTGTTCGTTCACAGCAAACCAAATGACTCGATGACTTTTAGGGATGGGCAAGAACGCTCTTTTATGGACACTCTCTTCTTGGTATATTGGTGGGCTATGGATTCAATTTCCCTCTATTATACCATCAAGAGTTTCTCCCCTTAAATTTTCTGATGAGATATACACTGAACACTGTATTAATATCTAATCCTTTACCCAAATGCTGAAGGTTGTATCACATGTGAGCCAACTTGTATGTTTTTCCTTGGGAGAGTGGGAAGTAATCCAGTTCATTGGCCCTTGATTATTGCTGAAGCAGTATCAACAAATTTCATGGATCTTGGCACTTGGACTGTATTTCTAGTCGTCTGCGCCGGGTATCTTGCAACTTGAACGATGTCTTTCGGTTGCTAAGTTTGTGTTGTTCAATTTTCTTAGCGTAGCGTTGTTCATTTTCTCATATCACATTTTTGGAACTGATCGCGTTGTTTTCCCTTCCCTTTCGTTGTATTAGATATTTGATTGGAGGTCCCTAAGGTAACAGGCTGTACCATCATTATTTTCAATGGTTCTCTTACCTTATGTTAACACTCAAATAAACTTCGGGGTCGACTCAGAGTACCACGTTTTTTACACTGTATCATCTATCCTCTCAATAATTTTCTCCGTATATGGACATCTATATACGTAGGAAGAGTATATACACTAAACTAAGTATTCGCCTCATAGTCAATAATTTTCTTCGCCTTGATGTTTATCCCTTCATTCCAATACCCCAATAACAGGTTCTATTCAGTTCCTTATAAGTGTAGCATCTTCATTCAAAATCACCAACGGAATATTACACAGAGCAATCTCATATTTACGGAGATATTTGCTTGGAGTGAATTGCAGCGCTACCGAATCCTCCAAACTACGTCCGGGAAACAAATCACTCCAATCTACTAGTAGGAGATCTGTTTCGTTGCATAATTTGGAGGAATCAGTAGCTCTCAAATTTACCCAGGAGAGACGATCCCTTTAAGCCCACCAAGTTTACAGTATGTTATGGGATTACTGCATCTGGCGTGTCTGTTTTCCATCGGGTGGAAGACTTAGAATTGAGTTTGTGGTGTTGTTAGACACTTTGTACAGTTCACTGCCAATATAGAGTGAACAAATCAAAAAGTGTATTCATAGGTCTGGGAAAGATAAGGAGCCTGTGATATAGTCATAAAATTAGAGGTTACTTGAATCCACCAAGCAGTGTACATTACACCACTCACTCATACTGAAGGAGTTCGTTTCGTGGCACCGTCAAAAAAAAAAAAAAAACATGTTGCCTGCAATTTACCTGCAAGTTCATGTGTCTCTTAAACCTTAAACCTACCTAAGTATTATGGTGTACAAAAGTTAATTCCCTCAGCCAGCCATAATATGACTGAATAGCCTGTGGTTCAAACGACAAAACACAGTTCGCTATCTAACTTGTATTGTTTAGTCATTCAAACTACAGGTGATACAATGTTATTTTGGCTGGCTGAGGGAACGAAATTTTGTGCACCACAGTACAGAACTAGAATAAGCTTCCTCCCAGATGGATCGTGACTGTCCGAGTATTTGTGTTGATCTCTTGCCAGGTTACCAAGAGGCGTGCACGGGTTCCTAGGGCAGGTGGGTGAACCGTCGTATCTGTGTGTTTATCGCCCTCGACCCGCTACAAACCACTCATCACCAAGCCCACGCAGACACATAGTATGTTTTTCTCTACTGCGTGGTTGTTGTTATTGCTGGCTATAGTTTCTGACTTTTACGTAAATTAACACACTCAGTCCCGGCACACAAGATTCGTAGGTAGCAACAACGGATAAATTACTAACCATTTATGATTCTGCTTGAAAGAAAATGAGGGAGAACGAGGCTAAATCCAGATCCAAATATTTTTGATACACCACGAACTTCTAGGAGGAAGGATGAAATAAGAATTATTTTGAAGTGGGGGACTGACACCTTATATAGACAGTAATTTTCAATGGTCCTGGTTTGATTGGGAATATGGCTCTAATACCAATGAAGACGCTAACCAACAACGTCACCCGGTGTGGGAGAAGCGGCGCTCTTCTCGACCTTCCCCAATGAGATGCGAAGGTGATGATGTAGCTGCCGCAGTAAAGATAGGGAGAGCGGGCTACCAGGCTGCTGTAATGAAGGGTTGGCGGTGATGAAGGTTGCGTTAGTCGTGTTGATAACGAGACACCCATGTTATGCTCTGCCTTACCTCCCGCGTGTGTTTATCCTCGCCAGAACCAGTTCGCCGCGCCGCCCGCGTCTCTCAGCTTTTTCCACCCTCATCTTTTTGACACAGGAGTCGTGCTACCAACGGCCAGACTGCTCCCTCCTTCCTCCTCAATGCACCTTCCTCCTCCTCCTCCTCCTCCCTCCTCCTCCTCCTCCCTCCTCCTCCTCCTCCTGGGTCCTGGGTAGCAGATTGGTTGGGGGGGTGGACATGTTTCAACGTTATTATTATTTTCACTCTCTTTGGCTTTGGAAACATAGATCTCTGTGGTTCTTTTTTTTTTTTCCTAAGTATTAGATGCACTAAAGATATGCAGACTATATCGTGTCGTGTTTATGAGGAGACCGAGGGAAAGGGAACACAATAATTATCTGCCCGGATAATAATAACCACGCATTTTAAAGTCACACAGTGAAAGCCTATAATATGAGGAAGATAAACGAAGCTATATAGAGAGAGAGAGAGAGAGAGATAGAGAGAGAGATAGAGAGAGATAGAGATAGAGAGAGAGAGAGAGAGAGAGAGAGAGAGAGAGAGAGATAGAGAGAGAGAGAGAGAGAGAGATAGAGAGAGAGAGAGAGAGAGAAGGAGAGAGAGAGAGAGAGAGAGGAGAGAGAGAGAGAGAGAGAGAGAGAGAGAGAGTGAGAGAGAGAGAGAGAGAGAGAGAGAGAGAGAGAGAGAGAGAGAGAGAGAGAGAGAGAGAGAGAGAGAGAGAGAGAGAGAGACAGACAGAGAGAGAGAGAGACGAGAGAGAGAGAACTGAACAGAACAGAACAGCAGAAAAAAATGGAAAGGGAGAAGCAAACCGTGCAAGGGCAGTTTGGGAGGCGTGAGAAGGTGATCATAAAACATGTTGGAATCCCTTAGGTTGGGTTTGTAAAAGGGAATATTAATGGATGTACAGATGACAGAATCTCCCTGAAGTAATCAAAGTCTAATGAATAGGTGATGTTTTGATCTCAAGTAAAAATTACGTCCAAGATTATTCAGTGTCAGAGATTGAATGATTAAGTTTCTTGGAGCGACGTGACGAGTGAAACTTAAAAAAAAAAAAGTCTTCAAACTGCTGTGATAGCCATTAATTGTTCATTTTCTTTTTATATGCCAAAATCAGGAGCTGAAGTAATCATCATATGTGAAAATATACACTCTTGAAAAAAAAAAAAAAAAAAATCTGCCTAAAGTGATAATTATTGTGCTTCAAGTGTCGAATAATTACAAATTTATGACTATTTTTAATTCTAAGTCTGAAGGAATGTGTACGATTAAGAAATACTTTTGAGATCTTTTTATAAATACCCCTAGCCTGGTCAGCGTGGGTCGTGAGGGTGGTGGTCGTGGTCATGTGTTGGATGTGGTAGGGGGTTTCCTGGTAGTGTTTGTTTGTTTGTTTGTGTGTGTGTGTGTATGTGTGTGTGTGCGTGCATGCTTGTGTGCGTGTGTGCGTGCTGTGTGTGTGTGGTGTGTGTGTGTGTGTGTGTGTGTGCATGCTTGTGTGTTTGTGTGTGTGTGTATGCATGCCTGTGTGTGTGGGTATGCCTGTATGTGTGTGTGTGTGTGTGTGTGTGTGCCTGTCTATGTGTGTGTTTTGGATGTGGCTAGTGGTTCTTGGTAGAGGGAGCTGTTTGGAGGCGGGGCCCGGTAATTGGTTGGTCTGACCGTGAGCTGGAGTGGCCAGTCGTGGTCATCCGCGCCCCGGGATAATGGTGATGGCGTGGGCAGGGTAATGATGGTGATGATGGTGGTGGTGGTGGTGGTGGTGGTAGTGGTGAGGGAGTAGGGGATGGGGACAGGAGACAGTAGGTGGTGATAGTGGGAACCTGGAGGGAATAGATACTGGTGCTCGTGATGATGATGGTGGTGGTGGTGGTAGTGGTGAGGGAGTAGGGGATGGGGACAGGAGACAGTAGTTTGTGATAGTGGGAACCTGAGGGAATAGGTACTGGTGCTCGTGATAATGATGGTGTTGTTGTTGTTGTTGTTGTTGGAGCTGGTTGGGGGAGCCAGACAACTGTAGGTATAGTGGTACACATTATCACCGTTGAATCGAGCGCCAATCTCTGTCTGCTTGTAGTATTTCATATCACAACTGGTAGGAGAGATGGTTACATTCACAAGAGAAACATTAATGATTTTCTTTTGGTGGACGATGAAGATTAACGGTGTGGAAAGGTCAGCTGTGTGCTTGGGGTATCATTGCTGTTGTGTAAGTGGTGGCGAGGGGAGGGTTAATGGTAGGCTCGCTTTCAGTTGTGGTGGCAGTGGTAGTGGTAGTGGTAGTCGTTGTGTCGTCTTGGTAGTGATAGCGATAGTGGTGGTAGTAGTTGTCGTGTAGTCCTGGTAGTGATAGTGGTGGTGGTGGTGGTGCTTCAGGTGGTGGTAAGGGAAGCAGATGTAATGGTAGTGCAGGGTTTTCAGAGAGTGGAGTAACTCTTAGTTTGGTCCAAGTGTAAGTGTGTGTGTGTGTGTGTGTGTGTGTGTGTGTGTGTGTGTGTGTGTGTGTGTGTGTGTGTGTGTGTGTGTGTGTGTGTGTGTGTGTGTGTGTGTGTGTGTGTGTGTGTGTGTGTGTGTTAGTGTGTGTGTGTGTGTGTGTGTGTGTGTGTGTGTGTGTGTGTGTGTGTGTGTGTGTGTGTGTGTGTGTGTGTGTGTGTGTGTGTGTGTGTGTGTGTTAGTGTGTGTGTGTGTGTGTGTGTGTGTGTGTGTGTGTGTATATATATGAGGTTTGCTTCAAGGGTTGTAGTGGTAGCTGAGTGTAGTTGGGTTGTTGCTGCAGTGGTAACTAGGTATTATTTACTCATGTGTGTTGTGTTAGTAGCGACTGGACATTGCCTGAGCCATGTAGTAGAGACAAGGAGTGGTTCAAGTGGTGGTAGTCAATGGGTATGATAGATTGATTGATATGGTAAATGTGACTTGAGAATCATTTACTATTAGTTGTGTAGGATTTGAATAGTAAACAACTTCTGGGTACTGGAGGGGTATGTGTATGTTGTTAGTAGGGTGGATGTGGGAGTGGTACTAATGATCCGGACGTGTAAGTACCATATAGTAGGTTTGGAAAGGGTATATAGAAGTAGTAGATAAAATAAGTACAGTACCATAACAGTCAATGGCAAAGGAATAGTAGGTGTGCATGAAAGGGAAAGAAAGGAGCATCAAGGAAAAAAAAAGTGGATAGGAAGAAGTATTAAAGTAAGGTGCAGTGGTGGAGATGATGGGGTTGATGATGATGATGGTGAAGATAATGGTAATGCCGGGGTGAGAGTGTCGATGATAGTGATGGATGTCCCGACCTCCTTCATCTCAGGGGTATGCATTATGATTAAGGAATATCCAGAGAGCTGACGGGCCCCCGGTTGGACAGTGATGACGGGTATGGCACTCAAGGCCGCCTCGATCAACCTCCGGCACGCCATTATGCATGATGATTTCTCCACGGCCTGTGCGAGCGTGGCTAATAGGTAAAAAAAGGCCCGTATTCCTAGTTAGGCCCGAAGGACGACTGTGCAATACTGTTGTAGATGTCAGTCATTGGGTTCATATTCCTGGTCATGCCACAAGTGTTTTGGTAATATATTTAGTGGGTCAGTTAGTTTCTTTACGGAACCGATTTTCTAATAAAGAGATGTAATTGTAGCTGTGATTGTTAAAGAGTTGTGATCATCTTATTCCTTTAGGTCCATTCGTGTTCTGTGTTGAAGTTGACAAAGAATTAACCTGCCCTTTTGACCGATCTTATTTGCAACGGCAGGAGGTAGCAAGAGAAAGTGTTCTCGACACATTAATGAACGAGGGGGAGGAGGATGACCTGGAGGGAAGACAAGACCATGGGAAGAAGAAGACACGGCAGGGAGGGAGGGAGAGAGGGGGGAAGAGAAGTTGAACAAAATAGCACCACTCTCTAAATGCCAAAGTCAATATCAAACGTGCAGGAGGTGGGATGGGAAAAAAATTGGACCACACTCTAAATGCTACCTCCAATAATTTTCTGTACAGTTTCATCACGAGGAGAGATAGAAAGTGGAAGTGAAGAGCAAAGGTGCACAACTCTTAATGCTGAATCATCTTCACTCCATGTAACAAAGAATTACAAAATATTACGGAACATCTACAAATAACAGCAGACCTGTTAGTCCTTACGAGGGTGTATATTGAAACTATTGTAAATCATATTCTACTACAAAGAAAATGCCAATAAAGAGAAAAGTTTTAAAGGAGGAGTTGAATAAAAGAACACCACACTAAATATCCAATCAGTAATATATATCCCTGTGTTGGGGGGGTGGGGGGGGGGTTGTTAGGTTAAGGAAGAAGTTGAAGCAAGATCCAGAGAGCCAACCAGCCAGCCAGCCAGCCAGCCAGGAAGGAAGATGGATGGGGTGGGATAGTGGAGGCGTCACGAGGGGTTTCAGCACGACGTCCGCTGGCTCCCCTGGGCCTCCGTGATACACAAACCGCTCAAGGACATGCTGGTTAGGGTGACGAGACGAGAGATAAATGGTCACCTGCTAGTTGTTGTTGTTGTGGGGGGCTGAAGACGAGAAGGAAGAAGCGATGGGTGGGATGGGTGCAAGTTACTGCTAAAGAAAAGGGTGCCAGGTGATCGTAATGGTAGGTATTGGTTGATGGTGTTGGTTGGTGGTGGTGGTGAGGGGGAGGAACATCATGACAGAGGCCTGAATTGGATAGATAGAAAGGGTAGCTCGAGTGGGTTATTGATTATAATCTATTTCAATGTAGGCATGAATGTGTGGGCGTAGTAGAAGTGGTGATACAGTGGTGGTGGTGATGGTGAGGTAATAATAGTGGTGATGGTTACTAAGGGTGGTAGTAATGATGGTGAATTGATGGTAAAAGTGGAAGTGGTGGGGGTTATGATTTTGGTGGAGATGGTGATGGTGTTGGTGGTGGTGGTGGTTATAATTTTGTTGAAGATGGTGGAGATGATGGTGTTGGTGGTGGTGGGGAGGGAGACGAGCAGCCCTTTAGACCGTGAGCACCTGTGGCCAGACGTGGTCATCACGCCAGGCCCTGGGCTGCGCGTGACCAAGGCATCCATTGCAACATTTTAAGTGGCCATTCATTTTCCCCGGCGTCTGCAGAGCTTACTGAGCATGCCGGCGGTGTAAAAGGACCCAGGACGAAGCCTATTCATTATTATGCTATCAAATGTCAGATGAGGACCGGGATAAGTGATGGGGAGGAGGCCGCCTCGAACTCTCTTTTGTGAGATTAAAAGCGTGAATCAGTTATGTTCTTGTCGAAAGGTCCCACAGCTTGTTTTAATTACTACAAGATGGGCCCAAGAGCCAGCTGGGTTGGTTCGTCTATACCACCGAGTCACGAAGCCGCGAGGGTTGTGGTGTTTGACGGAGCCTAACTACAGGTCCGAGTTGGTCCGTTGCCGATGTTAACACCAACCCCTTCGAAGGTCGTCAGTGTGTTGTGGCTCAAGGGAAGAAAGAAAAAATAATGTACACGCGACCTGCTGACAGGAACACGTTTGTTTTTACTGTATGTGAAACCAAACCGATCATGACGTAACACCTACTCGGAAAAGTTATATATATTACATTATTGCTTCTCTGATATCATCTATCTCTTTATACCATTTTTGGTAGAGTTGTATCCTTCAGAGAAAACACCAATGTAACGTCACCATCACCACCAGATTGTAGACTTCATCACGGCACCAAGACAGGCATCGAGGTGAGTGTAGCAAGTTTTTTTGGTCGGTAGGAGGAGGAGTAGGAGGAGGACCCGGGCATCAGGTTAACACACAAAGTCGGCCACAACAGGTAATTGCCAGAACTTTCAATCACCGAAACTATGGCCACCGGTGTTACGAGATTTTCATAATTGCAAAACATGAAGCGAAAGTCAACGGCGGTAAAGGCTTTGTCCATATTAAGTTAATGATGATGAGTCAACAACGAAAGGGGAAGGTAGGCAGCAAGAATGTGTATGTGTATGTGTATGTGTATGTGTATGTGTGTGTGTCTGTGTGTGTGTGTGTATGTGTATGTGTGTGTAAGTGTGTGTACGCTCTGAAAATTTATTCATTTGCAAAAACACCATGTGCATTCACCACAGAAATCCCAGCCGTCTAATGGTTGACATGTGATCATCTGAGTCGTATAGCTTAGTCGCCTCTACTGGTTGGTCACTAAAGAGATTCATGGTTTTCTGAAGACGTCATTTTCATTCGCAATATTATGGATCTCAGTATTCACCACTAGACAAGAGGAGCGGCAGGGTTATAATTAGCGAATGAACGTATATATATATATTTTTTTAATGCAACTCTTATTATTGCATAGATTCGATATTTTTTTTAGCTAAGTTACTGGTAGACAAATTGTTGCCAGCTGTGAGGAGGTCCCCATCATAACGACTACTGAATGGTTGTCTTGTGTCACTCTGCTGGCAACTGTAAACATCGATGAGCTGCATGACTTTACCTTCAAAACACATGCCAAACAACCAAACATTAATCATATCAAATTATTATAATGCCCGGTGTCAAAACTAACGCACCACCGTCTCTTTGATTTATTACTGATATTAAAGATGTTTGCTGCATGACACGTTGAGATTGTTTTTATTTTTCCTCCTCTGTATCACCAGTGTGGCAGATTACAGGAAAAAAGAATCGCTACGCCACAGCCAGACAAGATGTGGAAGTCGTCATTGTGGTTGATTACGATCTCTCCGTTGACACCAGACAAAATTGGGGCGCTTTAAAGAGGTAAGACATGGTGAACTGGAGGACTGTTGATTCCTCCAAACTGTGGTATGAAACTCATTATCAATTTGGAGGCAGTCAGTTTCTCGGTACACATTGGAGGAATCAGTAGCCCCCTTTTCACCGACAACATCCTACCCACCTGGTGTCCTTCAGGGCGCAGCATCCTCAGGCGCACCGTGACGTCACATCCGTCTTTTTTGACAATCGACCCAGGACGGTCTAGACATGAGGGTGCTGCCAAGGTCTAGAGATACTCAGGCTGGCTACAGGACGGAGTTAGACATAACACCTAAACCCTTCAATACGAGGGAGTAACTTACTAAATTTACATGTGATCTCAGTCTTTTCTTTTTCCATTTCTTCAGTGTCAGTCATACTGTAATTATCAGAGTTTCACATATACCAGGCGTCAATCATCGTGGCAATTCTAATTCACAAGCAACTGGTTTCCTGAGTCGTTTGCTGAGATTGAATAAACAGTTACATAACGGATGTCTCGCTGATAACTGTGTAAGATGAACAAGAGGAACTCGATGGTTTAAAAGGATAATCAATAACCATTATGTCCTCACCTTGACCTCCTGTGTATACTCGGTGACTCACTTGTGCGACTTATGTATTGCCTCAGCCTTGTTCCTTACAGTTTTTTTTAAATTTAATTCTCTGTTCCTTCACATGTGTTTAAGGGGATAGTATACTTCTGAATGATTGAAGCACCTTGATTCCTCCAAAATATGCCAGGAAACAGACCTATATGAAGACAAATAATGATATCCTGTTGCCTGGAATAGTATGGAGGAATAATTTACACCAGATTTACCACCCAAAACAATGTGCTATATACCCCCTTAAGGTGGTAATTCTTTTTTGATACATTGGAGTGTCTTGATTCCTCCAAAGTATGCCAGGAAACAAGACCAGATGAGCAAAAATAATGGTGTTTTGTTGCTTGGAATAGTTTGGAGGATTCAGTTGCTCCAAATTTGGGAGAGGGAAGGGAGAGGGGAGGGAGAGAGGAGGGAGAGGGGCAGAGTGTGATCTGTATAAACAACAACAACAGGAGCGTGACAAAAGTTTGCCTGGAATTCTGGCCGGCTCCTGGGTTGTCCTTCACTGGGTATGCGTGGACTCATTTGGCTTGATCCGGACTGACCAAGAATGGAACGCATCTCATGTCGCAATTTCAACTATCTGGAAATTGGCAAGCGTCCTGCCAGTTAGTACCGAGGAATCACTAATCGTATGTAAAATTCTGCTCGTTAACCCAGGTATGAGTTTTATAGTTTATGAAAAATATGTTGTTTGGACACGGTTGAGACCCAGAATTTTGAGATCTTGTTCGCGAATTTAACACTTTCAACCTTTTTAGCAAGAACAAGAACAGCAACCATGGCAAAAAAAAAGAAAAGAAAAGAAAAAGTTATTAACGTATCATAGTCACTTGTTATCAAAGAGTTGGAAGTGTTGTGGGAACGAGTCGTCTCATATGCCCGGCTGACACTCAAATGGTGCCCTTAGTACAATGTTTTACAGAGTTTCGTATATGGCTAAAGTCTCGATTTTAGTCTTAGTCAGTGTCCCGGGACCTTAATTACGAGAGTCCTGAGTGATGAGTCTCTGTGAGTAATTAGTGATGAGTCTCTGTGAGTAATTAGAGTCCTGAGTGTCGAGTCTCTGGGAGTAATTAGTGAGTGATTATGGATATGTTTCATGGAGAATGCTGGTGTCCTCTCTGTCCCTCTATTCATATGTATACCTGGTGGGTCTGGGAACAACACTCTACGTTTTACCATAACATAATAGGTTGTTTGCACAGCTCTCTACTCTCCTATAATCCATTTTATTTGGCTCACCATGATTTAAAGAACTGATTCAACCCATTAAAAATACCACTGACCGAGTTCAACCCAACTCAGATTAACCTATCCAAATGCCACTTAATCTATCCTGACATGATATCATCTATTAAAATATTAACTGGTAATTGGAAGAGGATTTACAGAAACAAAAACTGTGATAGATATTCAAACCCACCACACTTGGGGACGATACATTCCAGCCGTCATCCAGCCAACCAACCAACCACACCAAACCTCGCTTAATTTTCCACCTCCATTTGGCATCTGGAGACAAATTGCTCCGCTGAAGACCACATGGCTGGCGGTAAATGGCTGGCTACTGGCCGGGCCCACACACATACTCACGCACCACGCACACACACTAACAGCGCACGCACACGCACACCAAGGCACGAAGCTCAAGCACACCAATGTATAATTACACACCGTACATCAAGAGCACACCACACAGAGCCACACGATGCACGGACCACACTCACGCATCACACACATAATACTCACGCTTAACGACTTATGTGGTGGGTGTCATGTCTCCCAATTTGATGTGTTTGTATGTATCTCCTTATCACAATCCGCCTCAGCTACTGATTCACCAACCTGAACTAAACTAGACTACTCCAATCACCTTCGCCTGCAGATCCTTTAAGTCCCAATCACCCACACACCCTTGCCTGACCGACTGATTGACTGACTAAATGGCCTTTTCCACCTGTTGTCTGACCTCCCTATCCCATCATCCACTCCCTGTTACTGACTGACCTACCTATAAACCTACCCTAATCCACCTTGCTCCTGACTTACCTACCTACCCTACCCCACCTTGCTACTAACAGACTTACCTATCTCATCCTACCCAACCCACTCCCCGCTACTGAATGACCTATACCTACCTACCTACCTACCTCTCCCTGTTACTGACTAACCTACCTACCCTACCCCATCCTGCTCCTGACTGACCTTCCTACCCACCCCACCCTACCCTATCCCATCCACTCCCTGCTACCGGCTTACCTCACTCTGATCTTGATAACAAATGCCCAGACACGCTCTTGTTCGTTTTATTCTCCAGAGATACCTTGCGTCCGAGGGGAGAAGCAATCTCTAGTCTCCATCTAAAAGCAATAATTTATAGGTTTTTGTTTTGCTTTTTTCTTCAGGCACGATGGCTGGATGTATCAGTCAGTTTATGGGAGCTTAATTATTATTTCATACTTGTGAATTCTTAAGCATACCCAGGTTTTATTATTCCAGCAAGCATCCAGGCTCTTACTACAGTTAACAACGTAAAGATGCCGGCTATAATGAGTTTACATATTCCCCAACACTGTGTCATAAAACTGTCCTCCTTAACTGACTTAGGTAGTTTGTTTCTCAATACGATTTTTAGGAATCAGAATAATTCGATTCGTCTAATATATCGTATCTCTCCATAGGAAAAAATAACAATCGAAAGCTACTGATCATCGCAATCACTTGGCGATATCTAAGCAGTTGACAGTAAAGAGCATACCGTAAAGCCACTGGGCGCTCCTAACCAAGTGATAAACATCGCTTCAGAGTCCAGCGCAACGCCTTAGCAGTTAATGGCCAGAGAAAAAATAATGCTCTTAATTCTATCAGGCTGGGGCTGCCCGGCCTGGGGCGGACTGCGGCGCTAATAGTTATAATCTCGTTCTACCTACCGCAGGTCCGACCTGTAATTGAAGAATAAATTTGCGACTTTTTTGCATAATGAATATATATCAAAGACAATGACCACCAGGATGACAAGGCATGAAACTAAGCGGGAAAAAAAATAAGTAAAATGGGATATAGCTATCCATTATAGAATATTTTCTGGAAACCTTTTGCCTTTTTAGAGTTTTTCAACCAATAACGCTAAACAAAAATGTTGACCATTGGTAAATAACCAACATATACATATACAAAGACATGGGTAAAATAACCCAAATATACAATATGAAAACCCAAGGAGGAAGAAAAGAGTAACTGAGTAAGGTTGTGAATACCAGGTATAAGTGAACCGTGGGAGACGGTGTGTCGTCTCCTGAATGTGTGTGTGTGTGTGTGTGTGTGTGTGACAGCTGAAGGGTTTGGGCCAGAAGGTATATGCGCGGGTGTGTGGCCAAGTTGTTGTTGTGAGCGAGGGTGGGGTTCCGGGCACCAGAGGGCAGCCCTGCCAGTAGCCAGCAGTGATCATTAGGCCCCTGGGAGCTGGCCACATAATGACCCCAGTCTGTCTCTCCCACGACCCCGCTCCTCGCCCCTCTCCGTCGCTCACACACCGGACTCGTCTTTCTAGTAATACCCGAAGGTCAAAATTACAACCAAAAATGTCACTCTTACATGTCAGCACCCAATTTTGTAGCGCACTTAAAGAAAGGCTTTAAATTATGGCAGCATACACCACAATCCATTTATATCAAGCACAGTTACTACTTGAATACTTGAAGACTCTGATATACACATTAAGAATAGGAACGAAAGAGAGAGATTTGTCCCACCTCACGGTATCATGTCTGCCACAGTGAAAGAGGTTAATATATTTAATGTGGTTTAGTTTTCCTTGTGTTCAATCCCTTTTTCCTTACTATCTACTAAGCTGTATCAAGAGGTCTCAGTCACTGGATATCGTGTCATTAATCAGGTTCAAGCAAAATATATTCCAAGATTTTAATCCTGCCTTCATGTTCAAGGTGCTATGATATAATACACTTCGACATGTAAAGTAAATGATAGCGACGATACTTGTGGGTCTACACGAGCATCCCCTCCTCATCAAGCTACGGCTATAAATTTCCAAGGGACCCACCGAGACATACAAAATAAACAACCCGAAAATTTATGAGGTTCTCCTGTGATCCTAAAACGCATAACAAGCCCAGCGATAACCTTCCTCCAGTCCTCCCCGCCACGGAACACCTCGGTTACCAATTGACTGACTGCTTTGTTTACTGTCTGTCCACTGTGTGATTTTTCCGATCGCTTTGAGAGCTTCTTAAATCATGAGAATTGTAGGTTATTCTTACTTGAAGGATGATTATTAACTATGCATTCTCCTTTTCCCCTTCAAACTAGTACATATATATATAGAGAGAAAGTTTGGAGTATTATCATTGGGAAAATATCGTAAATGGCATCAGCGCCTGAGAACACCTTCGACCCAACCCTGTCCGTCACGAGCGACTGTTGAGGCTCCAAGAGTAAATAAGGCAAGCACCTCGTAAAACCTGACCAAGCATAAATAACTTGCGATCAGCCTCACGACGCGTCCATGAGCTAATACAAACGTGTAAATCTGACAACGGCTGTCTGTGTTCCTAGTCCTTCAGGGTCGGGCTTGTAAAACTCGTAAACGCGATCCTTGGATGGGGTGGGTGATTGGGATCGGGTTTGTGGCATTCCTCGTCTCTCCGCATGATTTTTATATTGGGCTCATTGGGTACGATATTTATCTGTCGAGGTTTTTTTTTTTTTTTTGACCCTATACAAAAAATGTCTGACTTGTACTTAATTAAGCAACCCTCTATACCGCGCCGGTAGTGGAAATAAGAAAGGACCAGCATATGTTTTGTTACAACTGGGAAACCAAACACACAAACCTCTTAAACATCTTCAATCCCTCACGACTGTACGCTCCAACAACACGTTATGCTATAGAGAAACAATATATATAGACATTTCATATGCTTTATCTCTGGTGACAATTAAAGAGATCACTAAGTTGTCAATTACGTAATGACAACAGCACAGCACACAAGTAAATGCAAAACGGGAAACAATCTTAACAAGATAAGTTAAATCCATTGGTATATAAGCAACAACACATAGACTGCATCCCCCTGCAGGGAGGTCAGGGATGAACCTTATAACAGTAATTAATGGTGTACATTCGCAATCCATAATTTTCAGACCACCCACGCTGGATAAGTGGAAGAAGAGCCAGCTGTCCTCTCTTTACGATGGCTTACTGTGTTGTATAATTACACATACCCTAAACAACACTGAGGTCTACCGCGAATGTTTATTATGTATGTTAAGAAGAGAGTAAACTACTGTACAAAAAGGACAGCTTGCTTCAACTCGACTTACTCGTCCTGGGTGGGCAGGAATTATGGGTTGCACCTGTACTTCTCTTCTTATCCTTGAGTGTCAATAGTGCGTGAAGAATTGGTAGGACTTTCGTATGCATCGAGCTTCTAAGTTGAATATTTTTCCCTTCTCAATGAAATATTATGATGTTTACTCTTTCAGTTAATGTCTGTCGTGTTAACAGTAGGATAATACAATCTTCAAAACAGTTATACAATATTTCTAACAGCATTGGTTCGTTTATTTAATTAATTAAGTACTGTGGTTCTGATAACACCATGCAACTGTTATGTATTGACACCAGTTTCAATGTCGTTTTTAAATTGGAAGTTATCTTTTTTTCTTCTGTGATATAACTATATTATACGACACAATAACTAATTTATAGATCGATATTCTTAAAGTCTCACATCCTGCATAATGTTCAAAAGCCCAACAACATCCTCTGCATCTGTCAGAGCATTACGATATTAAGAGTACCATCGCTTCCAGGCTCCACAAGATTTGTACCCTTGTAACTAAGCATCAACAGAGGACTCCCGCTTGCTTCCATCACCTGGATGCATAACTCTGCCGGCCACACATTCAGTATTCCGAAAAACCTTACAGATGGCTCGCCTTGTTTACCTTAAGTAGCTCGACTTAATGTAATGTTTCAAGCCTGTTTGCTTCAGGAGTTTCGTGATTATAAATACTAGAAAATTGTGGTAAACTTTTGAACCAGACAACCCCTGAGAACCATTGCTACGAAATTTGAAACCGAAAAGAAGACAAAGAGAGGTATATTTCTATCAATAACTTTCATTAGTTTATCATCAATAGAGAATGAAAAGGTGTAATTCCCTAGTTTCTGTTAGCCAGCGTGAGATTCATAACAATCGTTTTACTGCTAACTTCTTTCATACCTATGAGTCCTTCAGGTTTTGGCATTACTTTTGAGTCATACATGGCGGACGTTTATTTCGTAGCTAATCCACGAATAACAATCCTCGTTGCATAAAGCCTTGTTCACAAATTACCGCCTTGCCAATGTGTGAGAAAGGGAGCAACAGAGGAGTGGACCAGGTGGAATTTTGGCAGCTTGTATATGTTGAGTTGTGAGATAAACATTGTCTAACATCGGAGTGGAGCGAGGGGCGTGGAATGGCAAATGGCCAATACTTGTGATTTATAATTTAGGTTTCAACCTCACCGCTGAACTACTACCTTCGGCTGTAAGGATGGCAGGCCAGGTAGCGAGGGGAGGCCAAGGAAGCATGAAAGGAGTGCTGACGCTACTGGGCAAAATAAAGATTGAAGATAACAATGAGGAAGATATACGGGCCGGCTGAGTGAGGGACTGCACGAGACCACAGTAGTCAAGGTTATAGATACAGCCGACAGGAAAAGTAGTCATGTGCATTGCCACCAGAGGTCAGTGTCATGCCTTGGCCTGAGTATAATTGCCCGGCTTTTATCATCTATGTATACATCTGGAGTTTATGTCTCTCTTAAAGTTTCCACGAAAACTAGGATTGGATAGAAAAATAATAAGAAAGAATTCTCCACCACCAGCCAATCGATATAGCAAACCCTGGTGGTGAAAGTGGACACAACTTTTCCCAATAGCTGTATGACCAGGTATAACTAACTCTACCGGCAATTCATCTCATCAGCTGGAAAAGAGTGAAGCTTTCTCCAATCTCCTGGCATCACCTGCCATCTTCCTACAATCTCAAGGGGATGTTTCTTAAGTACATTACGTTTATCTAAGTTAGGATGAAATTATAGCCTTATTTATTTTTCAGTAATCATGCATTCCCCAGTTGGTCGTAAGGGACCCTATGATGTAGTAAGAAAATTGGAGATAAATGAGTCTTTCAATTATTGCCACGAAACACCACCTTTATGGAAGGAGCTTGTTTCGTGGCATGGTCAGGAGGAATCAGAAGGGTCCTTAATGCCTGATATTGTTCCCGTGATTTCAATACTTTCAACCACATGTTCCTTCTCCTTCTCTCCTTCCCTCCATGTTAGCATTATGTACACAGGTAGTTTCGGAATTCGACTTATTCTATTACAGTAGGCCTGTTGCTAGTCCATCTTCAATGTTGGCCAAACCATGCAGACATTCCAAGAAAATAGGCCATCAGTCAATCCTTTCTGTTCCTTGTGTTTGTGATCGTGAGAGAGTGAGCGAAAAAGTGAAAGTGTAAGCGAGTGAATGAGAGTGGAGTAGAAGATAGGAAGGCAGGTGTTGATCGTGAGTGAATGAACGAGTGAGTGAATGAATGAGAGTGATGGATGGATAGGAAGGAATGTTTTGATGATGGGTGAGTGGAGGTGTAAGCGAGTGAATGAATGAATGAATGAAAATGAGAGAGGGAAGGTGTTAATCGTGAGTGAGTGAGTTAGTGAACGTGTAAATAAATGAGTGAATGGGAAGGAAGGAAGGAAGGAAGGAAAGAAGGATGGAAGGAAGGAAGGAAGGAAGGAAGGAAGAAAAGAAGGAAGGAAGGAAGGAAAGAAGGAAGGAAGGAAGGAAAGAAGGAAGGAAAGGGCGTGGACGGAAGGCAATAAATACACAACACTGAGACCAAGTTATAGTGACCGCACACCTACACCCACAGCAGCAACCCATCAAGTCGTAAATTGTGTATCCCCCTTGGTGGTGCCCGTCGTAATTTATGTATTCCTTCCCCGGCGTTCACCATAGGGCAGGGCTACATGTTATATAATTAGCTGGGATTGTCCGTTCCCTTTTCAATATCGATCTCTTTCTTTTCGATTTCAGTGGAGGGAATGCACCATTTCTGTGTATGTATGTATGTGTATGTGTATGGTTTATATATTTTTATCTGCAATAATTTCCTTTAATTTATACAGTGCAGTAATTCTTTCCTTTTTCTTCCGTGTATCTGTTCATCTTGTTTCTTTCCTTACTCTTACGATGAAGCAGGAATGTATGTTTTTTTACTTTCAGTCATCTATTAATAATTCAGTTTTGTTCTTTATATGTTAGTCACATGAACACACGAAGCAATTCCCTTTCTTTTATTCTTTTTTTCCCTTTCTTACTCCAGAGGCGACAACATGATTGTACAATCCTGGTAAGAAAGGTATCATTGGAATACAGAATGCAATTTCCAGTGTGCATTGTTAATTCTGTCCAGTCTTTGATATCTAATTAATTTTTTACTACCCCTCTATGTCGTGGACCTGGTTTGTGTGTACTATATTACTGCTACTCTTACTACTACTACTACTACTGCTACCTACTGCTACTATCATTATAATTCCCCTTCATTATTCAGACCTAATCACCAAAGAAAAACATAGGGTTAAGGTTGGTTGTGCAGGGACGTCAGCTGGTCTTGCATACACTAGATGAACGGCAGTGAAGTGTGTGTGTGTGTGTGTGTGTGTGTGTGTGTGTGTGTGTGTGTGTGTGTGTGTGTGTGTGTGTGTGTGTGTGTGTGTGTGTGTGTGTGTGTGTGTGTGTGTGTGTGTGTGTGTGTGTGTGTGTGTGTGATATAAGCCTCACCTTTTCCTGGGATAGGGAAGGAATGCGAGTGGGGCAAGAAAGGGTTGAGTGAGACAGGGTAGGACAAAGCAGGGATGGTATGACAGGGAGACTAGGTCAGAGGAGGATATGGAAAGAAGGAAATGGCAGGGTGAGTATGGCAGTTCAAGGCAGGGTAGGAATAGGGTAGGGGGAGCAGGGCAGGGTAGAACAAAGTTGGGTCTGAGAAAAACAATAGGGCCGGTAGGGAAAGATTTGAAGTTAGAGTTGTTGGAAGAATAAAAAGAAAAACAAGAGATGCAAGAAATGTACCAAAGAAATCGTGATCATTTTCATTGTATCATAGACAACTAAGAGGAGGAGAAAATGGAGGAGAAGAACTAGGAGGAGGAGGAGGAGAAGGAAGAAGAAGAGAATTAGGAGGATGAGAAAGAGGAAGAAGGCGAGTGGAGGAAGAAAAAGAAGACGAAAAGGAGAGAAAGAGGAACAGAAATACGACTTTAGGAAGGAGGAGGAGGATCTGGAGGAAGACGAAGGAGGAGAATAAAAGCTGAAGGTAGAATGGGAAGAGGAGGAGTACAAAGGCTGGGAAAAGGTACTAGGAGGCAAAAAGAAAAAAAAAAGAGAGAGAGAGAAAGAGAGAAAAAAAATGCTGGGCTGACCAAATCACCCCTGGTCGCTACTGTCTGCCCGGGGCCTCACCAATCCTGACCCACCCATCATCAGGAGCTTTTCGGGGGTGTAATCGCTCGGGTTGGAGTGGGGTGAGTGAGGTGAGGTTGGGTGCAGTCGTGGGGGTTGTGGTGGGTTCTTCTAGATTGGATGGGTGTGGGTGAGGTTGCGTTGGAGTTGGGGGTAAATATGATGGGGTCAAGGTGTGTTTAGGAGAGATAGGGTCGAGTTTGAAGGGAGGTGGGGATGTATAGTATCTGTGGGGAGTCGATGGAAAGCAGGGATGGGGAAGGTTTGGGAAGTTGAGCAGTGGGGTTAAAGGAAAGGGCCCTCCTGCCTGCCTGCCTGCCTGCCTGCCTACCTACAAGCCTGCCTACCTGACTGACTGACTTGCTGGCTAGATGGATTCCACTGACCCTAGCGTTACTGCAGGAGATGATGGGGAAGAGGGTGAAGCAGACGGGTTTATTGCAGTAGCGACGATGATGGGAGGGAGAGGGACGTTGCTGGGAGGAGGGACGGAGGGAAGACTAGAAGGAAGGAAGGCGGGAACAGGAGGTTGGAGAGTGAGAATGGGGGATAGATTGAGGGAAGACAGATTTTAATGGAAGGCAGGAGGAGGTTGGGAGGAGATGTATAGTAGGGGTTGAATGGAGAGTGGATAGGGTCGTATGAAGGGAAGCGGTTGTTGTATGAAGTGGCTTGTATTGAAGGAAACAAAAGTTGGATGGAATGAAAATTGGTATGAAGGCAGTAAAGCGGGGATGAATGTAGGGTGGAGAAGGTGTGATAGAGGAGAGAGGGGAGCGAGGGACAAGCTAAGGGGGTTGGAGGAAGGGACAATAGAGGGGGTGAGGTAGAGAGGAAGTTGGGGATAGATGATAAGAAGATAAATATTAATGGAGGAGGATACGGCTGGATGCTGGGAAGAGGATTCGGACTGAGGAAAGTGTATCTGAGAAGAAGAAAATATAGGGGTTCGCATGACGGGAAGAATAATTACAGTTTATCCCACATAGCCTACTCAACACACTATAAAATAAAAGTGGTTTTCTGGGGACAAGACATATTTCAAGACACTGCGAGTATAATCCTAAGAAATAATATTATGACTGATCGAAGTTTTTATTATGATGAGTAAGAAGATGCTTTTGAGTAAAGGTGAGTGCATGGGCAATGATAAGTACAGTCATTAATTAATAAATATCCTGTCGCCACTACCTGTCAGATAGTGCTAATAATGCATAAAGAGTGAATAAGAACTTTAGAGTACACCACAGTCAAGTAGAAGAGGCTAGTATGTCTCAGTGACGACACAATGTCTCAATATATAAGAGTATAAATATGAAAAAAAATCAAGAATGGATGAGTGACTATTAAGATAAGGCGAGTAAAGAACGAGTAGTATAAAGAGAATTATTATAAAGATTGAACGAAAGTGAGTTCTGGATAAATCAAGGTCTAGGGAAAGAGTGACCATGGGGTAACTGAATAATGTGTGTGTGTGTGAGTGTGTGTGTGTGTGTGTGTGTGTGTGTGTGTGTGTGTGTATGTGTGTGTGTTGGTTTGGACAAGGAGGACGGAATGGGGGTTGGGGGGTGGGGGAAGCAACTGACCATACCCCCGCCAGCACCACCACACCATCATCATCCGTCATTAAGTGCCCCCCGACCCTTACACGACACGCCCTCGGCCACACGGAGAAAGTGGAGGGAGGGACACCACAGGAAAAAAATGTAGCCCAGCAGGAGAAGGAGGAGGAGGAGAAGAAGTAGCAAGTTTGGGAGGGATAGGAACAGAAACAGGAGCAGAAGTAGTTGAAGCAAAAGTGATTACCTGGAGCAAGAGTGAACAAGAGTGAAGAAGTGTAATAAATCTGGAAGAAATAGGAACAGAGATGTAGGAGTTAAAGGAAGACTGGAAACTTGACAGACAGAGGAAGGGCGACTGACAGAGAGCAGTCTCAGCAGATATGATTGGCAGTGGGCAGAGATGACTGACAGAGAGTAGAGATAGCTCACAGGTGACTGACGGTAAGGGCTATTACTGACCTACATGAAAATAATGTGGTCATACGAAGCTGATAATCAGATGAGGATTGTAGAGAGGCGAACAAAAACGAGGGAGAAAAATATAGTATAAGTACAACAGCCATGAGCCATAATTTGCAGACAACTCCCGTCGACCAAGAGGTAAATTCTGATTCTTTTCTGGACAAGGTAAATGTGATAGTCATTCAGCAACACATAGTTGAACAAGGAAGATGTTGGTTTGTCAAATTGTTCAGGGGGAAAATAGCCACCTACTGTATGCAATCCAGCTGGGTCATAAGGCGGACCATGTAATCCTACTGAGGTTACAGGAGGGCGCTATCAGTCCCTACTAGGATTACACATAAAGATTAGTCTTTGATTCCGACCTCATGAACGCGAACCTTAACCCGGTGCTCCTGTTTTTATTTATTTGTTTTCAGAAACGCTACTGATAACACTGGGACTTGAACACAGAAAAATTAACTTTGTCACACGTTTCCAATCCTTAGAGGCATAAGAAAACATAAGCCGATTGAAGGCAGTGTTTGGCAGGGCAGGTGTGAGGGAAGGACATGAGAGAGCAGGAGAAATAATAGCTGGGTTGGGTACAGTATATAGATTAGGGTATGACAAGGGAGTGTTGACCAAGGTTGTGTAGGATATACAAATTTATGACTGAATAGGGTAGGTAAGGGAAGGGTAAGATGTGGCAAGGATATAATGTAGGGCAGGGTAGGGTAGAGAAAAGTAAGGCACTAAGGGGTAGAGTAGGAAAGAAGTAGAGTAGAAAAGAACAGCTGAGGGCATGGAAGAATAAAGTAAGGCAGGCCAGGAAGAGCATGGTAGAGCAAAGGACGACAGGAAAGGGGAAAATAGGGTATAGCAAGGTAAAGAAGGGGAGAGTAAGGTGAGGCATTAAGGAGCAGGAAATGGTATGGTATGGTATGATGTAGTATATAGGAAAGAAAGGTAATGCATGGCAGAAAAGGCCAAGGTTAAGTAAGGGCAGGGCAGGGCAGGGCAAGGCAGGGCAGGGCAGGGCAGGGCAGGGCAGGGCAGGGCAGGGCAGGGCAGGGCAGGGCAGGGCAGGGCAGGGCAGGGCAGGGCAGAACAGGGCAGGAAGGAGGTGTAGGCAACGTGGCAATGGAAATAATAATCACAGACAAAGACGATGAAAAAACTGGACCCAGTGAGGAGAGGAACATGACTCGTTACTTGGAGAGCAGTGCATGGGAAACTACCTGCAGACTAGGACACACACACACACACACACACACACACACACACACACACACACACACACACACACACACACACACACACACACACACACACACACACACACACACACACACACACACACACACACACACATTAACTCATCCACTCACACAAAAATTGAGGGGCTCACAGATATACACACACAGACAAGAATCCACCCAGACACATACACACATGGACACACACGTACTAAAGCGAACACAAGCACAAACACACACACACACACACAACAATAACCTAACCACCCACGCACCCATAATGTATACTGTACATTCACCTTCCTTACCACAGACAATGGCCTCAAAAGGAAACACACAACAAACAAATAAGCAAAATGAAGTGCAGAACGGCCAAGTAAGTAAGTAAGAGAGAGGGAGAAAAAAAAAAGAAACAGGCCCGATAAGGAGAGGAGTGGGGAGAGGAGAGGAAGGGTGGAGGAGTGGGAAGAGGAGAGGAAGGGTGTAGGAGAGGGGAGAGAGAGAGGGAGGAAGGAAGGGCTGGGAGGGCAGGTTGGTAACAGGTCACGCACAATCGTAAACAAAGACGGGAGCCCTGCACACCACAAACTCAGATGCTAATACCCGAGTAAAAATCATACTAAAACATACGTAAATCAGTGTAGAGGAAATACGATGATCACGATAAGCATTGGTAGAGACGGGAAGAGCAGGAAAAAAACTGGTAATATTGGGCTGTCCGTTTTGTTATGCAAGGGTGGGAGCGTCCCAGGAAGACCACTGTGGGAGCCGAGGCCGGTAATGATAGGTGGGCCGGAGTGGGGCGCCCCGGGCATACAGTAGCAGTCAGGGGTGGTCAGGGGGGGTTTTTGTCGCCCTTCCTCAGGTCCAGTCCTGCCCCAGGCTCCTCCTCCTCCTCCTCTCTACCCTTCCTCCTCCTCCTCCTCTCTATCATTCCTCCCCCTCCTCCTCTGTACCTTTCCTCCCCCTCCTCCTCCTCCTCTCTACCCTTCCTCCTCCTCCTCTCTATCATTCCTCCCCCTCCTCCTCCTCTGTACCTTTCCTCCTCCTCCTCCTCCTCCTCCTACTCCTGTTCCTTTTCTTTTTCTTTCTCATGGTACATGTTGAAGGTGCGTGGGAGCTGCACCGCGGGGTCTTCACTGCTGTAGGAGGCGGATGTTCTGACCTCAGCGGAGGCAGAGGTTTCAGTGACCGGTCTCATCACGACCTCGCTGTAGGTTGCCCCTCTTCTTTTTCTCTCTCGTTCTCTTTCTTTTCCAATCAAAACAATTGTTTATTTTGTGTGAAGGGCGAGACAAGGTGTAATCTTATGAAGGACTGCCTGTTTCAACGGCCTAGCCAGTACTAGTAATGACCGAAGTCTTGTGTTGATAAAATATTCTTGAAATAATATGGGGACCATTTTACATTCCAGGTGGCAGGATATTTGTAGTGAAACAGCTGCATAGCAAGGGTAGGGAAGGCAAGGGGAGGAAAGGAGGGAGAGGGTGAGGGAGACCACTGTCTTATAACGAGAGGGGGATATTTCAGAGCAACACGCTAGACCAGGGTGGTAGAGGAATACCCTCCTACTCCCCCTTGCAGAGTTGTGCTTAAACGGCTACCATGTCGTAGGAGGCAAGGGAACGCCCGCGATAATTAGAGTGGGGCCGTAGAGGCGGTAGCCGATGGGCACGGAGGCTACCTATGCATCTTAGGGTCGTATTCTTAAGGCATTTAAGATGGGGTTATAGGCTACCGAACAGGACCACTGGGCGGAGTGATAGGGTGTGCAAGTTGTGTTAATCTATGTGCTTGGCCCAGGAGTACCTTGTTTACAAAAAGAAAGTGTTGACCCATAGGATGTATATATCTCCTTTGGCTATGAAAAGGTTTACGGCCTGTGGTGTACGTGGTGGTTGTGGTGATGGTGATGGTGATGGTGATGGTGGTAGTGGTGGTGATGGTGATGGTGGTGGTGGTGGTGATGGTGGTGATGGTGATGGTGATGATGGTGATGGTGGTGATGGTGGTATTGATGGTGATGGTGGTGGTGGTGATGGTGATGGTGGTGGTGATGGTGATGTTGATAGTTGTGGTTGTGGTGGTGATGGTTGTGGGAGAATCTCTGCCCGCCACATCCTGGACAATTGTTGATGGCGTGTAACTGATAACTATTAGAGCATCAGGGTCATTAGGAGATGCTGGTTGGACCCTGCTGATGATGATGATGATGATGATGATGATGATGATGATGATGATGGAATGATGATGATGATGACCATAATGTATCGAGTTACATGAAAAAATAAGAGATGTCGGACGAATTGCAAGTGGCAATGATGATGACGTAAGCTGAACACAAAGTTATGATAAGGAGAAGAGTGAGGAAAACACAGATGAAAACCAACAACAAAGAAGGATGAGGAAAAGGAAAGCAACAGCAGCAATGAAAACAAGCAAAGGTAAAGTAATTCTGAAGAGAGAGAGAGAGAGAGAGAGAGAGAGAGAGAGAGAGAGAGAGAGAGAGAGCAGTAAAGAAATAGAGCGAGCGATGCCCTTGACGTCAGAGGGTAATAATAATTGCGAGGTCTGCATGGCTGTGTTGTCCGCCAGGGTCCAGTCGTGACTACACAGGAGCGCCGGCTGCACATTAGCACTACAGCCCACTTAATGACTCCCAACACGAAAATACGAGAACCCATCGACGACGAAGAACAGTAGTTAGAGCAGCGCCCTCACGACTCCGACCGGTCCCAGGCACCCAGCAGGAGGGAGGAGGACGAGGAGGAGGAGGAGGAGGGTGATGATGATGGTCAGTGAGAAGTGGGAGGGAGGAGAAGGTGGAGAAAGAAAGTGAGGGAAGAGGAGGAAGGGGGAGGGAGGAAGGGGGAGATCTTGGTCAAATAGGAGGAGGAGGAGGAGGAGAGGGACCTTGATGAACTAGGAGAGGGAGAGAGAACAAGGAGAACCGAGGAGGTGAAGGACTACGACCGTGGTCAGCCGTCGCTACCGAGGAAATTCCTACCTCCAATGGTCAGTCGGGGAGCCCTCATCATGGCCGCGGGGGGTACAGGGGGGGGGGGGGGGATGCTGCCTTCACTTATACCTCTTACCTTTTCTCTCTTCTTCTCCTCTCTCTCCTTTTCCTCCTATTTTTTTCTTCCAATTCTTGTCTACTCTTCCTTCTTGTTTGCCCTCTCTTCTTCATTATATTGTCTGATGTGCGCCTTCCTCTCCTCAACTTGTATCAACCATCAACTGATCTTCTCTTCCCTCCTCCACCTGCTGCTCCTGTTTCTGTGAGCAAGGCGAGGCAAGGCGAGACAAGGGAAGGGAAGGGAAGGGAAGGGAAGGGTGTATATAAACGCTTTAAGGGAAATTCTTTCTTTGACCTTTTGTTTTTCTTGTTTTCATTTCGCAAGAGATTTCTAGATGAGCAATGTTGAACCTCGTCATGTAATAAGCACAGTTTTGGAAAATTAGACCTTCAACTATAATTTCTACACAGGAGTTTCTTGTATGATGCACTGTAGACGGTCATTGTTACATAACAAATCCCTGTAAGATACACTTTTGGAATGTAATTTTTTGGCAACAGTTTGTTATACCATTAACTTTGGAGTGTAATTCGTGAACAACATTTTCCAACAAACCACATGTTTAGACTATAATTAGTGTACAACAACTCCTTGTAAGATGCAATCTATTTTTTGTTGTAGTTTGTGATGGTGTTGTGAGGTGGTAGTGGTGGTGGTGAGGGAGGCCCAGCAGGTGTCCCCCGCGGAGACAACCCTGCTCGTCGACATGCCTCAGACGGCGGCTCCTGCAACCCTTCTCCTCCCCTTGCCTCCCGGGACATTGTACAGCAGCTTCCACAAAGTATCAGTGCATTATTTACTCGAAGTAATACGAAACAGCGGACGAAACATTTGAACTTGTTCCGAGATATCCAGCAGAAGTTGTTGTGTTTATATCCACATTCATCGGACCCTTCCCTCCTCCACACACACACACATTAGATACTTTTTGTGCAGTCGGGAGAATATTGCATGAACCACCCTTTAATATTGTCCAAGGCGGCTTATAGCACTTGCCTTATATTTAGTTGTCTGAATAATCATTAGTGTTGGTGCCTTGTATTTCATATTCTGTGTTTCATAAGAATTTCATGAATAATATGACTTTTGAAATGTTAATCATAATGATGGATATACAGCAATGTCAATATATGTATTATTGGTGGAGTTGCCAGGTACCGCCACTTCCTCAGGTTCAGAGAGGACATACATTGTTCCCCTCCTGTGCCCCATACAAGGCAACACAACATCAATACAAAATTAATGGCAGCAATATCACTAGGCGTATATAGGGTCCTCCAGCAACTGACTGGAAGGACTAATGGACCAACACATAGAGTAAGTTTCATTGGGTTATTTCTTCACATCGACTATTTATTAAGGTATGTACAGTCACGAGAACTAATAAGTACCAGGTATACAGCTTTAGTTGAAGCTTTGAACAGCCCAATTCACCAACGAACTAATTCCAATAGAGATCTTATTTGTGTATTTATTTACTGTCTCTAAGTATTCGAAGCAGACCTGGATACTTATTTGTACTCATGACTGAACAGTACAGCCTCGATTAAAACTCCTGCATAAGGCGAATGACACTGAACCATTTGAGTATTTTATGAACCATCAATACAGTCACCAACAGCTAAAGTTACATGTAGGTGAAGTGAAGGTTATTAATTCCACCAAACAGTACCACATAGAAGGACTCATAGTGAGGGAAGATGCTTCACGTCACAGTTTGCCAGATTCCGTAACCCTATACATTACAGGTCTCTGAAAGCTATAGCCAGCACCGGGCAACCCACGCACACAAGAGAGAGGCCGTCTGGTCTGAATAACGGGTAGGTAATCGGTCAATAATCTCAAGGGTGGCGATCCGATTTATCCCGCCGGTGCACGGTTGAGGGCGATCCGATACACCCGAGCGATAAGGCGAGATCCATCAGTCTCAGTAGCACCTCCACCGTGCTAGTGGGGTGATACGTCATGCCAGACTCCGATCACCCCGACACGCCAAACATGGTCAGCGCCGCTTGAGTTAATAAGGATGGCACTTAATTACGGTGAGGCAACGCGGAGGTGAGGAAAATGGCCGGCCCAAGTAGCCCTTCGATAAGATGTATGTGTGCAATTTTTAGTCCCCTTAACGACGTTGGCTACGCCTTATTAATTTGGCTATTAATCAGCCCCTGCGACCCCCCCCCCCTCTTCTTCTTCTTCTCCCCCTTCTCCCTTTCCTCTCATAGCTTCTTGGGATTTCATCATTAATGCCTTCATGTTTTTTTAGGAAATTGTTATATCGGCATTACCACTAGATAATGTTTGTCGTGGTCAGATGAGAGAACGAGAAAATATAAACAAAAATACAAAAAAGGAGAAAAATATCAAAGTATGTATTTCTCATATCCTTTGTGTTCAGAGATAATTCTAATGACTGCTGGGAAATAATGTGTTGATAGTTCCAGTGCTTCTGGTATATCAACTCACTCGAGGTAATTCTGACACCAATCTTTTTCGTCGACGTAATGGGCCGAGATAAAATAATGACGGACGCCATCGCAACAAACAGGTTTTTAAATCATGGTATCAAGAGGCAGACACTGAGCTGAGTGAGGAAGACAGAGAGGCAAGAGTACGTCGGTTGTCCCTACTCCTTACTCTCCTACTGACATCATCTACGCTACTCCCTCCAAAACATGTCCATGATTAGTACTTCGCTACACCTTCTGGAAATCATCTTAGATATTCCTTCTCTCGGAGTTATGTTCAAACTCAAAATAGTTTTTTCCCCGACATCAGTGAACTATTTCCTCTCTGAATTACTCCCTCCCTCATCATTGGCAACAAACACTCCGTTACATTTTGCTGACATTACCAGAGGTACTCCTTCCCACCAATGCCATTAAACCCTCCTGACATCATCTGAACTACTCTTTCCTTCGGCCAGCTGTCGGGAATTGCATCCAGCTACCGTTGCGGGCATCTCAAGCAGGTTGTTGTCTGGGGTGCTGAAGGAGGTGGGTGGGGTAGGTAGGTAGGTTGGGTAGGAGAGCTTGGAGGTTGGTGTAAGGGTGTGCGTGATGTGGCCAGCGTTCCCAAGCCGTGTGAGGGAGCCAGGGGATGGACCCAGCCTGGGGCGAGTCATGATTTGATCACGACCCCGGCTACCGTGTGTGACCACCTCCGCTCCCACTCCCTCCTACGCCCTGCTTGGCTCTCCTCTTCTCTCCTCTCACATCTGCTCTCTTCTCCACACCATGGTTTGCTTCCCCACTCCAATAGTAATCTCTTTCAACTCTCTTTGTCCATTGAAATGCGCATCTCATCCATCCATGTAATTCTCGCCTGCATAATCAATCCTCTTCGCAATTGTTCCTACACCTATCAAGCTTCCATCTGGGTGGTTCTCACATCTGCTCTATTCTCCACACCCCTTTCTGCCATGCCACTCTAGAGTTAAACTCTTTACACTGCCTTTGTTTGGTATGGTGTTCAGTTCATCCATTTATAAAGTAGTTTTGTAAGCATCTCATTCGACGTTCTTCTTATCTCATTTTATCTCAAACCTCTTCCCATCTCATTCCTTTGTTTGGTAACTACGATCCTCTTTCCCTCCGTCTCAATTATTTAGATTATATATTTTCAAATTTTATTTGGTCGCTAAAAAAATCGGCACATAAGTTATTTACCATGTTTACTTAATGAATAATCTTTGTACCTGATTTATCAATTTAATTATATCCCCTACCAGTCATTTCGTCATTAACGGATTCCCAAACTAGAGTTCCTCCACCGCACTTCTTACGACCCTTCCTTTCTCATGATGCCCATACTAAGCTGCTCACCTTCTTTGTCTCTCTCTCTGCCGTGGGGTCAAGTCTTACCCCTTCCCTTCCGTCCCTCCCTCCCTCTCTTTTCTACTACTACTACCCTCCTGGACCTTTCCTTCTCACACCACATCCACTTAGTTCTTTTGGTTTTCTCACACTTTGTTTCCATGTCTATTATAGAAGAAGATGGAAGTTATTGATTTGAGGTGGCCATTCTATGGGTAGACTTAATTTATAGACAGTTAAAACGAATACAAACAGAAAACGAGAGGAATAGACGAGATTAAGAGATGTGCTAAATAAATAGGAATCCAAAGAACAACAGCAGATAGAGAAGAGTGGAAAATGACGAAATTGATAAGCTGCAATGTAGACGATTTATTGAAGAAACGATGACGATGATGATGACGACAGGGACGATGAGAATGACGCACAGCAATGTTTCTTATTCCGATTCAGTTTCACCACATTAATTTATCACTGCCTTCTCCATTCACTTGTTCGTTGACTTACTCGTACAAATTCTCAGAAACTGTTAACATACACGACTCTATTAGTCCGCAAAACTCAACACAGACTTGAATGTAAAGGGAAGGTGAAATGTGCGAAAATTGTAGTTATTATTTTAAATCCTACACCTTATTTTTAAAGCATTACTTCAGCATGATAGTTTGCGATTCGGCAATTGGATAAATATTTACCAACATCGCCTAATAGAGCTATCAGATGTGTTTGTATTGGGCACAGGCTTCGCAAGGAAACAAAAGTCCTGATATTTAGTGTATATAAACTGTAAGGTGTTCGACTGTCACTGGCAATGAGGACCCTTCAAGTGATCGGATACCTAAATGACAATCCTGAATGTGTTAAAGAGGACATAACTCAATCTAAATTACTAACCGTTTTCGTGCCTTACAAGTGATGCAGTAATAAGTGGGACCGAAAATCAGACCTTTGGATACTATCTAAGCACACAATTTACAGTCACAGTACATGAAACCCAGCCCTCATTGTACAGTTGGACACATGAATGGGTGGTACAGCCCAGGTGAAAGATACTTGTCCCATTTGAGTAACCAGTGTCTATTATCATGTACTTGCTTTTTATTACCATCTTCAATACTGACTTCTGCCCCTGATGTCTCCTATTTGGCACTAAGGAACTTGATATTGGGCGAAATTGACCATCTTACACTTGTACATAGAGAGTGAAGTTAATACAGCTTTTTCCTTTTGGTCAATGAGATACATATTTTATTTATTAATTTACATATTTTATTTTATTTTATAGTACATAATGATAACAAAGATTTCTGGTTCGCATTTCGTTAGTGTCTGCTTTATTAGTGTGTGTTTCTTTCTTTCTCGTTTTCCCTCTGTTTGTGTCTGTGTTTGTTGATCAGTTTGTCTGTGAATCTTCCTCTCCCTCTGTATATGCCTCTGTCTGTCTGTCTGTCTGTCTGTACCTGCTTGCCTGTATCTGTCTGTTTGTCTCCTTGATTTCAACTGTATCATCCTGTGTGTGTGTGTGTGTGTGTGTGTGTGTGTGTGTGTGTGTGTGTGTGTGAAAAACCAGTGTCTGTCCATCTACGAGTCCCTTTCCCTCTCACACATGACTTTCTCTCCCAGTCCCCTCCCCCTCTCTCTCTCTCTCACTATATTTCCCATTCACCCTCAGTGACCCTATCTCGCCTTCCTTGCTCACGTGACTACCATGCTTTCAACCAATTGTCATGCCTCCCTCCTCATTCATCCAATCATCCCACCCCACGTATCTATTCTGGCAGCCCAACTCTTGCCTCTTCTTAACCTCACGCCCAGTCCCTATGTCAGATAATAATAATAAATAATAAGCATTCTTCTATCGCCCACACTCATCCAATCTCCTCTTTCCTTTATTACTTCTTTCTGTTATTATTTACTTATTTTTACTATTATTCTTTACTTCTTTTATCATCCATTTATTCTTTCCTTCCATCTCTGTCTGCTTTTGTTGCTTTTTTTTTTTTTTTGTAGCCTACTCATCAAATTATTCCTTCTATTATCTCGCTATTTTTATTATTAATCTGTCTCTTCCCATTTATATCTTTCAGCTTCTTTGGCCTACTCATTAATTGACCCTTTTATAAATAAATTTCCTGTTTCAGCATTTTTTTTTTGTTTATCGCTCTCTTATTATTGTCTTTTATCTCTACTTCATTTCTCCATCGCCCACTTATCGGCTCCTAACTTTCTTTCACATTTCCTATCATCCCTCTTTCTATATATGATTCTGTTACCCTGTTATCTTTCTCTTCCTTCTATTCACACACACACCGAGTTTTTACGTTTCTTTCATACATCTGCTTCTTTTTTAAAATTTTGTTTTATCTTTTTTCCGAAATTTATCAAGTTTCTTTTCTGCTTCCCTCTTTTCATCTCTTTCATCATTTTCTCCTCTGCATATTTTCCAGTTTTTGTCTCTTTCCTTTTCTCTTTTTCTACTTTTTCTTCTCTTACAATCTTTATTCTTTCTCCTTTTATTCCTCCTTCCTTTGTCATTTTCCTCTTACATTTTCCTTCCTTCTCCATTTTCCTCTCCTCTCTTTCTCCCTCTCTCTCTAACTGTATTATGGCTTTTATATATATCACCTTATATTATGCTCCTTGGTTTTTCTCCTTCTCTTCCACTTCCCCGCTTCACTGCCAAATTAATCTATGTTCCCGTTTTCTTTCAATGCCTGTTATTATTATTTTTTTTTTATGTTTTATTGTTCTCTCCACACCCACTCTCTCTCTCTCTCTCTCTCTCTCTCTCTCTCTCTCTCTCTCTCTCTCCTCCATCCCCCCCCCCATCCCCCCCCCCCTCTCTCTCTCTCTCTCTCTCTCTCTCTCTCTCTCTCTCTCTCTCTCTCTCTCTCTCTCTCGCGGTTGACCATTACTCGGGTTTTTGTGGCTAAGACCGGGACCCGCCTCTCTGTGACCTCATGGTAACTGGAAGCTGGCGGGGCAGTCACGACTTTCAGGCTCACCCGCTGAAGGAGGCCAGGCAGGGGGAGCAGGGAGAGAGAGAGAGAGAGAGAGAGAGAGAGAGAGAGAGAGAGAGAGAGAGAGAGAGAGAGAGAGAGAGAGAGAGAGAGAGAGAGCGAGCAAGGGGAGCAAGAGAGAGCAAGGGGGTAGTAGGGAAAAGAGAGAGAGAGAGAGAATGAAGTAGCAGAGGAAATATAGAGAGGAAGGAATCGAAATGGAAGAGAGAGATATAGTAAGAGAGAAAAATAGGTATCAAGAGAGAGCAGGATAAAATTAGCAGAAGGGTGAGAAAAGGAATTGAGCAGAAGAAAGAGATGAAGAGAGGTGTAACAAAAAAGATATCGTGATTGGAGTGGAGGAGAAACAGCAAGTAAGAGGTGGAGTAGTAGGTAATAGGTAGACTGATAGGGAGGAAATGGGGGAAATGGGGGGGAGTAGTGTAGGTGGAAAATGTATGACAAAGGATTACAGAGGATTTTAATGTCTTGTCAAATAGCAACAAGCCTACAAACTACTATTGGTCCTTGCAGGGCTGTTGTATCATTTCTATCATAAATCATCTATTAGCACAAGGTAAAGGATATAAGAGTGAAAGGTTTCTCCCCCACCAAAAAAAAAAAAAAAAAAAAAAGAGGACAGAAGAAAAGGGAAGTGGAGAAGGACAAAGAATACTAAGAAGGGCTATCAGGAGGTAAATAAGTATGAGGGGAAAATGAGACCGTAAGAGTGGTGAAAACTAATGGAAAACTTGTGTGAAAACCAAGTGAGGAGAGGTAGGCGGAGGGAGAGGTGGGTGGAGAGGTAGGCGGAGGGAGCGGTAGGTAGAGAACAGTAAAGAGGGAGGAAGGAGGGAGAGTAACAAGGAGGAGGAGGACAAGCATCTGGTATGAGCAAATGTAAGTCCAAGAGAGGGATTATCATGAGGGACAATACGATAGTGCTACCGTGTGTTTGACGCAAAAAGTCAATATGTAATGTATGTCTATCCACAAGACAAGTGATGAGAGTATGAGTTTCCAATGGGTTAGTTTGCCAGGGACAACTTCGCCTATCACCACCTTTCCCTTCCTGGTGCTCATTGACCAGACCTTCACTACCACTGATTATCATGCAACTCACGCACACCATGACCCTCTATGATGCATTGCACGTAATGGCCTTCAGCTATGCACTATACATAATATATGCGCCAAAAATGCAGAAAGGGAAAAACGTTACTGTTGGACAAAACTATGAAGGATGATTGTCCCTCTGAAAATAATATTATAGGCTACAGTATAATATGTATACCTCGTGTAAGAATAAGGAGTCATACATTATTTAATAATTGATATATACGAGTACCGAAATCTAGATCTTGAAGTTATTGATGGACTCAGTCTACATATTCATGAGATCACGTACAAAACACACACTACGACGCATCCATATGCAGTAAATAATAGAAAAAAAGACAGCTCATACCAAGCAAAAACCTGCCTGCATCTGCCCTCCAACCCTTTATTTCCTTCTTCCCGGCGAGGCTGCTGCGCCACTCTCCCGGCCTCCCTGTGGCGGCGCCGGGGGCATCATGACCTCAGGGTCACTCAGGGTAATTATCGTCCCGCAGCAGCTTCCTGTCCGTCCCCCGGCACTGATTTGTGGCGCGACTAGTCCTGGGAGTGAGACAAACCCAGCACTACGGTTCAACATGTCCTGGGAGTGAGACAAACCCAGCACTAAGGTTCAACATGTCCTGGGAGTGAGACAAACCCAGCACTAAGGTTCAACATGTCCTGGGAGTGAGACAAACCCAGCACTACGGTTCAACATGTCCTGGGAGAGAACAATCCCACTACAAAGTCTCAACTCGTCATGGGAGAAACACAGTCTATATTCTGCTCTACCACAACTTACACCTACACCAAGCACAGACATAATGTTAAGTCTTTCTTTTTGTCTTTTGAATATTCATAACATTTAACACTTTACCGTTCCAGACTATATTTCATAAAATCCTTCATTATATGTCCAAGCTTTAGAACTTTTCTGCGTTAACAAAATCGGGATAATTGATTGTATATAATTATGTTAGGGGAGAAATAATCATATGCCTTCATACCATATTCACTTCATGGACAAGTGATATCACAGGCAAAGTTGCCCATTCCGAGGTTGTGTTGGTAACGTTTCACATCCTCAGATATAAAGAGAGAGACGTGTGGGAATATCACCAATACTGGAACTATATTAAAGAGGTCAATTTACGATGCTTGATGGACCTGCGAATAGCAACTGATTTTCGGTTTGAAAGAATTTTATTTCTCAGCCTCCACTGATGTCATTCGTTACCCCGACCATTGAACTACAAATCCAGTTAGAGAGCCCACAGCTCGGCCACCTCTCCTTTGATCACAACGGCAAATATCAACACGTCTTCACCATCAAAGTTGACACATGAACAGCAGGCAGGCAGTGAGTGTTGTGACAGTGGCAGCAGTATGTGGGGACGGCAGCAGCAGCAGCAGTTGGTAATAGCGTGGGGGTGATTACAGATGGGCCTCACCACTGACCACCAGGCCCCGGGCTGTAATTAACCCTACCCTGCCCTGCTATGCCATGCCCTCCCTTACCCCTACCACGGACTGCCCTTGCTACTACTCTTTACTACCCTACTACTTCACATCTTACCCTTGCCCTTGTTTTTGTGCCCTTGCCTTCCTTCCCTGTCTCACGTATCAACCTTGTATTTTTCTTGGTCCTTGCATACCCGTCTACTGTTACTGCCCTTACCTACCCTGTTACACACCTTACCCTTGCCCTTTGTGCCCTTGCCTACCCTGCTCTTACCAGTCATGAATCCCTCTCGTCATGCCCCCACCCTTCCCCCTTCCTTGCCCCTGCCCCCACCATGTCTCCACCTAACAACAAGTCTCGAGGGATAAAAAAGAAGGGCAATTTCCACAGCAATCATGTTTTTCCTTCCCTTTTTGTAACTGAATTAGATTATGTAGGGAGACGTCTTGTCAAGGGAAGTGGCTAGCAGTGATTATCAGGCCAGCTTAAGGGGATAATTTCTTCTAGGAGAATTGGAGGGCTACTTTATTCCTCCTAATTATACCAAGAACCAGACTATCTCGGCAGGTAAAATGGGGATCATTATTGTATGGCAGAGTTTGAAGGAATCAGTAGCCTTCCAATTTAGGCTACTTGCTCACTCTCTGTCACCTCACATGTGCATCATATTTTCTTTTGTGTCTGGGTGTTGTTCATAATTAATCCTCTTTGTGGTGAGTCAAATAATTGTTAATACTTTATCACAAAATAGTATAGGAAGGCGAACCTTTATCGAGCGCATCTGGGGACTGAATTTATTAGTTCGTGAGAAGTATAAATTACCAACATCAAGACCAATAGAATACTAGACCCACATGACACTTTACCCCCACGACAGAACAACTGGCTGGCAAAATCCATTATGAACTAGAGTGCTGGACATCGAATTGAATGAGAGTGGACTTTTTTTAATGTGATGGTATAATTAAAGAAGATTCAGTTAATATCCTCTAAAATAAAGTATCCAGCAGTAATTCTTCAAAAGCTTACAACATTACTTTTAACCCTTTTACTCTGAGGGTATGTTTGTTACAGTATAGTATCATTATAGTATCATTCACGACTATTATTTTGATGAACTAAGTGCTCCAAACACCAACTGAGTAATCAAATAAAGCCACGAACATGACTGCAGAAGATTCGACGCATTATCAGAGGTAAACAAATGACAATAAAATTACGTACTTTTATACCAACCTAAAACAAAATTCATAATAACTTTCAGTGGTGAACTTTTATGACCCGTGTTGTAGTTATGGTTTTGAAATGGCCTGTGTTAATACTTTGGGTCTCTCCTAGGCCCTGGGATAGACAGTGCCGTTACTCCCTCGTTATTTTGTACAGTTGCAGACAGTACTTCCTTTCTACTCGGGGCCTTATACCAAACTCTGAACGAAATAGCTGACTAGTTTGAGCAATGTTGTTTACTAGTGATGTCTCCTTTGATTCTGATACAGTTTGAAAGGTGTTGTAAGGAACTAATGAAGGCCACTGCACTACCCCCACCAACACCATCACTGCCACGTCTCCTCCTCGGCCACTTTCCCACGTCCCAGCAACACACCTGAGCCCTCGTCTGTCTGCCCGGTTAATTACGGCAGGTAATCTGGCATCTTGGCGGCGGACCGAGCTACCGGAGACTGCCACTTGCCTCAGCGGACACTGCAATTAGCGGACACTGCAATCAGCGCCCACTCCTGCAGGCGGCCAGTGGCGGAGGTGGGCGGGATGGGGCAGAGGTGGGCGGGGAGAAGCATGGGAGAACATCTACTTATAAGGGAGGTGGATAGGGGTGCAACAGAACAGGTAGTGGGATAAGTAGCACAACAGAGGCTTGGCTGACTTACCAGGTGACACAAAGGTGAGAGAGTTGAGTTGGCTGCATACTATAATGTTCCTGAAAAGCGGCAACAGCTACTCATGCTCAGATTCCATTAATTCTATTTTTGCTTGTATTTTTTTTTTCTGACTCTTGTATGAATTAATATTGGCTGGAAGCGACAGGTTGGGTGGAGCAAAAGGACCTTGAGGAGTGAATGGTGCAGGAGGAAGGACGGACGGACAGACGGACGGACAAACGCGTCAGGTTCAATCAGCTATATAGTAAATGCATGTGATACCAAAACATACACCACATACACATACCCATTTTCATTTCCACGGAAGTACAATTCGTTGATTTAGCACTTTAACTATTTTTTACAACAAGTTCAGGATACCACAGTGGCTGAAGGACTAGGGAGTGTGTCAGTATATTGGGTGATGCACAGTGTATCATTTTGTATATTGTACCATTGGGTAGTGTAAATACAAGAGTGAATTAGACCTCTACATATATTAATTAAAGGAAGTTGAAAGGCGCGAGGACGGGGTAAAGTTTTGTGCGCAGTGATGCAAATGAGGGAGGAGTGTTATAAGTGGGAGGGTGGTGGCACGGAACACCACCAAATAACCGGTTTCCTTTGACTGTAATAACCCCCAACAGTTGTGGTCGGTCAGTGGACTCCCGCGGTGCAAGTAGCGACCCGACCCACACAGCACGGCGGGGGCCACTCACACACACATATTCACTCACTCACTCACTCACTCACTCACTCATTATCTCTCTCTCTCTCTCTCTCTCCTCTCTCTCTCTCTCTCTCTCTCTCTCTCTCTCTCTCTCTCTCTCTCTCACAAAGTTGGTAAAAGCAGAAGTTTCATTGGCAAGGGAGGGTTATAGGGGGAACGAAAAACTTGTCAATTCTGTGTTAATTAACCCTCTATAATGATGACAAAATGGATCAAGGGTTTAGGTTGGCCATTGCTTTCAGAATACGGTATCCAAATTACCCACAGGATGCTACGGAATAAATAAAAATTATAAAGCGGTTTCACAAGTGCGGAAGGGAAGAAAACAGACTAGTAACTAAGGTGAAAAAAAAAAAAAAAAATAATAATAATAATAATAATTATGTCTAAATAAATATACAGAACTAATCCAATGCTTCCAATACATACATCCTATATTAGTGTATGACAGACAGACTGAAGGCAAGTTACGCCATACACGAAGGTTACCAGACACAAACGAAGCATTAATTACAACCCTAAGATGCACCAGTGACGAGGCTCAACACAGGGAGAACCAAGGTGCGCCATCTGTCTGTCTGTCTGTCCGCCTTGGTGGGAGCTGGATGGTTGTATGGTTGTAGCTCCTCGAAGGTCAGGCTCATTACTGGTAGCACTCTTGCATATGTGTGTGTATGTGTGTATGTCCAGTTGTGTATGTAGTGAGAAGATCATGGACCTATTCACTGCATAACATTATTTTTTGAAGGAATAGATAATACTGATATGGGATTATCACTTTATTTTCCACATGAGATTTTGGTTATCCCACTTTGCTTAAAATTATGCATAAAAAGAAATCAGTTTTGGTATACGACAGTTTCCCTTATTTTCATTGATTTCCATCTCTTTTTTTATCAGATCTAATCACAGCCTTCCGTGTCAGGGGAGGATGGACATTGGAATATGAAGACGGGACGATGGAGGGGAGAGAAGAGGAGACGGACGGGGCAAGGTGAGTCTCAGGAAGGGATAATGAGACCGGGTTTTTGTTTGGCGGCGGTCAGGTGATTGCAGATGGAAGGGAAGATGAATGGCTTTACCTTGTTCCTGATCTGGGGCCGCTCACCTAATTGCACACTTCTGGATATATCAAAGCATCCTATAATTTTCTTTGTGTGTGTGTGTGTTTTAGATGCACCTCCATTCTATTCATATATATATATCTACTACTGACCGAGAGAGGCGAAAATAATCAATTACGTGGCTGTGAGTATCATTATAGCACCTCGAGAATTTCTTTATACTGCTGTAGGAGAATCGAAACCTTGTATAAAATTATTGCTGGAGTATGGCGGTAGATAACTGATGCTCTCTATTGCACTGTGTAATTTAGATTCTTCCAAACTATATTACAAAACAGATTCCTCACTCATTTTTGAGGTACAAGTTGAATTTCTGACATAGTTTGAAGAAATCAGTTGCTCTACCATTTGACTACGACACATAAGTCCCATAAGACTTAGCACACAGTATTATAAAACGTAGGAGAAAACATTGCAGTGTAATCGTTTATCAATTTTGTTTACAAAGTTTAAAAATTGTCCGTGAAAAAAAAAAAAAACGTAATTTGCCAGTATACTGTACATTCTCTGCCAAAGGTTCTGACTCATCGGACAACCAACAAGCTCTTATGATGAAAATTATCTAGAATGTTGGGAATGTAATTTATGGATGAATTTATGTGGACTTGTAGTATAAGCACAGAAATACACGTTCAATACTATTGCCTTGAATGGACAAAATCAACCAACAGCTACTGACGGGCAGTAGGAGAGCTATAAATTTTGTCTGCATTTGTACTTTACTCATTCTACCGATGATTTCAAGTCTCATTCCTTCTCAGTCTACTTTACTTTTCTCAATCTACAAACTCAGCTCTACTCTTCTCGTTCTATTTAACTCATCTCAATCTACTAAACTCTTCACAGTCTAGTGTACGATACTCTTCTCAGTCTAGTTAATTAACTTTTCTCAGTCTACCTACCTGTCACATCAAGTTGTCTGGTGCCTGGCGGGGGTAGGACTGTACTGTACACTTAAGGGGAGATTCTTTTGTTGGTAAATTGAAAGGTCTTTGATTCTTCCAAACTAAGACACGAAACAACAGATCTCCTATTATTACCACTGAGGTGATTTGTTTCCTGGAATAGTTTGGAGGAATTAGAGACCTCCCAATTCACCAACAAGAAAATCTCCCCTTTAATAAGAACCTCAAATACAGAGCAGCTTCCGGCCATTCTTATTGATTCAGCGATTGGATGCGGATGGCGATGGCTGTGTCTAGAATTATTACGTCGCCTGGTATTTATGGAGTTGTGTCATGCGAACCTCACACACCAACGCCTCACCAGACGGGACACTCGAACGAAGAGGCCGATAAATGCATACATGTATTCCTATTATTTTCTTTTACCAACTATCTGATGCTTTTAAGGGGAGATTCTCTTGTTGGTGAATTGGAAAGTCTGTGATTCCCGCAAACTATGCCACGAAACAGATCCCATATTAGTGTACCATTGAGGGTGTCTGTTTCCTGGCACAGTTTGGAGGAATCACAGACCTTCCAATTCACTAACTAGAGATTTCCCCTTAATAATTATATATATTTTTTTTGGGTTGGGTGGAGTGAAGTTAGAAAGTATTGTATTGTGTTCGAGTATTAAAAATGTTAAATATCATTCACCAAATATTATTACTAACAAGACTCAAAAATGTGAAATAATCGGCCATCAAATATAGGAAAACTGGCCACTTTGATCTGAGTTGATAGCTTCATTCATCACAAGGAGCTGTCTAGTGTGGTACTCACTCCTCGAATTTTTATTTTCCGTTCATTTTCTTTCTGTTTAATTATTTTTGTTCTGACTGTGGACACGAACCGAGGCTCACACCACATCTTTCATACGCAACAAACAAGCCCAAACTTCCCGCTCTCATACTTAGTTACACACACACACACACACACGGAAGCGCAAGCGCACACAAACACACACATATATATATAATTATATATATCGGCCGAAATACCAAAGTACAGTATTTATACGATTATTAATCTCAATTTATCGGAAAAAATCTGAGTAAAATTGATCACCCTTAAATGGTTTCACAACATTAACAAAACAAACAAATGACTGACTCCCTCTCCCTCCCCTCCCTCCATCCCTTCACCATCTTCCGGGGAGGATGTAAACAGAAAAACAACAAGTAGTTGATCTCCCAGAAGACGGCCAAGTGGAATTTCCTCGTCTCTTACATGACGCCATATCCCGGGGTGGTGGAGTATCCCAACGTGGCCTCCCTTCCGTTCCGCCTTGGGTTACAGGATAAAGTGTGAGAATATCTGAGTATTAACATTTTCCCTTGAAGAACTTTGGAAGACTCACATTACGGGGATTGTCAGACAGCTGGCCAGTTGGCAGTGGCACATGATCCTTGGAATAGATCCTTGTAAGTTTTAGTTCACCTACAGCATTAGATATCCTTATATGCTTAATTAATTAAAGAAATTATATAAACAATCCTGACTTAAATCACACCTTGTAATAAGCAACAGTTACGGTGTCAGACTTATCGTATGGGAATATAATCATCATGAATTACTACGGAAAGCGTTATACGTAAATCTCCTACAATGATGAGTTGTTGGGAAAGGTTCTGCTTCCCTTCACTCTATGATACGCCATTCATGTTAAGTGTCACTCACTACCCTGTCATAACAACGAACACACCCAACAATTCATCCTCCTTCTGTTGCCTCCACTCGTCCAATTTCTTCCTTCTGTTTCCTCTTACACACCATCATGTATTATGTCCTTGCCTCAGCTATTTCCTCCCTTCCTCCCTAACACCTGCCCCACTATACTTAATCTCTTCTTGAGAATACATGATCCACTCTCTCACAATTATAATCCGCCTTGGTGATGTTCTCCCTGCCACCGTAATTACATATAATGTAGGGTTGACTTGTTTCATTTAATTACGATGTCCTGCCTTCCTCCCACACACCCTCTGACTATCTATTAAAAGCAATCAATTTATCTCTATCTCTCTTTGCTATATTTTCCTCACATTGGCCTACCTGTACTTAATGACACACACACACACACACACACACACACACACACACACAAATCGCTCTAGTTCAATCAATAATGATTTTCCACATTTTTTAAACGTTCGCTTAAAACTAAAACAAGTGTCTAAAAAACAAACCAAGAGTTCTCCCCAGCAGCAGTACTGTACACACACACACTACTTAGCGTCACAAAGCCTCGCGTGCTATACATCGTTGGGGGGAAGCTGCGCCAAAACCACAGACTCATTCATGTTGCTCCCGGGTCCTCATTCATTAAGATCTGACAGTCCTTGAACATTCTCAGGCTCGTCCCTCAGTAGTCGAACATCTGAACACACATCCAGCTGTCTTATAGATGACCGAAGACTATACATTTAGATTACAGATGAAGCAAACCTGAAACACCATTAGTCTGAATCACTGAAACTCTATAATATTACAGGAAGGACGGAAAACATGCATCAACCGTGCCTGAGAGGACTGGGTCTTGTACCGAGAAATAAAAGTTTCGGCAGTCTTCTTAGGTAATTAGTTTCGTGGACTTGATTCGCGATTGCATGAATCTTGAACGTTCAGAGTAACGGTTGTGTAAATCATATTAAAACACACACACACACACACACACACATCTTCAAGGAATTCGATCATAAACACATGACGCAGTTTCGCAGGATATACGGATTATACTCCATTGTGGTGGTTGTGATGTAATTAAAAGAGGCATTGTCTGAGTGTGTGTGTGTGTGTGCGTGTGTGTGTGTATGTGTGTGTGTGGTAGGGGTGGGGGAAGGTGACAGAAAGAAAGTGGGTGATTGAAAGCAGTATTCATTCAATGACACTAAGATTTTTTTTTTTTTTTTGACAAATAGGAGGGGTTGGTTAGGATAGATTTAATTTGGTAAGGTTAGGTTAGGTTAGGTAAGAGTGGAAATGGGAAGGGATGGAAAAGAATGGAATGAGAAGATGTAAGGAAGTAGTATCCATTCAATGACACTAACTATTTTGTTGACGAATGGAAGGGGTTGGTTAGGATAGGTTTAATTAGGTAAGGTAAGGTTAGGTGAGATTAGAGTGAAAATGGGAAAGGATGGAAAAGAATGGAATGACAAGATGTAAGGACGTATAGTGGTCGTCATTGTGAAGGGGCGGGGTGGGGCGGGACGGGGCACGAGTCAGACCTGCAGCCTATCAGTCTTAATTCACGGGTGATGAATGTCTCACGCCTCCGACACCCGGCTCCTGGACCATACCCCCATCCCCCCCCCCCATCCCCCTCCCATCCCCGTCGGTCTTTACACTCAAACTCTCCCGTGGCAGCTTCCCATTTATCTAGATCAAACCTTTATCCCAGTCAGACCCTTATATCGAACAGTTCCTTATTCTATCCTTTTCTTATCTCGGTCTCTTATTCCAGTCTCATCTTATTCCAGCATTACATTTCAGTCTCATATACTACACTTTTCGTATCCCAGGCTCTCTTTCTTATTCCAGACTTTTCGTATCCTAGTCTCTCTTTCTTATTCCAGACTTCTCGTATCCCAGTCTCTCTTTCTTATTCTAGACTTTTCGTAATCCAGTCTCTCTTTCTAGCCCCTGACTTCTAATGACATGTTGTTTTCCTGGATGACGACACGTTACCAAATGAACCACCTTCGGGCTACGATACTTGCCCACTTCAACCCGGATTCTGCCCCGTTGTTTCAACCTGATTTGCTAACATGTGTGTTCAAGGAGCTATGTATATATACTGAATAATTTTCTTTACAATTTTCCTTTGCAGTTATCTTACCAACACTATGAAAAAGCACTGGACTCAAGGACAAGCGCCTGCAGGACTAAGAAGTTTTGTTTTTGCAAATATCTCATAACAGTGACAAGTAAATGGAATTTGGTTTTATATATCGCTAGCAAATTGCACATAATTATAGGAAATGGAATGATCGAACTGTCTGGAATACATATGATTTACTTGCGCATTTGTCCTTCCATTAATTGTATTGTTACATCTTGAACCATAAAAATTATTGGAATGTGTATTTCCAATTTACACAATGGTGGATAGAGGCACAAAGAAAATAATAATTTCCATATTATATTGTGGAGTATTAAGACGAGGTGTGGACTGGTGTAGATAGAGGTGGTGTGGCGTTGATAGGAGTGAAGTGGAGTGGTGTGGTGTTTTGTGGTGTGGCTTAGCCTGACATGGTGGTGGTGTTAATAGGAGAGTTGTGGCGTGGATAGGAGTGGAGTGGCTTAGCCTGACATAGTGTGATGTGAATAGGAGAGTTGTGGCGTGGATAGGAGTGGTGTGGCGAGGTGTGGTGTGTGGGTGGGTACCAGCACTGCCAGCCACAACACCACTCTGGCTGGTTGGCTGGCCTACCCTGCGGCCCCGGGCTGACCTCCGACCTTGCCTGGGGCTCCTGCCAGATGCACCACATTACCAGCCACTCCATCCTATCCTTATTTATTCATTACATCCGGTGCTAAACATTTTAAGTTATTTCATAGCTTCAAAAAACGTATTATGCTCGTTACCATGACTTTGCTTTGAGACTGCATGGTCGTGTTGGGTAAGTCACTTCTTTAAATAAATGAGCAATAGGATTTTCAGTTCGTCTTCTGACACTTATTTGTATGAATTAAACAACAAGATTCAGTTCATTCAAGAGGCCTGGGCACATTACTGCTCGAGGCTGGAGTTGAGAGTGAAAAATTATGAAACAAAATGAAAAGTACTGAAAACAGACGGTTGTGTGAATTAAAAAAGATACAGTTCATTCGAGAGGCCTGGGCACTTTACTGCTCGAGGCTGGAGTTGGGTGTGAAAAATAGTGAAAAACACTGAAAAGCACGAACGAGTCCACGTTATAATTTCCAGGTGAACATTCCAGCAGTATTACTCTCAATTTACCATTTTATTTAGGATCGAAATTCAAACCCAATGCCACTCGGCCTTCAACCAAGCAAAATAAGCAACCATCCATCCAATCCACCATACCTACCCTAACCTAACCTAGCCTAACCTAGCCAACCAGCCATCCATCCAATCCACCAAGCAACCAACCGATTAACAAACCAACCTATCAATCAACCGAGATACTGACTGACTGACTTATCAACCAACCAACCAACCAACCCACCAACCAAACATCAAATGTAGGCAACTGATTCCCTCAAACAACGACAGGAAACAGACAAGGACCTCAGTATACAAGAGAGTAGTAGCTATGTTTTGTGGCACAGTGTTGAAGAAATTAGTGGGATCCATCTCATCGACAACACATGCATGGCCCCCTCAATAACAAGACCTGGGTGGAGTTGGTGGTCATTGCCCTCAGTCCTGCCTCCTGCCCGGATATGACTGACTCTTTATCACCAGTCGTCAGAGGCTCTTACATGCCCAGTTACCTCCAGTCAGCTCGCACTCATCCCTTCAGGCTCTCATCGTCTATTATTTAAGGAGATAGTAGTATACTTTTGATACACTGGAGCTCCTTGATTCCTCCTTAGTATGTCAAGTAACAGCACCGGATTAACAAGAGTAATGGTGGCCTGTTGTTTGGAATAAGTTGCAGGAATCAGTTGCTGCAGAGTTTTTTTTTACCAACACTGTACTGCCCCCTTAAGTAAAGAGGTATTTTATTAGCTGATTACCGGCCCCAGGCACTGCATGAGACCACTTTACATAATTTTGAAGGACCAGGTGGGATTGGTATAACATTAGACACATTTTATGGGTTGTAGAAGCAAGTTATTGATTGGCTGTCAAAAGTCATGCTGATAAGGAGCCACGATATATAGTGATACAAGAGAATTTCAACCATCTGGGATTATGCCTAATTCAGTCCAAAATATACACCCTCTAGGTAAGAATATTTTGCCTTATAAAAAACGTATAATATAAGCAGGAACTGGTTTAAGGGGAATATACTGGGCTAACCCAAAATATAATCTCCAAGACTAAATAATACTCAAGGTGACGTTAATATTTGGCCTACGGTGGAATCCTCACGACAAACCCCAAACACACTCAAAGGCTAGATTACAAAATTCCACAGATTCATAAGGTTTAAGAATTATAATTATAATATAAATACTTTGATACTTATAAACCATCTCTCTGAATTATGTTGATCAACCAGCACTTGGTATTCGCTTACCTAGAAAAGAAAAGAAAAATATATAGAGAAGACATAAATTTCATCACATTTGATTTAGTTTCATGTGTTAAATGAAATGGTTGTCTCAAAATAACTGTCCTAAAATGTTAATCATATTTGTATACGTCATTAAACATATGACACCAAGCCATGAGTCACCTGTCTGAAGGAGAAGGTTAATTAAGGTAGCCGGTGTGTTACACTTCTGATCCCTCCACTCTGTGCCAAGGGAAAGAAAGTGAGCACCGATACCTGAGTTTAGGCACGAGGTGGGGGAGTCAGTGGCCTCGACGACAACGTGTCCCTCTTGAAAGCAGAAATAATGAGAGACAAAGAGCAAGTGAGGTACAAAGGGGGAACGAGAAGTGGAACAGTATGATGAGCAGAAGATGAGGTGAATTCTACTAATCCAATATATATATAGCTAGTAGTTCATAGAGATTGTGTAGTTTGTATATAGATGATAATAATAAGGTGTTAACACTCTATGGTACTCGAGTTTATATACGTGCAGTTACGTACCTTGAATATGGGCCAGCTAAGTGATAGATGAAAACACTAATATTGCATGAGAGAGAGAGAGAGAGAGAAGAGAGAGAGAGAGAGAGAGAGAGAGAGAGAGAGAGAGAGAGAGAGAGAGAGAGAGAGAGAGAGAGAGAGAGAGAGAAGGAGGGAAAGAGAAAGAAAGAGAAAGAAGGAGAGACCAGAGATGGGGAGAGACTGAGTGTGAGGTGAGAGCGAGGAGAGAGAAGTGGGGCAGTGAGTGTGAGTGACGGAGGACAGGTGTGAGAGGGAATGCTTCATGTTAAATAGATTAGGCACACAACAGTCAACAGATTCTGCACTTCACCATTTAACACTTTCTCGGTTTCCTCCTAAATGTGCTGCTATCCACAGCAAGAATCTCGATAAAATTACTAAAATCGACTTCATTTACGCCACATTTACCTTAATTGACCATTTCCACAACTTCTGTCAGCTTATTTACACAAAATTCTTATCTGAAATGGCGTCCTCTCTTACGTGAACATCGAAGCTAAATGATTTTCTGACACCACTATGATCCTGAGCCAAAGATCTCTATCTCCTCCTCCTCCTCCTCCTCCTCCTTCTCCTCCTCCTCCTCCTCCTCCTCCTCCTCCCGTGGTTTCTGTACAGCCGCAGACATGAAGTTCATCTTTCCTCCTCAGTGACTCCATGCTACTAGTTTGTGCATTATATTTAAGGAAAAACACGATTTTTAAAAATAGAGGTAAATGCAACAGTATGCCTTTTCAAAACTTCATGACCTCAATATCATGACAGAATATAATTGGAACAGTGGCATACACACTCACATACATGTATATACACGAGGAATACAAACACGGGCAGTATACCTGAGGAATTATACAGTAGTCTTATCAATGTTACATGTATTGTATGAACGCGGTTTGAAAGAAAACCTGTAAAGTCGAGACTAACATTTGTTGAGTTTGCAACAATACACAAAAAAAAATATTCTCTTGACTTCCACTCGTTCGCACACACGTTTCGCATACGGACAATTTAATAACAATCATATAATCAGTCATAAATATCCACCCATTAAAACATTAATAAAGTTTACATCATGGAGTTGTGAGGATTTCTATTATTTATGTTATGTTTGTAGTTGCATCGACACGTGGAGAAGCAAATTGTTTTTCCCTTCCAACGCCCAGAAAATATAATATACATATACTCGTAGATACACGCTGAAGAAGAAGAAGAACAGCAGGGGGTGAGACGAAACTTATACCCTCGACTGTACGTGGCTGAGAGCTGTGAATCTCGGCATAATGTATGGCTCGGTGCAAGAAGACCCGGTAGTTACGTTCCGTGTGGCCAACTTTACAGAATTCACCAATATTACCGGTGAAAGATATGGCGTGTTGATGTTCGGGTGTATGAATTATCCCCTACGCCCACCTGACAAATTAGTGTCTAGGATAATCCGGCTTAGAATTAATTCACCTCTCACTCTCTCTCTCTCTCCCTCCACCTCTCTCTCTCTCTCTCTCTCTCTCTCTCTCTCTCTCTCTCTCTCTCTCTCTGATTTGTAGTTATTATCTTATTTTCTCTATATGGAGCAACACTATCTTTCATTTTCATGCTTCTATGAAAATGTATGACCATAATGTGTGTGAGAATGTACTATATTATTTATCATGTGTGTGTGTGTGTGTGTGAGTGTGTGTGTGTGTGTGTGTTTAACTGTATATAAGTGCTTACATATTTCGCGCAGGCTAAACAATATGTATGTCTACGTACTGTATATGTATGTGTAAGACTGTGTGTATGTGCCTCTTCGCCATATGAGTTTTACATCCATGGCCTCATCACATTGGAGTCCACAACATCCATGACTGTTTTATTAAGAGTCTACGGACCTTAGTTATCAGCCATCAGAATAATGTTCCCTTTCTCATATTAATATAGATTTGAAGGTCACCATGACGAAAAAAAAAATGTCATGTGTTTTTTATATGTTTTACGTTTCTGGTATTACAAGTCCAGGAACTTAATTTTTCTTAAACTGTACTACAAAGATAAGAAGGTCGGTCATATCAAGGAAGAGGAACCATATAAATTTAACACTTTGTATTGGCAATTCAAGGAGTGTTGACATACTGTACTTAATGCCTCACAAAACGAGAGTAATCTACTGTATTGTTCACTCCAGACTTCACTCCACCACCTTACTACAACAACAACAACAAAAGCAACAGCAAAAACAACGTGAGAGAAGTTATGAGTCCTCCTGCGGCCTGATGCACAACTGAGCTAACAGAGACATAAACAACACTACACACGCGCGCGCGCACTGGCAAAAACAGAACCACAGCCATAAAGAACAGATACGTCTGTATGATTTACCCAAGGAGCTCCAGGTATGTTTCTCTCCTCTCTACAACCGAGAGCGAGAGAGAGGGAGAAAAAAAATAATATATATGAAATCGATCTTAGTGTTTTTGTTATTTCACGGGAACAAGTGTCACCCACCAGATATTATGATCCCACGGCCGCAGCTCACAAACAGGACCACAGTAAACCTCATGTCGGGGTCGCGGCTACATCGAGTTCCAATCGCAGTTTCTCCCCGTGGAACAAGGTGGGCCGGGGTGTTTAGTGGCTGGTAATGACAGGTGTTGGGTGGCCGGGGACTTAAGTTATTGCGGGCCTTCCTGGGTTCCCTCACTCCTCCTCTAGGCGCATGTTTGATAATGGAAAGAAAACCACAGAATCTCCCTGCCCTGCCCTGTGGTTGTGTTGCTGGTCTGGTGAATACGTGCTACTGTTATCTGCCCCCACCCCACTATCCTCACTCTCCCTCTCTCACCCACACACCACCCACACACACAGACCGTTTCTCCATTCGCTCGCTTTGACTGCCTCTGTGTGAAGACTTGTGTCATGGTGTGTGTTTGTGTGCTTGTGTGTGTGTGTGTGTGTGTTCTTTTGTTACAGTCACCCTGTCTCCATCTGCACGTCAAATCTGTCCTCTCAATCACGTTCCTTCATAATTTTCCAACAACTGTAACAACAAATATATATATTATGCTTGAAGTTTCTTTGCCTCCCAAAAAACAATAGTGACTTGAACATCAGAAGCTAATAATATCAATTGCAATACTGTACAGAGGGAGCAAGATACGATTACTGCAAGACTTTTTTTAGCACACTCAGTTACGCTTCGGTTAACATACGTGTGGAACAGAATGTGTCATATTAAGAGTCTCTATTATTCTATCCAGTATTTTCTTATCTGGCCCAACCTCAGTTAAAATTCATGGTTTTTATATTTTTCATCCTGAGAGTATTCACAGCGACACATGGGATTATGCTTACGATGCTATTTGGATTTGTATCTTCCTGAAGTTGATTTGCATATGCACATTCACCGTCAGTATGAATGACAGAATAACCAAAGAGAAAGTAATCCTCCCCTACCATTGTTTTGATCAGAGAGAGAGAGAGAGAGAGAGAGAGAGAGAGAGAGAGAGAGAGAGAGAGAGAGAGGGTACACACGGCTGCCAACTTAATTTATATATTTTTTACTCACGATTGTATGTAGCCTAATTCCAATATTGTTTGCTTTCCTTACCTTTTGAATTCAGTGGTAGTTTATACGTACAGGAACACAATCACCATGCATGACTATCCCCCTCCCACTAAAAAAAAAAAAAAAAAAATCGTACAATCATTGAAAATTTACGTTGTTCGCCGAGGAAAAAATAAATAAAACTTCACGTTGGCATCAGTGGTATTGCCAAAGTAGCCCTCCACCCCCTCCACCCAAACCTTCTGTAAACCTCCCCGGCATGAATCATTCTAAAACAGAGCAAAACAAAGAGACTCAGAGTGGGCTGGAGGAGGGGGTTGGGGGGGGGGGGGGAGTTGCGGCCATGTTTTGCGGCCTCACTCACTCGGGGACTTTGATCTATAATTTGCAGGTTGTTGTGATAAGTCAGACAGCATTTAACTGGAGTGTTGGAAGTTGTCATCACTTAAGTCAGCTTGTGATGCTGTTGGTGAATTGGAGGTTACTGATTTCACTAAACTGCCACGTAAAACAGACCAAAGTCAACTTTACGTATATATATAAGCTACATACAGTCAGTATAACTTGTTTCTTGATATTGTTTGGGGTATTGTGTAGCCTTCAATATGCCGACAGTTTCATTGCCACTTAATTAACAAAGGCTGTGTTGAGCAGTGGTCGGCCTCCCTGCCATTGAGGTCTGTTTGATGATACACTGAGGAGTAATAAGTGGTACAGTTGTGGAATAGTAGTGTTTTACCTCTCTTGTGTTTTCGAACTGAGGGAAGGAATCTCTGAAGCATTTGAACCACATGATTTTCCGAATTTTAGTTTTAGTTTAGTGGGTAATAAATATAAACAATGTCCACACCTCCACTGTAGCGGTCAAAAGTTCGGTTCCTTCCCCTGCGTCCCCTTCAATAACATAACAAATGGTGAGGGTCTGAGAGTAGAATGAATGTATTGCGTTACTTTCACAGAAGTTTCATACACCGTCCATCATATTGTTTTTAGTAATGAGTGTGACAGAGCTTTTTTCAGTGTCTGTCCTAAGTAAAGAACGTGAATACAAAACAGATAATGATCATCCTCGTTATCATTATAATCACAAACACTGAGTGGTTGGTGTTCGCCTCTTTGCTTCCTCGACCGTTCACCCCAAGCAAAGACTCGAATTGGTCCACCATTATTCATGCCACAGCCAACGCCACGGAAAATGGGAGGCGGACTGTAGTGGGTTTTCTATTTTCTAACCTAGCGAACTCCAAAATAGAGGGGGGGGGGGTATTGCCTGCTGTGAATGAGGTAGAGGTGGTCGTGGAGGTGTAGGTAGGTAAGTAGGTGTGGTGTGTTCATGGTGGTGGTGATAGTGGTGGAGGAGGTAGTAGTGGTGGTGGTAGTGGAGATAGTGGTGTTGGTGTTGGTGGTGGTAGTGGAGATAGTGGTAGTGGTGGTGATGGTGGTGGTGATAGTGGTATTGGTGATGGTGGTGGTGGTGGTGGTGGTGGTGAGGCAGGGGTCAGGCTAAGGGGTGGTGGAGGTCAGTAAGGTCCAGGGAAGGGTCACACGAGTCACGGCCGCCTGCCCCCTCTCACCCTCCACCCCTCACCTTTCCTCAACTCTCTCCTCTACCCATTCCTCCTTCCTTCCATTACACCACTTGACTACTTTACCTCTTATCCCCTTTCCCCTTCTTTATCTCACCTATCCCATTCACCTCACTCAGAGCATCACACGAACGCATAAAATCACACACACACACACATTGTATACACAAGAACAATACCACGAGCAGCATTGTATATAAACTTTTGCATCCATTCTCCTTATACTTACTATGGGCCCAAGTAAGGTCAACTTGTTTACACGACATAAGGAACTGAGTGCAAAACAGAGAGACATTTGTTAGTCAGCAGAGCACCCTTTCATCACAACCCTACACACCCACGCACACACACACACACACACACATACAACACGCATAGTTTTATCTCAGGGGGGATAAAGAAGAACGCTGTGAAATGTCACGTAAGCCGATGCGATGAAGGGCGTGAGGGGAAGAAAACCACAGAGCTCAATATCCCCGTGGAAAGTTACACCGTTATCGTCCTTACAGCCCGTGGGTGGCCGAGCCTTGTCTTGAGCCTGGGAGCAATGCCTCACTTGGCCTCTGAGTGGACATAATAATGGGGTAAATATGGGTGTGTTTCGCGTCTGGGACGATGCTGGTGTGTGACAACTATACCGAGAACAACTGACAGGCGACTCGTGGATGGCCTTCGTCGCAGGAATAGCAATGTAGAGCTTTATATCGTCTTGCAAATGTTGGTAAAAATAGAATAGTTGTCTTGCATACATTCATATACCCATACAGAGGATATCTCTCTCTCTCTCTCTCTCTCTCTCTCTCTCTCTCTCTCTCTCTCTCTCTCTCTCTCTCTCTCTCTCTCTCTCTCTCTCTCTCTCTAAATCAAAAGTCACAATAATCTGGCACACAAGAGCAGGCAGGGTTTTAACGTTGATGTGATAATTCGTTAATGGTTTACAGTTGACCATGTGACCTTAGAATATGATGGTGGTACATGCTGTCGACACAAACCCAGGGAGGGGGCGTGGGTGGGGTGGAGGTAGTGGAGTTGTGTCGCCACTCACTCCACCAGCCTCATGTCCACCAAGGCTGTCCCGAGTGGCAAGGTGACGCCTCCACACCCTTGTTGTGCTACATGGAGCAAAATATACCAGGAAATTAGCTGGTGCTGTTGACACGCTTGTGCTGCGTCCTTCCTCGTCAGGTCAACAAATGTGTATTGACATTGTAAGGTGGTATGCAATGATGACAGAGAAATATATATATATATATATATATATATATATATATATATATATATATATATATATATATATATATATATATATATATATATATATATATATATATATATATATATATATATATATATATATATATATATATAACTATCAATTATGTTTATGGTTAACAGGTTCCACACTCAGCATTGCAGTACAGGATTATATCATTCTTCCATAATGACACACAGACAGAAGATAAACAAGATCAATATGCACTTTAACAGAATACTCATTACATAAACACAACAAGCCTCCTTAATTAATCCCCACCCCTCTATACTTTCGGCTGCAGTCAGCACACACACACAGCCAGTCTGTACATTACTACATCTGTCAAGAGTTTTTTTTTTTCCGGTCTCTGTTCAGTATGAGTTAGCAATAGTGTTATTAACAATAATTATCGTACAGGAAGATCAGATGTTCATTACGAAGGAGTAAAATTCCAAAGAGACACAATAATATCCCGAGAAAAATAAGAGCCAAATCCATGATAACAGGAAGAAAGGAAAAAAAAAAAAAATGAAAAAAATGAAAAGAAAAACAATGAACACGCGTAAAATCCTATGAGCAAAAAATTCCAAGGGTATATCACATGAAAAAATACCAATGATTTAAACCTTCATAAAAACGAATGAAAAATAACAGGATCAAGCAACCCACAGAAACAGTTAAAACAAAAATCCAAGAAAAGTGGAAAAAATACAAAGCTTAATCTCACACAACTGTACCCAGATTGAGGGAGCTTGAGGCAATCACGAAGACCCCCCACACCTGACCACCACCATTACAACCACTACTACTACCACCTCTACCACTACTACTACTACCACCACCACTTCTACCACTCCTACCACCACCACCACCACCTCTACCACTCCTACCACTACCACCACCACCACCTCTACCACTCCTTCCACCATCCCTACCACCACTAATACCACCACCATCATCTCTACCACTCCCACTACCACCACCACCTCTACCACTCTTTCCACCATCCCTACCACCACCTCTACCACCACCTCTACCACTCCTACCACCACCACCTCTACCACTCGTTCCACCATCCCTACCACCACTACCACTACTACTACCACCACCACCTCTATCACGACCACCTGCCATACCACCACCCACTGAGGAAGAAATAGACGTAACATTGGATGGTCCACAAATGCTCTCCTCTGAACTGAACCGAATCTAACCTAACCTAAGCTAACCTAACCAGTCTCAGGTGTAAACATCATATAGGGAATTAGCTGCAAAATATTGATCATGTATGTTTCTCGGTGGCACATGTTGCAATTAGTACCGTACATCATGCAATCTTTACGTACTTGAGTTTGGAGTGTACTTACTTATTATGCCTTGGACTGTACACTGGAGGAGGGAACTGAGCGAGGGGTTCAGGAAAAGGCGAAGCACATTCGTTTTTCCGCGATTCGTTCCAGCGCGCGCGTGGAATTACCGCAGCTAGCTAAAGGTAGGTGTTCCGGGGGGGAGAGGGAAGAAGAAAAGGGAGAGGGGAGGGAAGAAGAAGGGGGTGAGAGGGAAGAAGAAGAGGGGGGGAGAAGATAGGAGGGAAATGTGGTAAGAGCAAGGTGTGGGGAAGAAGAAAGGGAAAGAGGAAAAGGAAGAAGAAAATAATATGATGGAATGCTCTACACTGCACTGTTAACTTTTTAACACACATTTTGTTGACCCACACTGATGTTCTTTGATCATTACTATTACCATAAATCTCGTCAGTGGTGGCGTGGGGAGGAAACACCTTGTGGGGGTAAAACAAGAGGAGGAATGATTACAACTATGAAGGAGGGAGAGGGAGAGAGAGTGAGAGAGAGAGATCTACACCAGGCAATGTAAGTATGGCGGCTAAATACACTTTGGAGGCAAACATTAAATGGATCTGGGAGTGAATGAGAAAAGTATTATATGCTAATCGTTGTCAGGTTGCAAGGTGATGAAACAATGAATTATTTTTCAAGAAGTATAGGAGGAATTAAATTTTCTCTGTGGAGGGCATAGCCGACTAGGTCTGCATATTCTAAGATATAATGCTTTACGAGAAGACATTAGTATTGCCTTCAATAATCTTCAAAAACAAAGTATTTGATAGATAGTAAGGGAACAGAGAGACGTGGATGGACTGGCGAAGGAAGGACAGCGAAAATAATGCAACAGTGACACAAGTCCTCAAAAATGAGCTTGACTGTGTGAGGCCAATCTGCTGAATATGAGCTCAATGCAAACGATACATCGCCTGTCATCTAAAGTCATATCTTCGAAGCACGTTTTAAAGGGTATGTCTGATGAGGAGTGACGCTACTCTTGTTGTTGTGGGTGGTGCTGGGATGCCTTCATGGTGGTCGTGATGGTGTCGACGTGGCTGGCTATCCGTCATGGTTAACAAAGGTTAGTGACAGCTATACATAACAGCCTCGAGGTACAGTCTCCTTGCGACCTCCTCTGGGTGTTTGGTCGGCAGGGTCACACTCCTTGCTTGCGACAGAAGAGGATAATTTGACAACATTTGTGGTCAGGACAACCCAGTGTTCAAGGAATGCGACACCACTAGAGTTTCATGTCGTCATTCTGACCTCCTCTCAAAATATTATAATAATTTTTGGTGTTTTAAGATAATGCTTGCCTTCATTTCGTCCAGGGTCAGTCTAATCCACCTTTCTCTCTTTTTTTCTCTCTGAATATATTATTAAACATGACATGTAACAAATCATCCTATGCTTTTAGTAAGTGAAAAATAATGTCCTTTACATTTACAAGGTTTAAATCTTAGTCCCTCTTTGTATGAAGAACTTATATTTCTGTTTGCTTATTTAAACTTTTAGCAAATAAAGTGAGTTAGTTAAATGGCATCATAACCTCAATTGTGGTAGGTTGGTGACAATAGGGTCGCGTCTCTAACATTAAATTACTGACACTCGCCCCCGCAGTGGCCGACACACACACACACACACACACACACACACACACACACACACACACACACACACACACACACTGTATACTTTGTGCAAAACTCCATGATAAAGTACATTGCAACATATATTACACAACTATATACTCAACTATGGTTGAGTATCTAGTGTACAGTTAGGTACCAATTTCACCCAAGCCGTGATATACAATAATCTACAAAGAATGTCGCATACACTACATTCAGAAAACCATTCGTTGTATACTCTAATGTATTCAGACTTGGGAACTAAAGTGTTAACTCATAATTATGTAGCTAAGTGTTGCACATCAGCATGCCTTTAACTTACTAAATTATATCAATATGGTGCTGCTGTATACAGAAAAGCCATAGTTGCTGACATGAATGACTTGTACTGATGATGTTCAGTGTAGTCAAGTCTGTCGTTATCATTGTCTATCATAATAGTTGTTTATTATTCGATGTGAGCAGATTGAGAGTTGTTGAGTGTGAGGAGAGTCGATGAGAGAGAGATGAAGAGTAGAGAGAGAGATGAATAGAGTAGTGCTGAGGTATAGAGATGAGAGAGTGTGTATGTGTGAGAGTGAGTCTGTGTGTGTGATGTGTGTAGAGAGAGAGTAGTGAGTTGTGTGATGTGTGTGTGTGTGTGAGAGAGGAGTAATGAGGAGAGAGTGTGAGATGAGAGAGAGAGAGGAGTGTGGTGTGTGTGTGTGTGTGTGTGGAGGCCGCACCCTACGCCCCCACAGTGAGGGGGTGATGTAGACTGAAGCAATGACGGACGGTGTCACTAGCAATTGTTGTGTGTTTAGCTGGCAACGTGCCCTGACGCCTGCCCTGCCCTGCCTGCCCTGCCGCCCTGCCCTGCCCTCTCTCATCCAAGCATTCATGTCCCCTCTACTACTTATAGCTCCTATTATTGCCACTCTCATTTTGTTCTTTCATCATCTATTTTCCTGATCTATCTATCTATCTATCTCTATCTCAGATGTCTCAATTGTTTTTGTCTTTATCTCTTCATTTTCTATTATTCTTCGTCGTCTCCCTCTCCCTTTACTCTCCAGCTCATTCCTTTTCTCACTACCACCTTTCTCTTTTAACATGCACGAAATTCTCCCTCGTTACCCACTCTCCCGCTCATTCTCCACTCACACTCATCCTTGACTTCCGGCACTTTCTCACTCACTTCAGTTCCTCATTTGAATTCCCACTCACTTCTGTGTAGTCAACTGTTGCCCTCATTCTCTTTACTTGAGAATTATTGCCATACAAACACCAACTTACGTATGATATCTTTACATTTAGTCATTAACTTTTTTGTGCGAATGTAGTCTCGATATTAACTTTCTAGAGCTGTATTTTTTTTTTTTTTTTTTAATGTAATGAAGGCTACTGATGCCTCCAGACTATGCCAAAACACATACTCCCTCATTAAAGATGTTGTTATGGCACTATGTGGAGGAATCAGTCGGCCCCATCAGTCGGCATTGTAGTAATAAATAATCATAGGCATATCAAAAGTTTACCAACCAAGCAAACATCAGGGTGCGATACCGTCGGACACTAGAAGGAGACTAATGTTACTTAGTATTCGTGGTATTGGTTAGATTGAATGTTAAAAAGCCTGTACAGTCACGAGCACTAATAAGTATTCAGGTGTGCTTCGAATACATAGAGATAGTAAATAAATGCACAATAAGAACAACATTGGAATTATTTCGTTGGTGAATTGGACTGTTAAAAGCTTCAACGAAAGCTGTATACTTAATAGTGCTCGTGACTGTACCTATAATTAATTATTAGAATGACCTTCAACAAACTCGTTTCATTCCCTTCTTTAAATGACCTATAACTGTAGCAAATCCTGTGTGGGGTGACTGCTGTCAGGGCTGCCACAACCACCATTTACTAATATAAAAAATAAATCTGAAGGTTCCGTTACTTGTCTAAACTCCGGAAATTGGCGTGAGCCTCCCCTCAGCTCAACCAATTATTTGTAATTACTGCTTCACATACTTTGATGTGTCATGCTACTGTGAATACTTTCCACAAAAAGTATAATTTTCGCTTTGCTTCACATTATAACGAAAGCTACCTTTTTCATCAACAGCTGAAAGCTTTAAAATAGTTTCTGGGGCGGTAACTTAAATTAACTTTCTTTTTTTCCTTCAGTTGTGTACAAACTGAATAATTACAGGCTTAGGAAAGACGAGTGGAATTCGAACACTTTTATGGGTGGGTGAATATATCAGAGCAAGACATGGCAGGAAATATATGAATGAATGGTGATTTCAGCTGCAGGAAGACATGTATTACAAAGAAAATTCCGTGTGTGACCCTGACATGCAGTCCTTCAACTCCCTGCTGTGTCATATTCAACCTTGGGACAACCAGTAACTAAACCTTCCCTCACATGGATGACTCAGTTGGCAACAAAATAGTATAACTGTGTGTGTCTTGTACATTTGACCCCAGTATTCTAAAAAAAAAAAAAAAGAACCATACAATTGACTCTTAAATCACAGCACAAGGTATTTTCTTTACTACAATTTGATGGTAATACAGTGAGTGACTCTAAGTGACAGAATGACTAATCCCAAAAATCAAGATAACTGCTATTATGACGCACATGTGTGTCAGCCGTGCGCAAGAATGGGAGAACGCTGTGCTCCATCACTCTTCCCTGAATACGTCGACAAAAAGGGCTTCTGCTGTCCAGGGTCAAGTGAAAATGTACGTCTGACAGGAAGTATCTGGAGGAGAGAGAGACAAAGGCCGCATGGACTCTGAATCGCAACCTTTTTGTGTACCCTGGTTATGACTGAAGAAGCGTTGAAATCTATAAGTCACGGCCTTCTGCACTCGAAAATCATAGAGAGAGAGAGAGTGATAGATAGAGATTGAGATAGCGATAGTAATAGAGGGAGGGATAGATAGATAGATAGATAGATGTTAGAGAAAGAGAGAGAGATAGAGGGATATATATATTATAAAGATAGAGAAAGAGAGAGATAAAGCGTTTTTGTCATCCATTGCAACAAGACAAAAAAAGGGTTACAAGGAGCAGGACCACCCAAGCATGCAGCTACCAACCAACCAACCAACCAGTCCACCGTTGAACACGCGCCACTTGTTACTCTCCATCTTGTTCATTAAGAAGGAGGGAGAGATTATATTGTTCAGATGTAGGGGCAGTAACATTAATCTTATTTAAATAATACTCCCATAGTTAACCGTTTATAATACCTTTGTAGTTTATAAATGTCAAATCTTTTCCCCGATATCTTGGCGGCAAAAGGGATCGAGTATTGAGTTAACTGTACAGCCTTGTATTATCTTCAGAAAATAACCCCAGAACGGTGAGGATTTTAGCGTGCTGTCTTCATTTATTTCTGTTCGGGTCTGCATGCGTCTTGAAAACATAATTATCTCCTGTGGTGGTCCAATTATCTTTCTGGGCTAAATTGTAGGCATTAGAGAACATTTTCATACTTACATCTAATTTTCCTATGTTTTGGCGTACAGGGGATCAGGAGTTAGGCAAATTTCCAGACCACAGGTTTTTTTTGTTTTTTTCACTCGTCTAACCGTATTAAGGTTTTATTACACTTTTGGTACATTGGGAGCTAACCACTAGCTCCTCCAATCTATGCTAAGAAACAGACCAAATTATGTAAGCTAAATAAGGTAACCTGTTTCTTGGAATAGTGTCGGGGAATCAGTTGCTCCACAATGTTCCAACCCTCTGCTGCAACACTCACACATCTCCCGTTGTCATCATACTCAAGGCCGGTCGTTGTTAAGGAGTGTTGTTCCATGTGTACAGCAGAGGAGAGACTAGACAGTTTTAACGCGGAATGGAAAGCTTACAGGCAGTCTAATTTCTGGTTGTGACGATGTGTGTGTGTGTGTGTGTGTGTGTGTGTGTCGTCGATGGTGCAAATGCTTCATGTCTCTGAGTAAGGTTTGGAGACATTAGAACTGTTAGTGCCGGCTCGAGCAAAGAAAAAACCCCATCACTCATCACTTTAATTTCACTCATGAAAATCTTACGAACGTCGAACATTTACATTATCGGCAGTAAAAAGACTCTCAATTGTGATTAGTGGGTGAGACGTGGTGGATGTGGCGGGGCGGGGCTGGGCTGGGGTGAAGTGGGGTTGGGGTGAAGGCAGGGGAGGGGAATGATAGGGACGAGGGGGCAGAGGAGTAGGGTTGGAGTTGGGGTTGGGGTAGGGGAGGGGACGGATGGGCAGGGTCATGGGGTGTCTGCCTGCACAACAGAGGCGCAAAGCCACCACCTCTGACCTCGGATGCAATTGTGAGAGAAAAGTGCGCCTTGCGTCAACTTCCCTCCTACTACTGACTCTGCGGCTACAGGCACTCCAGGCTAGAAAAAGGTGGGCCAGGTATAGCCAAAGTTGTAGTTGTGTTATTAAATATGTTTGAGTTTATCTGTATGGTAGAAATATATGTTAATTTCTCAGTACACTCCTCAGTTTGTATCAATGATTCGTATATAACATTTTTCTACACATTCTCTCTTAATATGTTGAAGTGCATAACGCAATTTCTATTCATTCTTTCCTAACTCCCAGAAAGCTAAAGTGTGAGAGAGATTCATGGCTGTGACCTTACTTAGTGTGAAGTATATAGTCCATCAGAGTATTATATAATATGGAATCTGAAACTGATAACTAATACTGAATATTCGTGACGATTAGGGATTAACGAGATGGTTCAAAAGCACAGTATATAATTCTTTCAAAGATCTAGTTAAAAGACTCTCGAATGTAATCAACACAGCAAAGCAATTCTGGACCTTCTTATATAACCCCCCAGGATAAACAAAGAGACGGATGCAAGTGAAAACAATATTGTTCTAACTGTAACTCTCTTGCACACAGCTGACTCATCTTGGGGTCAAATTATCCCTCTCAGAGACGAATAATCCAAACTTTCTACGAATTCAGGCATTTGATACACTCACACTGACAGATGAGACCAACTCTATTTCGACATACTTAATTAAAATAAACATGGTGTACCAATGGACTAGTATATGGAAGTGTATTATAGGAGTATGACTCAAGTACGAGTGAAATAACCTTGTGCGAGAGGGATATAAGGCGGACGGAAATTGGAATACCGATGTGAGAGGGCTTCTTTGTTGGCTGCTCACCAAAGGCAATAATTACTTCACCATCAACACAGGACGCTCATGGCACAGTCCACTGCAGAAAGTAATCATTAACTTTTTCTTTCTTACAGTAATTCTTGGACGATGAGTTTTCCTTAGATATAAAAATGTGTCTGATAATAGTATAAATCAATCATCTAAGACATGAAATAGTGTAATTTTTTTAATGTAACAAATGGCTACTTGTAGTAAGAACAATGATCTGTTTTTGGTCAGATAAAAGGGAAACAGTCGCATCATGTTGATTCTTTCCATACAAATACAATCTCATAGAAGTCAGACATTTTATTCAATCACAATAACTCATACTTACCAACTGTTGAATATAGATATTACTAAATAAACTACAAAGTACAATTGGACGTTTAAACAGAAACATAGATAATGACGCCATAAATAAGAGGTTTAAGATGTGTATTTTTATGGTACCAAAACAAAGCTCAGTGATCATCTAAGAAAATATTAATGACCTCACCAGTCAGTAGCCAGTCAGGAAGATAAAAAATTTTTGTGTTGATACAGAGTGGCCGAAAAAGTTTAATTCTAAATTCTATCCTTCAGTAGAAAGCTAGCAAGAGGGAAAAGGAAGGAAAGGAGGGAGAGCCGAAGGGAGGAAAAGGATTGGTTCGGGTCCAAACTCTTGATAAATTCCCCATATCTGTGCAATACCCCTCTACAGGTTCTTGTTCTTTCGTAACTTACATATATATTTTTTTTATTGTGAGCTTAAAGGACAACAACAAAAGCACGTGTGTTTTTGTTACCTCCCTTCAGGACGGCATTCAACACGAGCCAAGCTACTCAGTCTCATCTCTTGTCTGTCCAACTCCCTATGCGAAAATTAATCATTCATATACACAACTGATCAACTCTGGAATTCACTATTGCCATCCATCTGTTCTTCCTAATCAGAACTAATAATCTTTCAAGCGACAAGTGTCTAGGCATCTCGTATGAAACTGGGTATGATTTTGGACCTTTCAAGCAAATAGTATTTCACAGGTGGGGATAATAAGCAAGCTTTGCCTCACCGTTCCCAATATGGAAGAAAATCACACTCTAGAGGTGCCTTTCACTCGTGCACAGGCTACTGCATCGAAATCTCGTCTATTCACAGTTAGAAATGAACAGAGAAATAATTTACAGACAGCTGTATTCTCAACGCGACAAGGAGGGTTTAAGGTATGCCATTTGTTGCTTAATTATTGAAGCATTCAGAAAATTTATGCACACACACGTCACGAATTTGCACAGAGAGAAAATTAATGAAGTATGTAGAATTTTACAAATGTAATACCGGTATATCTCAGCAAGGGGGCCAGCCTTATGACTTCTGGTGACTTTATGGTCAGTGACGGAAGTTGAACACGATAAAGATGCAAATACATGTAGGTCCAGCAGGAGGCAGTACATGTGTGTGGGTTGAGGGGGAATTAGAGGTCCGGTTGAGTCACTTCCTCCGTCTTGAGGCCCTCGGCAGGTGTCACGGAAGGGCCCCACCTACCACCTGCTGCTGCTGCTGCTGGGTGTCTAGACGCACACCCTCACCCATCATTACTAAGTGAAAGAAGAAGGGAAAAGGAAATGCCTGGAAGCAGCAGAGAGACTCCAGTGACTTCATCTCATGGTCACGAAGGATATCAAGTATTGCGAGAGTTATCATGTTGATGTTGTTGTTCTCTTTTAATATGAAGGAGAAAATGAATGATTATACACTCACTATTGCCAGACAATAATACTTGTATCAAGTAAAACCAAGGTTGCATTATACAAAATTTATGTACTCTATGCCGTAACAACATCTGCAAATATCTTTTGGTATGTCTGCTCCACATAACGTCAAGTGGCCATTTCCAGCGCCAGAGTTTTCACAGTCCTTTTTGTTGAGACGTCAGTGTTGGTGAGTCTTGGCTGGAGCCCAAGTTGCCAGGTCGGGTGTCAGGGAGCTTCCACCCCAACCCTCTTCTACACTCCCCATCCCATCCACATTTTTAATAACTCTTTTCCTATGTTTTTATGCAGAAGGGAAACGAGGGATGGAGTACTTGTGTGCTGAGCGCTCCGACCTTATTCTACCATGAATTATTTCCCTCCAGAATGGTTTGAGATTACAGTAAATACTTTTAAAATATTGTTTATCTCTAAACGGATCGATTATTGAGTTGGTGATGAGCTGTACAACTTTGTTCTACAGTACCGATATTTAACAAACACTTCCATCCCCAGATTTGTGAAACATATATAATAATTAAAAAAAAAATAATCTGCAGAAAGTAAGTAAGTTATTTTCTGCATATCTGACAAGATTCACTAAGCAAAGATTCATCCGTTACCTTTAGATTATACGGATAACGGAAGCACAGCGTAAGCAACTGCATTGTAATTACATCATTAACATAATGGTCCAAGTTAAGAGTGTGAAATGGCAGTAGGAAATTGTGCTTACGTTATCAAATTAGATGGTTGGTTCTAGCAGCCATCACGCTAATCTTACTTGCACTTAACAACCAACGACGATTACTATTGTCGTAATCATCCTCAGTGACAGGCAAAGTTGAAAGCAAATTAACTTGCTTTCCTCTGTTACCTTTTCAGAAATGATGATCCAAGGATGCCTCAACCAATGCTGTGTGAGGAGAATATTTCATATATTTTTCTGGTTACTCAAGGATTTGATCTTGTTTGGTTAGTGCTATCCAGGTAAGCAGAAACCACAACTATTGGAATAAAATAAAAACAATGATGGATTCGTGTTGTCTCTGAAATAACTATAACATACAATGTGTCTTCTTTTCCGGCTGTAAAGACTAATCGTGACTATTCGATTATTTCCAATTGTCATATATAATGTAAAGATGTCAGCTGCGAAAATATAATGACTAGATAGAAAATAAAACAAGTCGTTCATTAAATCTCCTTCATAATTTACGACTACAGTTGCGCGATGATAGCATCAGAACACCTGGCAACGCGAGGTCAGGATGGGCGAGGCAACACTCAGTCCGAAATGACCCCGCTACTGGGTCAGAGGTCAGGCACAAATTACGGGGGACGTGACTGCAGCTCCCCTCACGCCCGCCCCCCTCCCCCCGACCCCCCTTACACCGCTACCTGCCACAGCTCAAGCAATCATAAATAAACAGTGCTACCAACACGGGACACAAGCGTTGTCATCCTTACGATACTCTAGTGTTGGATTTCCTGAAAATTTCATCTGCAAATTGCTTTTAATACGGATATCTTTCTTTTTCCGGATTCAATTCTCTCTTTTAGGGTTTAATTAATAAGAATACCCGATTAGACACAAAATTACAAGTGAACCATTCCCTACATCTTAAGACACTTGGTCAAAGATGTTTCCCTGACCAGTATTTTATTTACAGGACGCGCTTGATACAGGTATAATTGACTTTTGGTATAAGTACTTGTAATATTGAAAAATTCCATGGCTAGAAATAAGTAACAGCATCAAAATACTTAAGTAGTGTAACATTTTGCAGAAATAACTATTCCAAAATGGGCAGCGAAACTTGCAGAGGTAACCTACCTACTTGTTATCAATCAATGTATGTATGATGTATATATTATAATATTATGAATCCACGTTACAGGGACCTCCACATCTCCTTTAATAAAGAAGCATTTCTTTTGACTAACCACAACAATACGTAGGAAATATCTGAAGCATGATCCGCGCGAGGCGAGGCGACAGCACAGGACATCCGGGGTAACAGAAAAACTAAGGTGGCCACGCAGTCCACAGTGCAAGGACACACACACACACACACACACACACAAATGCAAATATGTACACATACGTTATACATAGATTCCTATTTACACCCAATTTAACGCTGCTACCATTCCCAACATACAGAGATATCCGTACACACACACACACACACACACACACACACACACACACACACACACACACACACACACACACAATACCTCAGTCGCCCTCTGAATCAGTCAAGGATGGACGGACAGGTGGTGAGTGTGTGTGTTGGCCGAGCAGGAGGAAGTCGATGATTTCATGCTAGACCAATAGTTTCTGCTTCAGGAATACGGACAAAATCTGAGGATGTCATAAGATGCCAAGAGACCGTAAAGATACAATCAGTGACGCCAAAATCTTGTAAGATGTTTGGACCCTGTGAGTCATAGCCGGCTTTTAATATTACTTTATAGAGATTTGTACCATCAGTTGAAATGCATTCAGACAGTAATTAAATGAATGGAAAAAAAATAATCTGTGATGAAAATTGTCGTCTCCCAAACGGCAGCGGTAATCCACGAGTCATTAATTAATCATCCATTTGTTATGTATTTTGAACTTTAATTAATTACTTTCCCAACAATGACCCTTCCCACAACACTAAAGATCCTTAAAGTATAATGTTTTGCCCTCTTATTGCCGTAATCGTTAGGCTTAATCTCTGGCGGCAAAACTCAAAACCATTGCTGGCATAACAGTAATAATTAACTCACACATGCTTTGGTCACAGTAAAAGTATCCTGTTGCTTAATATTACAGTGTCGGTGCTCCTATGTAACTTTGTCGCAGCTTGTCTCTTTGTTTGTCTCGATGGATCAGGTAGATAATATCAGAGAGTAACACCAAAAGGTTGAGAGGACATTAGTTAAAGCGAAGAGGCGGAAAATTTTTACTCTATGCTCTAAAACCAAACCAAGGACGAGGTGCTGAAATTAAAATGAGGGAAAATGCACTCTGGTTAACATTCAACAAGTGAGCACACGGACGTTTGAGTGATGGGTTTCCAACTTCGGTTATCTGGACGAAAGTCTGTTTCGTTCCAGAAAAAAAAAAAAAAAAAACTGATGCCGAGGTGTAAAGACATAATTAAAGAGTTCCATATGGTCGTATCTGGTTTGTGGTGATTGGAAGCCTTCCTGATAACTGGAAGATGGACCTAGTTATCCCTATCAAGAAAGGAAATATCTACTGACTGAAGTATCACAGCTAAGGAAGCATAATACTATTCACAGCACCAGGCAAAATCCTTATTCAGTTCTTGTAAGCACGTAGCTGTAATCACTCGTTCATTCTCGTGACTGTACGAGAGTGTGAAGCCGTTGGAATTATGTGGTTTGACCCATGACCCAGATACTAGAATTTGGAGACTAAGTTCAGTATAAGCTCTCTGGAGGTGAGAACATTGAAAATACTAGATACTTTCTTTTGTACTGATGGTGTATTCCAGTGCAATGGTAGTCTGACGAGGCCATTCATCTCCTCAACCAGACTATTCGTGATATCGACTACTCAAGAACATTACTTACCTCTGTCACTATCTCTGCAGCAGGAAGAAAATTAGCGTCTTCAAGGACACTAGTGTCCTCAGTGCTGCGGAACCTTTACACTCAAAAGGACCCTGAAGGCCATCTTCCTTGGTGGGTCCTTCACAGGATCATGGGATACATATATACAGAGTTCATATCCAGCAATATTTAAAGTGAGACTGACTGAAGGCCTGTCTGTTCTCAGGATAATCTCGGAACACCAACTTCATCTTCACGAGGTTGTAGTTGTATTTATATGTCAATATTATCATTATGTGAAAATATTCAATATTTATGCACTTATTAAAACTCTGCAATGCTTGGATAATTCCAGCGACAACATAATATTACAAGAATTCTTAATCGTGACTACCCGGCTCACAACCACTGTGTTATTTTACAAGAGAAGAGAAGGCGAGGGTTCAGTCACAAACAAAAGTCGAGTCCGCTACAACAAGGAATAATATTTAATATTTTGGTTTCGATTATTCAATTATTTTAAAGCAACATTGAATGGCTCTCGAAGGAATGCCAGACAATCTTAGTCTGAATTGTTATATATGGGAAATGAAGAATAAATAAGTACTCCATCACAAATCAATCGATAACCATAACCTCTGATGGCAGTAGGCACGACTTTTGCACCTGACTGTTCCATTGTGTTGGCCTGCCGTGTGTGGACTTCACTATTGTTATTTTCTTTGTTCCTGAAATAAGTGTTGGGGCGAGGCTGGACGCCGTGTTTACCCAGCGCTGACCAGTCGCTGCTCCACCATTGTTATCAGAGCCACACTCCCCCTCCCACCAGGTTTTATATATTCACGACACCACATTGGCATTAGACTCCAGCCAACATGCCTTCTTGGGGACCTCAATCCATGTACAGTCGCACCCAATACTTTGTGGTACAGCCAAGGTGAAAGACATATATGACTGCTCTGAGAACCCATCACAATACAGGGCCAAGCTGGGGACGCTATTAGGGACACAAGTCATTATAAGATATTGGTAAGAAAATAACAAAGGACATCATTACATGGGTACATGAGGGAGGTGAATAACTTCCACTTGTTCTCCGCCGCAGTTCATGGCACTCTCTAATGATCAAGTTGCCACTGTGAAATTTAGAACACTATCGGGAATGAGAAGTAGTTGTCTGCTTATTAAGTCGAAGGCATTTTTACTTACTAACGATAATTATATACTATAAACTCTTTCGTCACACGAGATGAAACTGGATTTTCAACTCTGAATGTACTCTGAATGTGCGTCTGTCAGCCCGGTAACGCCTTCATTTGTATACTTAAGGCCACATCTCTTACCTTATAATCCATGACCTTCATTCGCAGAAAAATTATCAAAAAGGTAAAGACAAATAAATGAAGTGGTCATCGTATGCTGTCAGCAACTATGTTTGTATTTGTTAACGTATTATATAGCTGTAACCCTCCTTAACAGGAAGCTAAACCTTGCAGTGAACCATAAAGGACTGTAGTGTGTACCGCTGTGATAAGCAACGGTGCTCAAGGACAGAGAGAGAGAGACAGACAGACAGAGAGACAGACAAACTATTACAACCACTACCCTCACAGCCGCCATCAACTCCAGCAGCCGGGCGAGAAGTCGGACTTGTCACGAAGCTACTCAAGTGTGTGTATGCAAAGTAGGGGGAGGGGGTGAGGGGGAGGGGGAGGAGGAGAGGGGAAGAAAGGGCACGGGAGGGAAACAATGTGAAGGGAGCTATCTTGAAGGAAGTAGAAGAGGAGGGGTGATTATTGCTGTTACTGAACGGTACAATTCCAAGTGTTTAAGAGAATGGCAATCTTTAATCTTAGGTTAGCTACAGTTAAATCAGGATAATTTTTCTTTTCAAATGATTCAGTCCCCAGGTGTTTCACATTTTCATATAATGCATTGACGGCGTATATAATATGGCTCTCGTTCGTTTGAGTCAATGGGAATTGTTAATATGTTCGAGTTCGATTACTGAGTGAATGCTTTGAGAGTATTAAGTTCTGTCGTGCTACGTCAAGATCGAGGTAGGTTAGGCTACATCAGAGTTACAGGAGGACACCAAGTCACATCAAAGTCTAGAGTGAATATCGAGAATGGGGAGAGAAAAGGGAGAGAGTTTCCCCACACCACCAGACATTTGGGAATACTACTCACGGGGCAGCTTTGTCCTCCGTACACAAGGTTGCTCTCCTACCTGGTCTGTTCACCCAGGCAGGTCACATCAGGAGCAAGGCGAGCGGGTCGTGTTGGCGGCAGGTCGTAGGTCATATTGAGTGGCACTCTTGTGTCATTTGAATCGAGTCAGGACTCTGTGAAGGACCCTAGTCGAACAAGACAGCTAAAGGAAAAGGAAATTATTTTGACTTTTGTCACTGAATTCAGAAATAACAAAATTATAAAAGAAATTATAATGATTAACACAGTATCAGATGATTTTTTAACTACAGTACAAAGCAAAGATGATTACGGTACTATGACATCAAAGTAACATACAAGCAACACGTATTCGTTCTAGTACATAGTTATTTTATATAATGCATATCAACCTTCACGTATACTGTGCCAGCATAAAGCCATACAATTATTTTGTAATACTGTATGTATAATATATACTGTATATATAATATATTTCTTTATATCTTAAATCTCACTTCTTATCCTCATCTTCAACGTCTCTTGCAGCAGTCGTCAGCTTCTTCGAAGTGTCAAAAATTCGGACGTGGGGAAAAATGTGATGAATAGCAATGAGACGAAGGCCTGGGCTCACGGAGGGTTAAGGCCGGTGTCAAGCACGGGAGGAGGAGGAGGAAAGAGGAGCTGTGTGGAAGGTCAGAGAAGGAGGAGGAGGAGGAGAACAGGTGTGTGGCGGGTAGAGGTAATGACGAGGGACTCCTTAACTGGCCTCCCTCCCCCACACACACACTGGCCTCAGTCTGCTGGTGGCTTGGTTACCAGGCTAAATAAGGAACCTTCAAACCAACCTTAGGAAGAACAAAGACTAATCATTATTAACCTACCACACAGACTTTAAGGGCAAATTTATATATGACCCGTTGCCAGTCTGGAAACTCACGAACACAAGAGAAAAATACCTCATGTGATTAAAAAAAAAAAAAAAAAAAAACTAGAATCCACACAAGAGATGTTTTGAAGATGTTATGAGTACGTGTTGGAGTTTGAGCTGCGTGTACAATGGTTCCCACCCTGTATTCTTCCTCTGACCCCCGTCGTCACCTCCTCCTCCTCCTCCTCTTTCCCTCCTCTATTCCTTCCTTTCCTTTACTCAACCCCAACCAACAACAACTCAAGTCCTCTTTCCACTCGTTTCTCCATCTCGACCATCACTTTTTCTCTCGTCCCCCTCCATCATCTCCTTTCCCTTCCTTTGTCTTCTTCCTCTAGTTTCCCTCACCTAAACCTCCTACCCCTCCTTCCTCTCTTCTCCAATCACCTCTTCCCTCCATCCCTTCCTTTCTCTCCCCTAACCCCACCTCACCCATCACCTCCCCCCCCCCCAATCACCCCCAATACCTTCACGTCCCCACCACCCTTCTTCCTTTCCTCGAGTTTCCCCTCCCACAATTCTCAGTCGTAAGGGGGGCCGAGGTCAACCCCATTAAATTGGTCAAATTGGTGCTGACATTAACCTGTGGCCCGCAAGGAGGATGGAGAGGAACAATTGGTCATTATGATAATGTTCGTGGACCACCCGCGTGCACTCTGGCCTCATAATAGCGACATGTAGGGAGGGAGAAGAGACTATAGATAGAGGACCAGATTTATACAACTAAGGAATATTGTGGCCACTTTTTATGACACTATGCTGAATTTCATTTCGCTATACTTCATTAATACATCATTGTGTTGATTGTGGTTATTTCATCATTATTAGAAAAAGAAAAAGTTGAGAAATAAGAGCAATTGTTTCTATACTTCTCAGTGACGTTCTCTGGTAAGTGTTAAGAAAGCAAGATAAAAGCATAAACACTTAGGAATCTTAAAGACAAAGGATGAATAGCAACCAGTGGACGGACCTGGTAACTACAGTCTCATTATCGGTAATTTCCCACTCGGAATAATCTGTCTGGATATAAACTTTCACTGCGAGCGATATAAAGCGATGGAGGTCAAGTGATGTTAAGAACCACCTGAGGGCAATCTGGTGTGAACGGATGGTGGTGATGCCTTAACTTTACACCCATTAAAGAGTTTACGAGAACTGGGTAAAGGGTTCCCAAATGACGCCAAATGAGACCCTATTAAACGCTACCATTGTCTTTAAGAGAAGGTGATAAACACTTATTATAAATTCACAGTACCATTACATTGTATATACCACTACATTTTCTGACAAACAATACATTTCCCCCTTTCTGCGGTTACACACACGCCCTTTTCTCTCCCCACCAACTGGCCAGATAATGAGGTTAAGCCGTCTACCTGTAAAGCCTCCGACTGTAGCCGTGATCACTAAGGACGTCCACACCCACACCTGTTGCCGGAAACGATTCAGTTAGTACGATATATATGTACATATAAACACTGATTTTTACTTCATCTTATACAGTCAGTATCATAGGAGAGATGACTGTGTAAATGCAAAATCTGACTCGTAAATTAAACTAAACACAATGTACGTGTAACTTGAATATAAGCACTATTTGAGAATGAGCACATACTGACGAAGTTTCGCTATAGGGCTTCTTCAGGCATAGAGAGAGAGAGTGAGTGAGTGAGTGAGTGGGTGAGGGAGAGATATATACAGACAGACAAACAGACACAGACGAACAGACAGACGGAGAAGGAAGGATGCTGGTTGGTTGGTTGGTTGGTTGGTTCGTTCACCTGAGTCTTGGCCGCAGGAATCTTTTAATCTCCTTGCCGGTGTTACGACCCAAGACGGAAGGATTACGGGCACTAACTCCTCACTTCCTGAACACACAACACCAGGGACACACAAGGGAAGGTAGAGTACGGGAGGGTCAGGTCAAGAGGGATAAGGGAGCTGACCAGACAATATGACAGACAAGAAGGGAGAAAAGAAGGAGTGGCAGGGAGGAAAGTTTTCAGGCAGGGTAACGGTGAAAGGAGGTAATGTTTTGCCGAACCAATTAAAATATTATGTAAACCTTAATAATATATAAGTATGTGTTGACGGTAGTAAAACACACACACGGGAGAGAGTGTTACTGAAGATAATCGTTCACTTCACAATAATAATATATATCTTGAAGTATCGAAGGGCATATGCAAGAACGTTCAAGGTGATGACGATGATGTAGTACCGGTACGATGACTTACTCCATAGACACACTACAGACAAACAAAGCCATCGTATCGGTATCACGCCATCGTCAACACCAAAGGATTTTCTTGATGAGGGGGCGTAGTTCAAGCTTTACGGTGCAGCAACTGGTTAAGGGGGTCGTCCGGGGTCCCTGTCATCCACCAAAACCACCGGCAACAATGACCTGCCAGGGTGCCGGAAGTGAAAGTGACCCCTGGAAGTCTAGTATTGTTTACACCCACACCACGCCGCAGGGCTAGTTGAGGTGGCGCTTATGAGGGCATGATGACCCCGGCTCTATTGTGAAGAAGAATTCCCAGGCATTTGACTTGTGTATTGTATCGCTACTGAAGATAACAATGTGCAGTGCCACCGCTATTTCAGCAACTCAATTGACTCTACATTTCCACATCGTAGGTAAGCTTGGTTGCATTTATAGGTAAACAGTCAGAAGTATTTTTCCTTTTATAATTCTTCTTCTATATTTGCAATCGTGGATTGATTGCGAAATTTAAGAAAGTGCAGCGTCGTTCTCAAATATTTAGAACTACCCAAGCATTCCAGAAATATTGGATTTGCAGCAGTATCTTTAACCACTTCAGCCTACGGTATATATGATGTTATTTGTTTTAGCTTATGTTGAAAGATTACTAAAATATGTGACAATCTCCCAGTGTAAAGGAAAATAGGAATCTCCATCTTGTGTGATTAATGAATGCAATATTCGACAAAAGTATAGTAGAAGATAAGATTTCAAATATTCATGACTATAGGTACATTACTTGTTGCATTGATATAACCTTAGAAGCAAATCATCAAAGTAAATACACAATATCAAAATCCACATGTCACAATGAAGGAGCGTACACCAGCAGATCTCTGAATTTGAGACACAAACAAAGAGTTGAAATGGGCACAGTATCGTGACCACTATCATCACGCTCTCATCTCGCTGGCATCTGACGGCGGCGGGGCAGAAGGAGGAGGAGGAGGAGCCACATCCGTGCCCCGAGGAGCCGTAGCGTCGGGGCCTGGGGCGAGGGGGAGGAGGTCAGAGGGCAGCGTGTACCCCGGCAGCGCCAGCCACACTAGGTGCCAGGGTCCTGGGACGACCGGGAGCTGCCCCTCACCCGGAAGACCTCCACTACCTGGGGTCAAGTCTTTATGGAGCCCCCGAGGTCTTGGCTGGCTTTAGGGGGTAAGATGATGATGTTGGTGAATTAGATGCTGTGTAGTGATTCCTCCAAACTGTGTAGTGATTCCTCCAATCTGTGTAGTGATTCCTCCAAACTGTGTAGTGATTCCTCCAAACTGTGTAGTGATTCCTCCAAACTGTGTAGTGATTCCTCCAATCTGTGTAGTGATTCCTTCAATCTGTGTAGTGATTCCTCCAAACTGTGCCACAAACCAAAGCACAAATCACTTTTCTTCCCTGGTATATCAGTATTATTGAGAAATTCATCGTCGACGTCTAGTCCTTATCTGCTATATTCAAGAACAGCTTGGTGGTGTACCCGACGGTACTAACACGACGGCTTTGTATTTGGTCATTGAGTGAAAGCCTATACCTAAAATTAACCAGTACTTGTAATGAAAATAATCATGACTTTTTTACTACAATGAGCCCTGTGGTGAGGACTGTTATCCAACGTTTGTCAGAATAAGATAATCAAAGTAGAGTCAACGCACTGAAGATGTTGTAGTACTGATCTTACACGATCGTCAATACAAACCTAAGTTGTATATTTTTTTTTTTTTTTCAGTCTTTGTAAGATTTTGAAGATTATTGAAATTCATATTGCTTTAGTCAGTTTGATCAAAATCATTTATAATTTCCGTCATTACAATAATACGATCGTCCGGTTTCTGACGCACCGGACACACGACCATGACGATGACGACAACGACAACAAACACCAGGAATATGACCCTTAGTTACGGTGGAGCTGGTGTTAGTGGTGGTGGTGGTGGTTTTAATGGTGGTGGTGGTGGTGGTGGTGGTTTTAGTGATGATGGTGGTGGTGGTGGTTTTAATGGTGGTGGTGGTGGTTTTAGTGATGATGGTGGTGGTGGTGGTTTTAGTGGTGGTGGTGGTGGTGGGTTTAGTGGTGGTAGTGGTGGTGGTGGTGGTGGTTTTAGTGGTGGTGGTGGTGGTGGTTTTAGTGGTGGTGGTGGTGGTGGTTTTAGTGGTGGTGGTGGTGGTGGTTTTAGTGGTGGTAGTGGTGGTGGTGGTGGTGGTTTTAGTGGTGGTGGTGGTGGTGGTTTTAGTGGTGGTGGTGGTTTTAGTGGTGGTGGTGGTGGTGGTGGTTTTAGTGGTGGTGGTGGTGGTTTTAGTGATGGTGGTGGTGGTGGCGGTGGTGGCGGTGGTGGTGGTGGTGGTGGTGGTGGTGGTGGTTATAGTGATGGTGGTGGTGGTTATAGTGATGGTGGTGGTGGTTTTAGTGGTGGTGGTGGTGGTGATGGTGGTGGTGGTAGTTTTAGGGATGGTGGTGGTGGTGGTGGTGGTGATGGTGGTTTTAGTAGTAGTGGTGGTTTTGGTGGTAGTGTTGGAGATGGTGTTGGTGGTATCAGTTCTGCTCGATGTACCTATCCCTTCTGCTCATACCATTGTTATCTTCACTTAATGTGTTGACATTAAATATGCTACTGTTGTTCCTGAGGCCATCACTTGTATAGAATCCTTGAATTCATTTCTCTCCAAACATAATCTGTCATAATAACGTCATGGCATTATCATCTGAGAGCAAAGCATCACGAATTTCTCTTCTGGAACATAAAATGGTTCCCTTGAGAAAACTTACACGAGAGGTGAGAAAGCTGATGTATTTAGCAATTAACTGAAGTGATGGAACCAGAGGGACTGTGTGCAGAAAATTGTTGTATGTATGTATGTATGTATGTCCAAATATGTTATGGTAAAATAGCCTCTAAAAATCCAAATAAACTATGCTTAAAGTGTAATTCCAAGAGAGATTGTTGAACAAAGGAAAAGTATAAAAAAATTCTCAAGTAATGATAGGAAAGAGAGATATAACAAAGGAGACAGAAAACACACTTACATTTCTCTGCGTCATCTTCATTCTCCTCAGTCAACCTCTCACCTCACTCACCCATTCTGCATGTAGTCGTAAATTCACGTAAAGCTCTTACAGTCCGGCTTCTGCATTTTAAGTTTCGAAGAATACTGATATACTGACCAAATAATCTAAGGAATTCGCATAATCACGCATATCGATTCAGCTGATTATTTCGTTACCCTTTCAGCACGGTGATTTCTATTGTAGCTAACGACAGATGAATCTCCCCAAAACAAAAAAATACTCAGAACTCAAATTGATCAAGATTTGAATGAAAAAAAAATGAGAGTAACTATCGTCTGCATAGGTTACATACCTTTGGAGTATTAAATGTTAAGATAATTGTATCCACAACTGGTTGTATCTAGTGACACACATAATTATAAAGACAACTGTGTATTAATAGCCAATATTCATTAACTCATTTTCTCGTGTGATGCGTTGTAATAAAAAAAAAAAACCCGTGCTTAATTAAGGGGGTGCGAGAATAGGGGGATAGGCTTGGAGGGGTTTAGGGGTGTGCGGGAGTAGGGGACAGGCTTGGGGGGTGCGGGAGTAGAGGGACAGGCTTGGGGAGGGGGGTTAGGGGGGTGCGGAAATAGGTGACAGGCTTTCTATCCACCCAAAGCCTGTCCCCCTATTCCCGCACCCCCCAAACCTCCCCTCCCCCAAGCCTGTCCCCTACTCCCGCACCCCCTTAAGTATACCAGGGCCGTGCATTCTTCGACCCACACCAGGCTAAGTGTCCCATTACCAACACAACATGACAAGAGAGTCCCACCCCACTGCCACGTGACATTAATGAATGATTGGGGGTAATGATGGAACAACCAGGTCTCTGTAATACTTTCTTAAGGAGATTATGTTGGGGAAAATAATGGGGACTAATGGTTCCTCCTCACTGTGCTAAATAAAATAAAACTGCGGTGTGTTGTATGTGGTGAGCTTTGTGTCACTGTGAAGAACTAAGGAGCCTCTAATTCGTCAACAACGTCTTGCCCAGTTTAAGCTCTTCTCTTCGACTATAAAGAATTAAGTTTGTTGCCTCATTTTTCTCGCCGCTTATGACAGGCTTTACTCTAAATCATAATATACTAAATTGAAACTAGGAGGGTCAATAATTCATACTCCAAACACCACAATCATGACGACTACCAATCCACCTACAGGGAATCTATCCACCTCGGTTGCCAACTCAATAATATATCTATGTCCGAAATTGTAATCCCAGTATCGGTGCACAAGACTTAGAATATTAGAATTTATAGAGTTAAAGTGTGTGCGAAAATCATCAGCGTATGTTTACACTTTTCACGTGTAAAATTATAATCTCACAAATGGTATGTTATTGCATCAACAACCTCATATAAACTGCTAAATTGGCATCGGTTCTTCTCTATACCCTCGATTAGTCCGGAGGCTGGGCTTCCAAATAATGGGTTAATGATACAATCTGTCTGTGTTTACTTCGTGCCACTAAGGGTTAAAAGGGCTTCCCGTTGTTAGTTGTCATAACAAGGTAGGCTCAAGGACCACACCAAATATTATTCCCAGTACCTGTTACATAATTTACTCACTTTAATTAAATTCAGCTTAATTTGGAACACTTTCAAGCTACCCAGTATTACAAATCCTATTCTCAAGCCATTCCTTTAGTAAAGAATATTTCTATGTATCAGCAATTTGGCACAACCTTACACATGCTACCTACCCAACGGAAGAACTTTCACCGACATGCATTACCTTACCCACCAGAAGCATGCATACTCACAGGAAATACCCAACAAAATCACTTTCACTCGTACATGCATAGTTTAGTTACACACACACACACACACACACACACACACACACACACACACACACACACATAGATACAAGGTTCCCGCGCCCAGCCGTACCATACCTGACCCCTGACTCGGCCCTCGTCTGGAAAAAGCTTAGTTGACTTCCGCTGGCCCCGCTGGCGAGTGAGAAGGGGCTAGACGGGGCGGGGGGAGACAGGAGTGAGGGAAGGGGAGTGGAGAGGAGGGAGAAGTCAGTGATGTGGGATGAGAGGGTAGGGAGAAGGAGAGAGGGATAAGGAGAGTGAGAGAAGGGTAGGGAAGAGGAGAGATGGGTTAGGAGAAGGATAGATGGGTAGGAGTAAGAATTAAAGAGAAGGGTGAGGGGATCGTGAGGAGTCAAGGGAAGGAGGAGAATGAGGGGGTCGAGAGGAAGAGTGATGGTGAAGGGATTGAAGAGAGGCAAAGATGTAGATAGGGCCGGGAGCAGTGGAGGTGAAGCAGGGTACTATAGGGGAAGGAAAAGAGGAATAGGATTAATGTGGATGTTGGTAGCGGGAAGGTGGTAGGGAGGTGAGTGAAGAAGGGGGGCAGTAGGGGAGGGCAGGGGTATAGGTGAAGCGAGGCAATGACGGAGGGGGTATGGGGAAGACAGAGGTGCAGGGGGTACGGGTATGAAAGTAGGGGGGAGTTGGAGGAAAGTGGGATAGACGAGTTAGCAGGTGCAGGGGAGGGGAGGGGAGGGGAGGGGAGGGGAGGGGAGGATAGAGGAGCGTGGGATAGCCAATGGGAAGAGAAGAGGCATTAATATTTGGAAGCAGGAAAGTAGGATGGAAACTGATATGAGAACAAGGATAAACGTGTATAAGGAAGGCAGGCAGTGGTGAGGCGAAGATTGGGGGAAGATACGTGGCATAAGTATAATTATTGATGATGTACAGATAAAGGAAAGACGGAAATTACTCGAGAGGGGGTGATGACGAGGATAGAATAATGAATGAGGTAGCTTATTGATGATAGGAAATGGGACTGTACGGTGGAAGAGTAATAGAGGCTTCGGGAACCACAGACACAGGAAAAAGCGAGGGAGACAAAGAAACGGTAGAGGGACGAGATCAGAAAATTCGACCTGAACGGGCAATTGGAGGAAACTGATAGTAGGATTTCACTAGGAGGAAAGTAACAGCTCTGTTGGAGAAGGACATTTTCCAACAACAGACTCACAATGACTAATGCACAGTGAGACGAAGAAAAGTTTGGAAATTGAAAGAGTGAGGAGAACAATTGCAAGTGAGAAAGATAAGGTGACAACGGAGAAGGGGAGATCAGAAAGATAGAAATGGAATGAAGTATGAGTAATGGGACAGGTGAAAGGTGAAGGAGGTTGAAAGAAGGGAGGAGATTGAGAGAAAGGTAGATCTGGTTGACGAAAGAGGGAGAGAAAAGGGGAGAGAATAATTGGGGCAGAATGCGTAGATGAGTGAAGGTATAATGGGCAGAGAAGTAAAGGAAGATTATATTGGAAGCATAGGTGATGGATGGATGGGTAAGGGTAGAAATGGGGGGGTAGAACTAAAAGGATATGGGAGGAAAACCAATTAAAATGAAGGAGTGGGAACAGACAGCAAACAGGAAATAATAGAGATGGTGGATAAGATGTAATTCATGGGTTGGTATGGTAGGTGAGGAGAGTACATACAAGTGTTGTGCAGAGGAAGTGAAAGGCCCACCATACAACATACAATGATATACCTACAGTCCCTTCATTACAGGTAACAAACTAAGTGCCCCGAGGAGAACGAGAGGAGAAAAATAAACACAGTATCAGCTAGGAGAAAGAGAGGGAAGGAAAGATTGCAGAGAAGGTACACGAATAATACAGTGAGGTGAGTAAAGGGGATAAGGAAGATAACAGGAAAAAAATATAATAATAGGGGAAATATATGAAAATATTGATAGGAAGAGGGAATGGGGAAAAGGAGGATGAATAGGGGAAGGTTGCAAAGGAAAGGAAAGGATGCATAAAAACGAGAACAACTGAGGGGAAAGAGAAGGGGAGAAGTAAAGAGAGAGAGGGGGAGGGGAAAGAAAAATTGAAGAGAAGGTGAGGTCATCAATGTGGCAAAGGTCACGGCAGAGGCAGGGGAAGGGAAGACAAAGTGGGGGGAAGAGAGTGGAGGGGGTCACAGGTATACCCTAGGGCAAAGGGGAGGAGTCAGTGAAGGGTTTAAAGGCAGCCAGTGGTGGGGGTGGAGGGGTCAGCCTTGTGGTGGGGCGGAGGTGAAGAGGGGAGAGCTAAAATAGTGGACTCGGAGGTCAGGACTGGGAGAAAATGCGACCCTAACTATGTAAGAGCACTGATTCCGCCTTTCCCCCTCGTGTTCAGATTGGCTACAGTTGACTGCAACAGTTCTATTCCTTCTCCTACTATTCGGTAACTCATAGTTTGGAAAGAACTTTTAATTTGGTAGTACATATAGTATTTATTGTACTTATTCATACACATAATTGAAACTGCAGGAGCTACAAGTCTAAAACCTTCTCTCTGATAATTATTAAAACCATTGGTGGGACTGAAGTGTTTCAGGCGCTGTGCTGAATCTCAGGTGAATGAACAACTCACTATGTTGAAATTCTTTTAAGGATGGAAAAACTCTGAGCTGAATTTCGAGACTATACCAGGGTGAGAATTTCGACATGCTTCAGAAAGCTATTATTTTAATAAGTTACTTTTTATGTGATCTCTTTCTACACTGAGAAATATTCATATATTCATGTATTTATTAACTGCAAGGAAGAGATTCTGAACAATCAGTAGTTTTCTCCACCTAGAAATAATAACAAGGGGAAACATTGGGATGATGACCCCATGAGCAAGTGACATTGCTAAGCATATGTGTGACAAGTTACAACAAACAACTACCGAAATATGTATGTATAATGTGTGTGTGTGTGTGTGTGTGTGTGTGTGTGTGTGTGTGTGTGTGTGTGTGTGTGTGTGTGTGTGTGTGTGTGTGTTGACCTTCATTAATTTACAGGTAACATAATTATACTGTATGACACACTGCAACTCTCATCAGTCAAGAGCCCTGAATGGTAGAGTAAAAAAGACATAAGCCCTTGAGCGTTCTATCAGTCCTCCTACGCCTCACTTCACACACACACTCACACTCCACAAAAATTACACAGACAAAAAATAATAGAAAAAGGCAACAATCTCATAAACAGCCAACTGACCTCTGACGATTTGCTTTTTACGGACCTTCTCAACTTTAGTCCCGCCCATGAAGTGAAGTTGTGTGTATTCTTTTAAACTCCAGCTTCTCCCCAGTAAAACCCTTTCTCGTTTTATGTTTTCGTTTTCAGCCCTGACCATTGAAGCTTATATATATATTTTTTTTTTCCCGCTCAGTGAAGCTCTATTTACTTCTCTTTTTATAACTTATGACCCTTTCATTGAAACTCATTCTCTGTACGATTATTATTTTTTTTTTATTCCAACTTCTCCTGGTCAAGATCTTCCATGTCTCTTTTCATTTTCTTTTCCATACCCATATTTGATGAATCTTTACTTATAATTTAGTTTTAGGTGGTATGTGTTAATTTTTATTTTGTTTATTTTTATAATATATTTATTAATTTTTTTTTTACTCCAGTCCTGTCCCTGAGAAGCGAGTTCAAATTTTTTTGCTACAGATTTCCAGGACAAAAATCAAAATGAATCAAAGGAGTAAGAAGTGCCACTCCTCACCACCTTACTTACGGTTTAGTTTTTATCGCCTTTTGAAATATTCGTGGCCAAACAAAGCACTGTTAATCTCCTGCTTCGGCGGTCACAATGAAATAGTTTATCAAAATCTCTTGGTTGACTGCGGTGATTATTCTGCGCCTGGTTGCATCGGGATCAAGGTTCCTACTGGGGTTTGGTGGTGAGGAGGAGTGAGTGGGGATGGTGAGGGAGTGAATGGGGATGGTGAGGGAGTGAGTGGGGATGATGGAAGTGTGTGGGAGTGATTCATGATGGTGATGGAACTTAGATGGGGGTGGTGAGCAGAAGGGAGGATAGGTTAGTTAGGTTGGTAAAAGCAAAATAGGAGAAGGGGAAAATGTAGTGGAGTAAGGTAGGGGAGCATTCTGGGCTGGTTGGAGTTGAGGGAAGGGACAACAACACGACGAAGGAAATAGGAAATAAGCTTGAGGATGAGACAAGTAGCTACATGGCTAAGAAGCACACTAGTATGAAACAGTGGTGGCGTCAACATGAATGAATGTCGTGGCTCCATCCTGAATGAACGTCACAGCATCCACTGCCTAGAGTGATGTTGTGTTGCTACAATCAACCCCCACAGTAAATGGCGTGCCTCCCCGGCGGGTATATGACCTCGGGAGCACTTGCTGTCCGCCCTAGGGTCAACCTCTGGAATCTAAACCCCAACCACTGGCTGCCGCTGACACCGACGCTCCCGCCCTCCACTGCTGCCGTCGACCCGTCCTGAGAACTAAGTCAAGGGTCAATCTCAGGCCCCGGGCAGCGTGTTTAGGTGGCATCGCCGGGGTGAAGGTGGTCACACCTGTTCTCACAACCAATGGACGGAAGCTGGGCAAAAACGTCTATTGCTTACAATGGGAAGTTGTTCTTCATTGTCTACTGAAGCAAGACGTTCAAATCAGAGGTTTTGATGTCGTGGTGAATATTTATGAAGGGAGGTTTTCTTTTCAAAACTTTTGCTCGATAGCAATGGCAAAAAGTTTTGTGTTTGTGGAGCGTAGTATTTGAGAAAACACACAACAGAGTATTCACAGGCTCTGTAGAAGGCATATCAAGCATTTTAACGATTTAATCTTCTTTCATAATGTTTGTTGATTAACTCCTAGTCAGTGGGATGGGTTAAGATGTCCGTATCCTGAGTGACGAGCCTGAAAGCATAAAAGGATCGAAGTGTCTATTGAACAGAGGCAGTACACCTTGAACTCTGAGGACCGGGAGGGAACAACGGAAGTATAGCTGGAGCCTGGTGGTGGGAGGGGGCCAATAGACTCGAGGTGAAAGTCACCACACTAACTGCAGACAAGAGGGTGTTACGTTGGTGGGGCGTGACTCTCCGTACATGCTAAATTTTCACCAAACTTCGGGTGCCTCCGCCTTTCTCCAACAAAACCCATCTTAACCTCATAGATACGACCGGTGTGGAGAATTTTTCATGAACTTTTCTATTTGTTTATATAATTTGAGTTTGTGTTGTACGTAAGCATACCGAGAACATACATTATATAAAAATTATATCCTGAATTCTAAGTGATAATCAAGCATTTCTTAGACGTTTTCCAGTCAACAAAAGAATCACATGCTCAGGTTCACAAATAACAGATTTTTTTTATTTTTTTTATTAAAGAATAGTTTATATTAAAACATGATTTTGTACCGAACATAGAATTTGTGTAACTGCCGAATTTTTGTGTAATAGATGTTTGTAATCGAGGAAAAGCTTTATGCTCGGCCTATATTCTGCCTCATTAATCACTCGGTACCGTCATCACTTCGCCACACGAAAGGTAACATCTCATAAGAAATTTGCACACTATATTATATGAGGCAGTATTAAATAAAGCCCGCGTGTTCTTTGTTCACTTGCAGTCCAATTAACCTTGCCGGAAGGAGATACTTGAGGTTAACACAATCACTCGTATTTTACCTGGCCAGGGGAAAATGTTAGGACACACACCATCATTTATTACACTCCAATAACAAAGATGATCTGAAGGTGTGACAGTGAATATAGTGTTACACATGTCACATTGAAAGAATAGAGAAGCTTCAGCTCTAATTAAACCTACTTAGCACAATAAAGAACAGACAAGTTAAATATATCATCAATTGAGAAATGAGAAACTGATACTGAGCTTCCAAGCAAGAATTATGTTAATGAATTTGCACTGAATAAGGAAGATCACAAAAATTTAGTTCGGATTATATTACATTACTCTTAAGTGTCACATTTATTTGTCAAGGGATGCCTTAAAGAGGACATTATTATTATTATGATAGGCTATAATACATATACTACTTCTGGTGAAAAACGTGTGTAGTTCGACACAGAAAAAGAGACCATTATTGAGAAGAGGAAAGTTGAACAGGGTTAGGTAGCAGCTTCATAACCCTGTTAATATGTTCTTCTCATGACCTAAGAACGATACATCACACACATTTGGTGGTGAACTTAAAGGGCACCGTTAACCGGGGTCCGAGCATGTTGTTGACCTGCCAGCAGCAGCAGCAGCAGCAGCAGCAGCAGCAGGAGACTTCTCGTCGTGGGAGCCAACAGAGTCCAGCCTGAGGACTCGACAGCCGCGGGTCATTATGTGATCTCTGCGTCTTTTGTCATGTTGTCTTCCTAAACAGACAGGGAGGATAATGAAATCTACATTTTTGCTTTATATACAGTGTAGTTTGAGGTTTTTCCTGCCGGATGGGTTACGACTCGGTTCATGGTCATCACCTGCTGGGGCCCAGGTGTCCAGCAAGACGCAGGTGTGGAGGGAGCAACTTCCGGGAGGGTGGGAAAATCGGTCATGAAACAGGCTCCTTGGGTCCTGTCCAGCGCCCCAGGTTACAATCTGCTTTAATTGGCGGCTTCGAGGCCAGTGGAGGTTGAGCTCTTTGTTATCATTCGTAATCAGGGGTCTGGAGAGACAAATCGGAACAGAGTTGGGAACTGAACTGCCCGCAAGATCACGGACAATGAGTTTGATTATAGACCTGGGATTTTATTGATTACGTCAGCATTTATACAGTCCTGCTACCATATGCTTAAGCACTCCTCCTTCATCACGAGTAGAAAAGTAATGAAGACAGCACGAAATAAGAAGTGGTTTTCTCTTCTCCCGAGTGCATCTGTTGTTTATGGACTTGGCAAGAACCAACACAATTGCCACTGAAGTCCACAATAGACCATTTAACACTTACAAGGTCGGGAAACTTATTGGTGGTAACGCTTAAGTGGGAGTCATTATTATGTTCACTGGTAGGAATCCTAAATGCCAAGCCTGAGAGTGTTAACAACATCACTACCTGAGTACGATACACATAACAATGATGATGCAGCAGCCGTATCCGTCGAGCACACCCACCCACCCATCCACCCACCGACCGACCGACCGACCAGCCAGCCCTCAAGATGTGCAAGGAACAAAGCCACATTAATCACAGTGGAGGTCCGGGGAAGTAGCAGGCTGCCAGACTCTGCAATTGCCTCACCAACCCGGCGGCCCAGTGGTCAAGGGTCGCCACAGGTCACTCACACTCACACACACACACACACACACACACACACACACACACACACACACACACACACACACACACCCGCCACCGCGGGGGCAACAACTAGGAGACAGACCCCCCCCCCTTCTCAAAACCCCCCGAGGCGACGACGGTGTGAGTTGAGTACCCACGGCGCCGGCGGAGTCCTGAACTAGTGAGAACTTGGTTGGGACCTGACCCTGGGGGCGCTCACACCAGGCACCCACCTACCTACCTATCTTCCCTCCCTCTCTCCCTCCTTCCCTCTCATGCACTCCTGGCAAGCAAGCAGGTCCCATCCAGAGCCTGGTCCAATTCCTGTTTCATCTCTCTCACACCACGTTGCCTCATGTACCCACCCTCCTAACTTCCTTCTATTGTACTCTCTGGCAAGCAAGAAAGCAAGCAAGTCACACACACACACACACACACACACACACACACACACACACACACACACACACACACACCTTATGCAGCGCATGTATTCTCAGGCAAACAAGCAATCAATTCGCAAATCCGTTCCTTCCCGGGTTCTGTTCCACTACAACCATGCAACCACAAACAGTCGCTGACCTAAGATTTTTCTTCCTTCTGTCCTTTACTTAAAAGTAATTATGCTGAGTGTTTGGATTTGTGGAGTTGTATGTATTAACGCTATTTTGTCCTTCAGTCCATTGACAAAACAGAGGTGGAGGGCGGATGGGAGCAACTGCAAAGAACGATGACTAATGTACAACGTATTGTGATACTCAATTCACTCTCAGGTAAACATAAGCCAGCCTCAGTTCGGGTTCTTGTCTCGTGTATGTACTCACTATGAAGACACATAGATGCATTCATTTTACCTGCCAGACTTTCATGCACTCTCAGGTAAGCAAGCCTCATCCATTGCCTTCCTGTGTACCTGTCTCGTAAAACTGCAGGCCACAAGAAAACAAACACGACTTGTACGCAGTATGATGGTGATTTCTCATCTTGAACAGTATGATTCTTTCCAGTGTAGCCTATATCGGATTCAGCAAGCCTCTTTCTTTGAACAAATATCCGATTAAATATTTGAGTCTCTCTTTAGGTCAATGAAGCCGTATAACAGTCAGAGATCAACCTGTCTTTTGATCTAGTGCAGTTAAATCTACATATACATTTACTCTTATCTATGGGTATTTGTTTATGTAGATAATTAATACTATGTGCATATAACTTTGTAATCGGGCATGTATGTGAATATGAATGAATGCATATGTTTATGTGTGATTCCACAAATTTCCATAAGCATGTTTGTATGTATATAGTTTCATTATATATTATGCAAATTGAACTTAAAGGCATACCATGCTCATGCAAATAATCTTACTTCGGCCAATCGAGATCTACATAATTTCTCCAAAACTATCTTCTCAGCCACACAATGAGTTAAGAATATACGACGAGAATAAGTAAGGCAACTTTCTACCTTTTTCTGTGTTGTGTATAAGCTGCAATATTATACTTTGACCGTCGCCATAATAAGAATAAACAATATAGGTGAAGGAAGGGAGAGTCTTTTGGTGAATCCTTGGAAGTCACAGAATCATATAGACACTATCAAGCAACAGGCCTCTTAAGTTAGTCACAGGTTAGATACCAGTTTTGTGGCACAGTGTGGAGGAATTTGTAGCCTCCAAATTTATCGAGAAATGTTCTTGATAAAAAACTTTAAGGTTCGACATTCATGATTGGCACAAATGAAAGATTTCTATTTAATGAGGCCAATCATAGTATATCAAAAGTACAATATATTAAAGTATGAAGTTAAAGGTGACTGAACCACTGAAGCACAAAACATGATAGATGAGACATGCGAGTTTCCTGAACCTGAGAACAATAATAATTCACTGTCAAAACTCGACTTTATTTACATCAAGAGTTTAGGAGTGCATTCCGACACGGTGTGAATACTGTCATCTTGTACCCCAGAGCCCAGCATTATGCCGGGTTGGGGACATTTACATTCATGTGGCAGAGGTAGAGTGACCGAGATATCTGGCAGGCAGGCAGGCAGGCAGACGAGGGAAAGAAAGAGAGAGAGAGAGAGAGAGAGAGAGGGGGGGGGGGGGGTAGGAGTTTGATATGCCCCTTCTCTTCACCTTATCTCATATCACCTCATCATCAGCTTCACTTATGTTGCTCACGTGAGGTACTGTAACTCAGTAGGTCCTATCTAATTTACTTAAGGATTATAAATGTACATGAATACTATACAACAAGCGAATATATTTTATTGAACTCTGGTTGACAATCTCACAACTTTTGGTTTTTGCGTCTGATGTACAGTTCTGAGAAGCGCATGATAACAGCAGTTGTCACCACACGAGGTCAGGTGTGATCAGACGTAGAGCAAATGAACAACCAAGCATCCACTATCTCTACCACAACCACCACCATCCATGCCCCGACAGACACTCTCACGCTCCAATTTACTCTTTTTTACAGGTGCAGTCAGTTGTCAGGTCTGGTATAAGGGCATGCAGGTGGGTGGGAGGGCCATTCACGACCACCCTAGTATAAGCTTCTCCCGGGTACAGAAGAGTGACGTAGCAAGAGGGGCTTCCAACACACACACACACACACACACACACATACAAACCGGTAGCTAGTGTACACATTCTCATGCACCGAGTGAGTGAGTGAGAATCAAAAACTACTACAGTCCAGTTTTTGTACACGCGGAAGGTAAAACCTCTGAGGCCCTCAATCTTGTATTACACCCCCGGCTACTGCATGCATGGGAGTCTATAGTCAAGGAGATAAGAGCACACTATAACCCTCTCACTGCCTACCTTTCTATCTATATTTAGAAATGTAAGCTCTCTCTCTCTCTCTCTCTCTCTCTCTCTCTCTCTCTCTCTCTCTCTCTCTCTCTCTCTAGTAAGACACATATACGAGCGCACACACACTCTATTTACCTTTATATCATTATATTTGTGTATCTGTCTGTTTATCAGTATTATTATATACGTGTGTGGTTATGTGTCAGTCAGTGATCTTGTTTGTCTATCTTTTACTATTATCTATATATCTATCTCTCTATCCTCAGGCGACCTGTCAGTATGATATCCCTTTGACTGATCATCGACTCTATATTGACACGAAAATTTATCACTAATTAATCCAAAAATAGTTCAGGATTCATTATGCCTAATTGGAGGTTCTCTGGCTGACCTTACTTCCTTAGTGCAGGCCTAACATTCTGTCCTTCCTCCTCTCCCTATGTCTGACGCCCCCTGCTGAGTCCCTCCACGCCTCGACACTTCCACATTCACCCCACTGACACACAACCCCAGACTATAATTCCCATGATAAACAACACAGACTATAATTCCCCTGATAAACAACACAGACCATAATTCCCCTGATAAACAACACAGACCATAATTCCCCTGATAAACAACACAGACTATAATTCCCATGATAAACAACACAGACTATAATTCCCCTGATTCAGAAACTGACTGAATACCCTGACTTAAAACTGACCGACTCCCCTGAATATCTCTTCTGAAAAACAACTCCTGACTAATTCCTCTGACTCCCTGTATCCTCATGACTCTCAACCCTTAGCCCTGACAAACTTCCGGGCCTCAAGACACACACACACTCACACACACGCACAACTTTCATCCCTTCACAGGCCCCGTATCACCTCAGGCCCGACCCAACCTTATTCCTCTGATAATTCCAACCCTCACTTCTCCCTGCATGGGCTTCCTGACACACTCCCTATACCACCTCGTCTTGAGCATCTACCTGACAACTCTTCCTTCATCTCTCTTTAGCTTGTTCCTGTGCATCTCTCTCCTAGTCCTTATCCCAGACCTACTGTACCCCCTGGCTCCCTTGACACCATTCTCGTACCCTCAGCCATCCTTACTTAGACCCCCTACAAGACCACCAGCCCTGATCCCTTTTCCTTCTTTGGTTGGTCTGTCTTAAACCCCTCCCTGACACTCCCGGTACTCCCTCACTCCACCCTGCCCGCCTTCACCCCTCCCTGTGTGTGGGTGGCAAAGTGAGACACAGGCCACTTCAAGGGAATCCTCTCTTGACGGTACTGATTCCTCCAAAACATACCATGAAACAGATCCTCTATTTGTAACATTGAGGCCGTCTGTGTCCTGGCATAGTTTGAAGGAAACTGTAGCACTATTTCGCCAACATGAGACTCTCTCCCTAATTAAGAAGAGTAATGTTTTGACGAATTGGAGCCCACCTATTCCTCCAAACTACATCAAGTAACAGATTACCTCTCTAAGATACTTATAAGTGGTCTGTCTTATGGCACGGATTAAGATGAATCAGTTGTCTACAATTAGCCGACAACATCATACTTACTCCTGATAAGCCCGACCAGACAAATGTAATACCCAACTAATTAAGGAACCCGTATTACAGTCAGTAGAGATAGACTAATTATTACAGTTGTACCATTGCGTGTTCAGCTTCATATATAGCGTGCATTCGGAGCAGGTAATTATGATCTATCAATATGTAACAGCAGCCAATTACTCAACAGCGATGTAAAATAGATGTGGAGAATGAATGTGCGAAGGATGCATGGTAAAGGGAAGGTGAGGGGGAGAAAGAATTGGAAGTGCAGGGTGGATGGATTTAGTTAGTGAGTGCAGGGGATAAATGAATGCATGCTTGGACAGACAGAAAGAAAAGAAAAGAAAGAAAGATCGAGTAAGCTAGGTGTGTGTGTGTGTGTGTGTGTGTGTGTGTGTGTGTGTGTGTGTGTGTGTGTGTGTGTGTGTGTGTGTGTGTGTGTGTGTGTGTGTGTGTGTGTGTGTGTGTGTGTGTGTGTGTGAATGGGGAAGAAGAGGTGGTGTGTGTGAATGGGGAAGAGAAGGAAGAAGGAATAATAAAACTGGTGAGTGTGAATGGGGAAGAGAAGGAAGAAGGGATAATAAAACTGGTGAATGTGAATGATGGAAGAGGAAGGAGAAGGAATAACAAAACAGGTGGTAGATGTATGTACGTATGAGCAGAGAGAGGAAAAGGCTGTGAGTATATAATGTGGGAAAAAGAACCAGGGTAGCTAAATGACCAGCGGCAACAAAAGTAATCGTGGCGAGGCAAAATGTGATGTGTGGGAGAGCAAATATGAGAAGATCGGTCTGTTCCGTGGCGTAGACAGGTGTAGGTGTGTGTGTGTGTGTGTGTGTGTGTGTGTGTGTGTGTGTGTGTGTGTGTATGTGTCTGTGTGCGTGCGTATGTGTATGTGTCTGCGTGTGTGTGTGTGTGTGTGTGTGTGTGTGTGTGTGTGTGTGTGTGTGTGTGTGTGTGTGTGTGTGTGTGTGTGTGTGTGTGTGTGTGTGTGTGTGTGTGTGTGTGTGTCCCCTGTGGAAGGAACAAGCCGGCAAAAGCAAGCAGGATGCACACATGGGTAGCAGAATTTTAGTGCGACCAGGATTTCTGCACCAGTAATATTGGGGTATCAGCAGTGATTGGAGGTTAACAAGGAAGGGGTGTGTGGTGGATCAGTGATGGGGAAGGGTGTGTTGTGGATCAGGGATGGAGAGGTGTGTGTGGTGGATCATGGATGGGTAAGGAAGGGTGTGTGGTGGATCAGGGATCAGGAGAGGTGTGTGTGTGGTGGATCATGGATGGGGAAGGAAGGGTGTGTGATGGATCAGGGATCGGGAGGGGTGTGTGTGTGGTGGATCATGGATGGGGATGGAAGGGTGTGTGGTGGATCAGGGATCGGGAGGGGTGTGTGTGTGGTGGATCATGGATGGGGAAGGAAGGGTGTGTGGTGGATCATGGATGGGGAAGGAAGGGTGTGTGGTGGATCTGGGATGGGGAAGGGAAATATGAAGTGGGGGTTGCTGTCAACGTGGGATCTGGTCACCAGCAGGGGGAATGTATGGGTCAAGAATTTAGTCTAAGTTGTCCACAGTTTTATGTTGTTTATGCGGTGTGGTGATGGGTGTAAGTGTATATGTACATGTGTGTGTGAGTGTGTGAGTGTGTGTGTGTGTGTGTGTGTGTGTGTGTGTGTGTGTGTGTGTGTGTGTGTGTGTGTGGTGTGGGTGGGGAGGGGACTGTTCGTCAGCGTGACAGGAGGGGAGGCGGTAATGGCCAACACACCGTCACTGTGTAACGTGAGGATGCCCCGGGGGTGAGAGGGAAGAGGTTAGCAGCCAGGGGGAAAGAAGGAACGAAGGCAGAATGTGGAGAGGTAAGGGAGAATGTGGGGAGGTAAGGGAGAATGTGGAGAGGTAAGGGAGAATGTGGAGACGTAAGGGGGAATGTGGGGAGGTAAGGGAGAATGTGGAGAGGTAAGGGAGAATGTGGAGACGTAAGGGGGAATGAGGGGAGGTAAGGGAGAAGAAAATATGGAAAGAGAGAATCAAAATATGAGGGAAAACAAAGGAAGGTAACGGAGAGAACGGCGATATGAGAACAAAGAGAAGTGAGGAGGACAGTGTTGAAGGAGAGAGAAAACATAGGAAAGTAAGTAAGAAAATTGTGAGGTGACTGAGTGTGGTTGGCTCAGAGAAGAAGGCAGAGGTGTGGGGGAAGACAGGGCAGGGAAAGAAGACAAAGAGAAACTAGAACAGAACTCAAACGAGAGAAAACGTTCGCATGAAGCAAGTTACATAGTCTACGGCTTTATCAACCCATATATTTCACCCTCACACTTACCACTATTATAGTTCAAGTCATATACATTCCTAAGCTTAGTTTTTACCTGGATCCATTGAAATACAATCATTTTTAGGTTTCATAATACTCAATCATCCTGTGAAATATAAACAAAGTATGTGTGTAAGTTAATGAAGTATCAGGTTCACTAACCAAAATCCAAATATATATATATAAATATATATATATATATATATATATATATATATATATATATATATATATATATATATATATATATATATATATATATATATATATATATATATATATATATATATATAGATATATATATATATATAGATATATATATATATATAGATATATATATATAATTTATTATAATATGTGTGTGTGTGTGTTTGTGTGTGTGTGTGTGTGTGTGTTGGTGTGGGTGGGTTGGTGTGGTGAAATATATATATGTCTAAGAGACTTCCCAAATAGTTCTTTACTGTGTTTTGTGGCTCCATTCCTGACCGTTCCTTCTTAACCCTTCGTAACCTGAGCCTGCAGCGCTGAGGAGAAGACGGGAAGGGGGTGTTGGGGGTGAAGAAAAGGGAGAGATGAGGGTGTGGTTGAAGATTCTCAGAGAATGAAAGAATGAGAGAAGATCCATAAAATCTATGCCATCTGTAACTGGAACTAAGGAGTGATAAATTATGAGGAAGATGAAGACTAAAGGCTGAGAGTGTGAGGAGAAAAAAGAATAGGGAAGATAGTGAAGAGTAGGAGGGGAAGCAGTGAAGTGGAGGGAGGGAGAAAGGAAGGAAAGTAGTAGAGTGTGAGAGGAGCATAAATGGAAAAGAGACAGACAAAATTGGGGGATAGAGAGGAAAACATGGACTGGGGAGGGAAGGGAGAGCATGAATGGGAGAGGGAGATAGTTGAAGGATAAAGACAAGAGGAGGAGTCGGTGGAGAAAGAGAAGGAGGAGAAAGACTTCTAGGACTAAAAGCACAAGAGAGTCTGAGCAATTCTTGAGAGTAAGCAGGAGAAGAGGAGAGAGAGGGGCAGGAAAGAAAGAGAGGAGGCAAGGGGGCAAGAAATAGGTAGAGGAGGCAAGGGAGTAAGAAAGAGGGAGAGGAGGGAAGGTAGCAAGAAATAGGGAGAGGAGGCAAAGGGGCAAGAAAGAGGGAGAGGAGGCAAGGAGGCAAGAAATAGGGAGAGGAAGCAAGGGAGTAAGAAATAGGGAGAGGAGGGAAGGGGGCAAGAAATAGGGAGAGGAGGCAAGGGAGTAAGAAATAGGGAGAGGAGGGAAGGGGGCAAGAAATAGGGAGAGGAAGCAAGGGGGTAAGAAATAAGGAGAGGAGGCAAGGAGGTAAGAAAGAGGGAGAGGAGGCAAGGGGCAAGAAAGAGGGAGAGGAGGCAAGGGGCAAGAAAGAGGGAGAGGAGGCAAGGAGGCAAGAAATAGGGAGAGGAGGCAAGGGGGCAAGAAATAGGGAGAGGAGGCAAGGGGGTAAGAAAGAGGGAGAGGAGGCAAGGGGGTAAGAAAGAGATAGTCGAGGGTGGAGGGCAGGAGAGGGGAGAAAGAGGGGGTAGAGGAAGGGTTAGAGGGTCGGGAGGGTAAGTAAAGAAAAAGCACCTAGGCCTACTGCACCCTTTTACACACACACACACACACACACACACACACACACACACAGACACACACACACACACACATACACACACACACCAGTTACTATTACCATCACGAAATACTCACACTGTCCTAAAAAAATAGCAACATTCATACTAGAACGATTATAATGGTAAAACTAAAAGTAAATCCTATCAATTTTTCTCTCTTGTCCTGCATTCATATTGATTAAAACGGAGAGTAATGAATGTGTACTCTTATTTTCTAGAAAAAAATAATATGTTGGTGGTGATGATAGAAGGGAGGTGTTTCGTTGCTGTTAGCCCGACTTGCACTCTCACTCATATGGCCAGCCAGTGTCTCGGGAGCTGAGAGGTTGTTTGTTCCTCTTAGTTTCATCGCGGTGGTCGGGCGATTCGTCTTCGTTTTCCCCCTGGCCGCTTGGTTGGTTGGTTGGTTGGTTCCCTCCTCCCTTCAGGCCTTCTCTCTCCTCCTGCTAAGGCCTAAGACGCTAGGGATATATTTACTATAACCTGGTTACGATTCAACCTTATTTTTGAATGGAGATACATTGATGCATCAACATAACATAAGTTACTACATATGATAATTACAGAGCTGTAAGACAGAAATGCATTACTTTAGCTAACAACAGTTACTGTACATGTAATAATTAAAAAAAGAGTTTGTACTGGCTCTCGTCCTGTCATCCCTTCCTCACACATTATATTAAGAAAACCTGTCAATAAACAGCAGAGAATATTTTCAGAACTGACGTATCATCAAGTGTTCATTCACTAGAGTACGAACCATAAACTTTAACCCTCAAGTTATTCCTTATCAATTTTCTTATCCTTTCTGGAGCAGCTTAGGCCTGCGAAACCCTCCTGACCCTCTCCTTCCTCCCTACCTCCCCTGCCAACTCTCCCACGCCTTGAGGATAAGAATTTATGCCTACATCTCACCCCTTCCTTTTCTCTTCCCTCCTTCTCTCCCAATACCAGTTTAGTGCCACTCCACTCACACCCATCGGACCGTATTCTAAGTCAAACCACAATGTAGCCAGATACTGGATCTTGGACAATACTATAAGAGTTGTTGGAGTTGTGGACGGTAACTTGGAATATATCAAACCTGACACCAATAACAGACCCGATGGCTGCGTTACTTAGGGATCTTTAAAAAAAAGCTCCAAAGTAGTTTTAAATACGACCTAATATGTTTACCCATTAGCTATGTTTATGAGGCCGGACACACACAAACGCCTCATGGTTACAAGGGGAAAGAAGATTAATTCCTTAACTATCAAGTCATTTCTCCACGGTTCGAACCTCATATACAGTTGCCTCGACCTCTGAATTATTATACATCTAACGTTGCTAGGAATAATATTTTGAAGGGACGGAAAAAGAAAGAGAAGACTGAGCGAAGGAAGGAAGGAAAGAAAGAGTGTAGGATAGGAAGGGAAGGAAGAGAGGAATGAGGAAGAAAGAGGAGGAAGTAAGATAGGAGAGGGAGAAGTAGGACGGGAGGGAGGGAAGGAAGGAGGGAGAGGGGGAAGTAGGATGGGAGGGAGGGAGGGAAGTAGGACGGGAAGGAGAGAGGGAGGGAAGAAAGGAGTGAGGGAGGGAAGGAGGGAGTGAGGGAGGGAAGGAAGGAGTGAGGGAGGGAAGGAAGGAGTGAGGGAAGGAAGGAAGGAGTGAGGGAGGGAAGGAAGGAGTGAGGGAGGGAAGGAAAGAGTAAGAGGGAGGGAGAGGGAGGGAGGGAGTGGTCGAGCATGAAGTAGACATAAAAATAACGCAACATCATTCCGGTTTCTTTCGCTCTTCATCAAATGTTCTTTTCCGGGTTGTCTTAGTAATTAACACCTCAGGATCGGCGTACGTCTGTTATTCCGGTTTTTCTTCTATTATTATTATCATCATCAAAATCCACGGTGGTCGGTGCTCGCTGTTCTACTTGGAGTTATATAAAACAATTACTCACACATGTATAAGATAATAACAAATATAAATTAATAACTATAATATAATCTTAGTGTGCTTTAACAATATAATATTATGTAATTTTAATTTTCCCGAGTATACAAAAATACATACATAAAAACAGGTTCTGGTTAAAAATGTATATGAAAACGGATACCTTAAAAAAAAAAAAAAAAAAAAAAAAAAAAAAAAAAAAAAAAGTAAAATAGCCCAGGACGCGACTTGAGGTCAGGATTTACATACCAGATCATGTACGAGAATAAACACGACCCTATAAACACAGTAAGGACAGCCCACGTGGGACCAGCCAGCAGAGTCAGTCAGTCAGTCATACAGGGTTAGGGACGGTGTAGCCTATATCTCTCTGTCCTTCCTCATCATATTTTCTCATGCCACTATTGTAGTCCGTCCCCTGCTTGTCTTGGTCTAACTTTGGCTCAGAGAATTCGTATCTTTCCCCCAGCATATTATTTTGCACTACCACTCGCCTTATATTATCCTGTCCATCCACCCCCCACCCCACACACACACACATCTCTTTCTCTCTTCTCTTACTGTGTTTCTTTTCCCGTTACTTCTTCTATTCTTATTTATATATATATATATAATTTTTTGTAGGTCTCCCCTCTTTTCTGCGTTCAACATTTTCCGTCTCTCTTTCTCTATTTATTTCAAACTTATTATTCCTGTCTGAGGTTTGGAGTTAACGGTGTCCTGGATATCATGCAGTATACAATATAATGCAGTTATAACCCAATAACAATCCTGAAAATGCATAGATGATACAAGAAGCATCGCAACTCTATGTTCTCTTTCTTTTCATTCCATTTCTCACTTCACGTCTCACCATAACTTCTCTGAAGTCATTTATTAATAAGGGGATATAATACACCTTTGGTACATGAGAGCGCTTTGATTCCTCCAACGTATACTAAGAGATATGTATAGATTAACAAAAATAATAGCGACCTGTTGCTTGGAATAATGTGGAGGAATTAGCTGCACCAGATTTACCAACACTATACCAACCCCTCAAGTCCCTTCCACCAATATCAAATACCAATACCAAACCAACATTCTCCTCTCAAGGGAAGTTAATTAAGTCATGAAAATAGTAAGTTAGAAACAAGTTATTACGTCATGGTCACTCTATACTTTACACTCAGGGGCCCTTAACTTAGGATTCGAATATCTAAAGTTCTAAACCATTCCCACTATTTGACACGATCGCAAAACATTAAAAAATACTCGTGTCTATCTATGCAAATCAGAAGAAGCCTCAGGGGGACTAAACCACTGAAGCATTAAATATGATAAACGCCACGTGTGGATATCCCAAGCCTGAGATGACTAAATACAAATTGATCACATCACAATATTATTTTATCAGTGAGATTTCAGGGATAGATGATAAGTAGTACGAGCTGCAGTGGACACATAAGGGACCCCGTGTTGTAGTCAGAATATTGGAGGTTAGTGAGTCCATCAAACATTGCCACGAAACACCACCTATATGGATGGAGGTTGTTTCGTGGCATAGTTAGGAGGAATCAGAAGCCACTGAGTCTCTCATACACGATCACAGGGTCCTTAATTAAGACTCGCACGGATACACTTGGAATAAATCAGCTTATAGATTTTTTACATTTTAGGAGGTTGATTGGCAGCAACAAAAATAAAAGATAACCGAAATAAAAGATAATAAAAAATAATTAAGATAGCCAAAGTACAGGAAGAATTAATGGTAAAATCCAAAACCTTAATGTCATGGAACTCAAAAATAAACCACACACGTACGAACATTTGTTGCACGGAAGTTATTTGCTGCTGATGAAGTGGAAAACTATTGATGATTCCTCCAAGCCAGGCTATAAAACAGGTCACCACTCGTATATATACTAAGTTTCTTGACATAGTTTGTAGGCTTCAGAAGTCATCCAATTCCACCACAACACATGATTCTCTGAAGTTTTTAGTTCTGACTAACTTCAGACTCTTGACTTCGAAAAACTTAAGTGGATAATAATACATTTGGTACAGTAGACCTTCTTGATTCCTCCATAGCATTCCAGGAAACAGGGCTAGATTAACAAAAAGCAATGGTGGCCTGTTGCTTGGAATACTTTGGAGGAATCAGTTGCTCCAGATTTACCAGCACTGTACTATACCCCCTTAAAATTATTGGACTTAACCCCCAAAACGACAAATTATGTTTTAGATAATTATTATGCCTCGACTAACGCAAAATGATTTAGGATGATACAGAAACACCAATGTCGCACCGTTTCTGCTGACGTGATTACATATGACTGACTGAGACTGTGCAATTGTGTGTGTCCTTATGTGTGCGTGCAAATGTGTGAATGGCGGTGCAGGCCAATGGGGCGTTTGTGTGTGTGTGTGTGTGTGTGTGTGTGAGGTAGTGACCGGGGCGGGAACCTGATCTCCCGCGGGGTCTGCAGCAGTTCAGTTGCTGGTCACCGACACTGCTCAGGGACCTCTTCCTCTCTCCCTCTCCCCCCTCTCTCTCTCTCTCTCTCTCTCTCTCTCTCTCTCTCTCTCTCTCTCCACAAACACGTCCTCCCACTGCTTTCACACACACACACACACACACACACACACACATACTTTTCCTCCCTCTCCTATTGACTCTTGCACCCCACCCTTTTCCACTTCCACCCCGCACAAGGCCCCACCCACACCCCCACACCCCCACACCTCCACCCACCCAAAACAACATGATGCCCCCCCCACCCCACCACCTCCTTCTTTCCCATGCTCCACCACTTCCTTTCTTCTTCTTCTCCCACAGCAGGACTTCTTATCTCGCCTTTTGTCGCTGTACGTTCGCTGTCTTTATCGCCACTATTTTACATCAGCTGTTAAGAAAACTTGATAATTTTGCGGCGCATTGGAGGCTACTGCATCGACCCAGCTTTACCAAGAAACAGATCACACGGATGTACACTCGCAATACAAAATTTGTATCCAGGTCTTGTTGAAATTTCGAATAATTTGACATACTAGTGAACCAATTACAAAGCTTATCCTGTTTCATATTTACTTGGGCTCGCTTAATATTTGATCAGGATATTCGAAGCAAGCCTGGATACATATTTTGGATTGCGAGTGTACTGTAGGTGGCATGCTTTGTGGCACTGTTTGGAGGAATCAGTGTCTTGGATATCCTCGACAACATGCTGCTTCCTCTCCCCCTAATTGTAATACATGCACAGAACCCCATGGATGGATGCAGCTGCTTTTGCTTCACCTAATAATAATAAGAAGAGGCGGATCTTCCCGCTGCTGGTGAGGTGGAGCTGCAGCTGCTGCAGTGCCCTCAGCTGCAGTTCCTCCCATTATTGTAGCACCTTCAGGGTCTGGATTGATATTAGTAAAAGATTTTCACACCTCGAGAATCTTGCCGCACATTGAAGTACCGCTGTGGTTTGTGCTTCGACACTGGATTATATTATTTCCTATGGCGTTTCATGGTTGCTGTCTGTAGCTGTTTCAAAATGTACTGTGGTTCTTTGTGACAGTCACTCTGAAGCATCAATACAGGTTAAGGACTCTTAAGAAAATAAGTTTTTTTTAGTTAGGTCCCACATCCTTCTATTTGCAAGCTATAATCTTGGTTGGTAATGGCAGTGCTGTTATCTGTTCAATTTTGTGTTAGCATAATTTACATACAAATTATTCCAAGTTTGATAGTGTTGTAAATATCCAGAACCAAGTCACTAAAAACAGTCTAAGCTGTACACACCCTCGGTCTGAACCCTACCCTATACTTGACCCCTTTATATAACCATGACTCGCCGCTGACAGTCCAATTATTCATTCATTTGTCAGTGTGATAAATTTGATCAGACTATTTACCATTCTGATTACCCATCATTGGCAACAGTTATCTATATTGATCAGATTATTAACCATGATCAATATGTCAAAAATCATAGTTTCGTATTATGTTTTTCTGCCACTAGTGTTCGAGTGGTGGAAGAGGAGTGGATGCATGCTGGGGATGGTGGAAGAGAAGTGGCTGCAGGCGTGGTGTTGGTGGAGGTGGCTGTGGTGGTGGAGGTGGTAGTGGATGCAGGCGTGGTATTAATGTTGGTGGTGGAAGGTTAGTGGAAATAGGTGTGGTGGTGTTCTTGGAAGTGATAGTGGTGGAAGAGAAGTGAATTCAGGCGTGGTGGTGTTGGTAGTGGTGGAAGAGGAGTGGATTCAGGCGTGGTGGTATTGTTGGAAGTGGTAGTTGTGGAAGAGAAGTGGATTCAGGCGAGGTGGTGTTGGTAGTGGTGGAAGAGGAGTGGATTCAGGCGTGGTGGTATTATTGGAAGTGGTAGTTGTGGAAGAGAAGTGGATTCAGGCGAGGTGGTGTTGGTAGTGGTGGAAGAGGAGTGGATTCAGGCGGGGTTGTGTTATTGGAAGTGGTAGTGGTGGAAGAGGAGTGGATTCAGGAGTGGTGGTTGTGGTAGTGGTAGTGGTAGTGGTATTGGTGGTGGTGGTAGAGGTGGCAGTGAGGGCGCCTTTGTTGTTGCCTCCACTGCAGTACCGCCTGGGGCACAGGAAGCCAGCAGGTCTTGTCCAGCAGGCCACAAAAACACGCCACCCCTCTCGCCCCCACTGGACCTCTGCTCTCAACTACACCTTTGGATTTATATATATTTTTTTCTTTTTCGTTGACTGATTTACATAGCTGAGGTGTACCGTAATTGCAACGTTGCCATGTGGGAAAGGGCATGTTACAGTTTATGGTCCACAGCCAAGGGAAGGTATATTGTAAGTGATTTAGATAAGTAGAGTCAATAATAACAACGCTTCTAGTACCAGATAACTTACACCATAAAGGGTATAAGGATAAGGGAGTGTGTTGTTGTTTTCACTAGGGTTGATTTATAGCTTGAAGCACATGCAGGCATCTTTCATTATACTTAATACATGGGTACATACAAACCTACTTACAATTATACATATATTCATATATTTATACATATTCATACATACATTCATTCCTTTATACATACATTCAAACATATGAAATTACTGGCGAGTGTCTTGTAGTAGTGAAGTCTGAAACAGGAAGTAAACAATCATAATACGAGGAAGGAAGGAAACCATACGAACTATAACAGGTTAAGACGGAAGAAGAAGGCAGTGATTGTTTGTGAGTGCAAATAAAAGTGTGAGCGTAAGAACGAGGGAAGGAGTGTCAACAGGGGCGGTGGTGAGGTCATACTCAAGATGGCTCCCTGGTGCCACCACCCCGGCCAGTCCAGCACCTTGCGTAACCCGACCCTGTCTAGGAGGCCGTCTCAGCTACCCCCTGCAGCCTGGCCACACCCCTGCCACCACTCATGCTGCCAACACCACCATCACCACCACAGCATAAATGTCACCTCTGAGGTTACTACCACAACGACCGACACAACTGCCGACAATATCACCTCAATCTACATCATCATCTTCATCACCACATCCTACCCTACCTTACCCTGCCTCGTATACAGCCAATATCAACTGCCAAGACAACATGCTCTCCTCACCATGACCACAGCATAGCTGTCACCTCTGAATCTGTCACCACCACATATGCCTAAATTATCCCTATAAATCACACTATCACACTACTTTTAAACAGCCATCATCGAATGCCAGAACGACATGCTGTCAATCACTACCACAACAACGATGTCATCCCTGAGACTCCCACTTCCCCCACTACTGTCCACACAATCACCACAACCCACACCATCACAGCACCTTACCCTACCACTACCCACATCATCACCACAACCCACACACCATCACAGCATCTTGCCCTGCCACATCTGCAACACTACCAGTCATGCTGCCATCAACCTTTATCATGATGGGTACACACAACACCTCTCATCCAGGCGCAATAAAACTATTACATTCTCACGCGAAATGTAACACCAACTTTCATTGGCACTTATGTACACATTTTTACTGTCTTTATTACTTACCGTGCATTATCATTTACACTAAGTTTCTTTCCAAATGAAGTACCAACGTCAACCAAGATAGTATATTTTTATGATAACAATAGTATGGATAGGAGAAAAATGAATAAAAATAAAGTAATATTGATGGTGTTGACGGGAAATTAATTAAAATTATAGTATATATTGGTGATATAAGATTGAAAAAAAAAACCAAGAAGCAGCATAAGTAAACTCCCTGTAAGAAGGAGAATAATAATATCAATAAGAATAAAATGAATAATAGGAACATGAACAAATCGGAAATAATCAGAGCAACAAACATACAAGAAATAAGAAAACACTTTTCGTTCTAGAATGACAACAGGCTCTGCCAGTTTAATACATACACCCACACCCACACTCGCCTCCACTGTCTCCCTCCCTCAACTCGTCTCAACTCCCCTGAATGGTCAGTCTATTCACCCCAAGCATACCCACCCACCCACCCCACCCACTATGCACCTTGCCCTCCGCTCTGGCATTCCTCTCTAACGTTACTGCAACACCATCATGCTCTCAGCTACAAGGGTCTTATAAAATTGGCCATGACTGTGCATCACCTTGGTACAGTACACCTGCCACTTCCACTCCCACTGTCAATGTCGTTTTTAAGTATCACAAGGCACCTCGCTTCCACTTCATCCTGCCTTGTCACTTCTTTTATCTCACCCTCATTTTCTTTACATCACTCTTAACCTCATTCTGACAATATTTCTGTACACTACCCTCTCACTGCATGCCTCACTTCAGCTTGTATCTCACTATTTAATTTCAAATATCTTTATCTCACTCCCTCATTGTCTCATCACTCCAAATACATAGTTATAATTTATTTTCCTCACCCCTGCACTCTGTATCTACTGACACGACCCTTGCCTCACCCTCGTACTGCCTCACCACAAACAAACAGTCCCTTTTATAATATACGCTGAGTTTATCTGGATCACCCTCTCAATGTCTCACCGCATGCAGTCCACCCTGGTCCATGCTCTCTGAACACTCCTACCCCATCCCCCACAGTGCTTACTTACCCTTACACAGTCCCCAAGCATTCAATTCGCCCTTGTATATGCTGACACTCCTACCTCATTCTCACTGTCTCCCCACATTCATTCCACTCATATATATACATGATGACCTAGCTGCTTTTTCTCCACACTGCATTACCCCTAAATCTCTAACATTGCCTTATTTGTCATTCCTTGTGCCTCGTCCTCACAATAGCTCTTCCCCTCATAATGCCACACCCACACACTTCCTCACATAAGCAGTCCACTCTTCCTGTCCCTGCCTGCTGCCACCCCCGCTCCTCAAGCCCGACCCCCTCTCTCCTACTCACCACAAGCCAGACTGCACGTGGCTACTTAGGTTACCGGGAGTGTGAGTTACATACAGCGGAAATTTAGTGTTTGCAGCTTCCTCTGCTTCCCGCTAAACACTGAATTCCTACTGCATGTGTGTGTGTGTGTGTGTGTGTGTGTGTGTGTGTTGACAAATTAAAATTATTCAGTGAAACTAGTATTGTACAGTACATTTTCAGTCTCTTTTATATGTTGTATTTTATTTCATACTCATACAAGACTTATAAAATTTATTTGCGTTGCTTAAAATTTAACAAGCACTCTCATCGACCTTGAGGCGTACATTGTAAGGTAAGGAGTACACCAAACTGAGGGTTAAACCAGTACAACCATGTCTTCGCTAATATAATGTAATAAGGAATGTGATACCTGCCAACCAACGCATTTCAAGAGATTTGCATTTCCTTTGAACGCATCCTCCCTTACAGGCTCACCCATTCCTTACGGCAACAGTTATATTTATGTGCTTCTCTTAAATAAGTAACATCCTGTACTTCGTCACTTATGCAGTCAGGTATGCAGGCAAGTAAGTATACGAACGTAGACGAAAGTTGTGCTAGTCTATAATTAATAAGCTGTGACAAAAAATATATCTGGAATAAATAACATATTATGCAATCACACACATCATTTTATATGAAGCATATACCGGTAACACAGATAGTTTCTCCCCTAATTACTTATGACTTCCCGTGGTTAGGAAGTCCATAAAACAATTAGATATAAGTCGAGGAGTGACCTCTACCGGAGGTGCCACGACCACCTCCTCCACACTCTGCTGCTCTTAACTCGGAGGCACAGACGCTAAGTTGTGACGGGGTGGCGATAAGGGAGGCACCAGGAGGGACAACTTGCCTTACTGCTCGCTAACTTGGTCGCCTCTCCTCTGATGCCGCCAGATAGTGACGCTGAAGGTGACGGTAGCGTGTGTGTTGACGCTGATAGTGGCGATGGAAATGTCGCTTCCTGTCTAACGAATGGTGGGATGTGAAACGCGAGCGTCAGACAAACACGGAAATTCTTGTTGGTTGCGGTGACAAGGTGACAAACGTGTGACAGTCGCTTGTTGGGAGTGGTAATGACTCTGCAAACACTGAATAATGAAAGCCCGGAATATGGAGCAATATCGAACAAGTCCACTACGGAAGAAAACAATAAAACATAAGTATGCCAATATTTATTCATAAATACTATTTTTTTCACACACATTATCCAAAAACGAAACCAATTTTTCCGAATCTAAGCATTCTACTTCGAAATTATTTATAAAACATATGTTGTCAAATCATTTTCATGTGCCCACTCTAGACAAAGAAACTGTGGTCTATAAAATAAATGAGCTAGATGAGGCTGACATTCGTGTATAAGAAATCTTGAAGACACATTATAACCTTCATAGTCTTTGCACATATCTACAGTAAAGTACATACAAACACGCAACATTGCAAGAGACACACAAGTTTTCTAACCTTTCACGTATACATAATGTGTGTGTGTGTGTGTGTGTGTGTGTGTGTGTGTGTGTGTGTGTGTATGTGTGTGTATCCAACTTCCAGGGCAAAGGTAAGAACAAAATTATAGACAAAAAACACTATTTGCAGTATCAGAAGATTAACAACAAAATGAGGGTAAATGTAGGAGAGAAGGTGGGTGGTGGCGACGATGCCTGGGAGATAGTGGGAGCAGTTTGTCTCCTTGGCATGACGGGTGCGGTAACTTGAGTCTGTGGCCTCCGCTCACACAACCAAAACAACCAAGAAGAGCCTCGCCGACACTACAGCTGGGGCCGGGATTACCACACGAGGGGCTTCAACACCAACACCACCACCATCATCAACACCAACACCAACACCACCAACCCCATTCCCACCACCAACCCCATCACCACTTACTCCACCCCCACCACCAGCTCCACCTCCACCACCACCAACCCCACCACCATCAACACCAACAACACCAACATCACCACCACCACCAACCCCATCCCCACCATCAACAACACCCCCTTCACAATCACCACGCCCTTTCTCACAAATCTCACACACTGTCAAACATGGACTGAGGTATCTTAGTGATTGTCAATAACTTTACTGTACCAAGTGGGAGAAATTAATGCATCCGTTATTTATTTGTTGATTTTGTGCTACATGTGCTTGGAACTTACTCAAGGAAGTGTATGTAACAGTATATTATCATGGTCTCTTATTACATAGATCTCCACGAGTAAGTTAAGAATAATGGAAAAGTGTGATGAGAATAATGTAAATGGCTATATACAGTCAACTTTATTCAAGGCAAATAACTAAGAGAAAGTTAATTGTGTGCGTTCCTGTGAGAGTGTGTGTGCGTTCCTGGGAGAGTTTGTGTGCGTTCCTGGGAGAGTTTGTGTGCGCTTCGGAGTTCACGTGCTCTCCAATGTGTGCCTGTTTGTGCGTTCAGGAATATTTCTGTGTACTGTACATAGCTATGACGTAAAGCCAGACGTGGTAGAGGGGGTTGTCACTCAGCCGCCATGTCGTTTCCGGCCTTTACCTGAGCCTGACGTAGAAATGGAAGGAAGAAAAGTAGGAGGTTTGAAGGGAGGAGTTGGAGAAGCCGTGGGTAGTGAAGGCAGAGAGCGACAGGAGGAGGAGGAGCAAGAGATAGATGAGGAAGATTACAGTCAGAAAAAGAGTCCGGAAAGCAAAAGGAGGGAGGGAAAAGAAGGGGGGGAGGAAGAGGAGCATAGAGTGGTGAAGGAAGAAAAAGAAGAATAGTGAGACAACTGAGACAGGGGAAACAGGGTGAAGGAAGAGGAAGAAAAATAAAGAGAGAGAGAGAGAGGGCAAAGGAGGAAGAAGAGTATGGTGTTATGGGAGAGGAAGGGAGGAGGGAGGGAGTTGTAAGGGAAGAGAGTTTATGGAGCGTTTTCCCCTAATGCTTCTTTAACGGCGATGGGGACACCCTTCCTGGCTACCTTGATTAGTGCCTTACCTGACCCAGCAACAAGGGTGGCGCCACTGTTACCACATATAGAAGCTGACCGCACCATCGCTTCTCTCCTTTCCAAATTGAGTAAACCAAAAACAGATCTCACAGTATACTGAATCGTATCGTGATGTTTACTGTTGTCAAAATTAAATGCATTCCATATTCAATAAAGGGATGTTTTCTCTATCACTGTGGTGTGGGTCGGGTGGAGGAGGCCACTGCTGAATGGATGACAAAGTCTGCTAGGCTGGTATAAGTTACTGGAATCTTATTGTATTCAATGGAAGCATTACGCTTATCGATGCAGAGAATATTTCAACCTTTGTTTTGTGTGTATTATGATCACGAACCATATCTAACAGTCCAGGTGGCCATTTTAGCGTTAACTGTATTTCGCGAACATTACATAAACACACTTATGTGTTCTTGGGAACTCGAGAAAGGCGAGGCACAGTCACGTAAGAGGATAAGAGCGTCCGTCACTCCTCAGGTTGCCAGGGTCAGAGGTCACGGGGGTAGAGGGTAGGAGGTGGAGAGAACTGGAGGAGAAGGAGAAGGGGGGAGAAGAAGGAGGGAAGGGGGGCGCTCAGTGTCACCAGGGGGCGGGAGAGAGAAAAGGCGATGGAGGGGGGGGAGGGGGGTCGCGTCACCGGGCTCGACATAGCAGCCCTGCATATAGGCCTAGCTTCGTTATGGAGGAATGTTAAAGACTTGTGTAACCCGACGATGAAGCTGCCGGCTGGTGTACTAGAGTGTCTTCCGCTGGACTGAGGGGAGACACGAGGAGATAAGACCGGAGCCTGGGACATTCCTCACTGACACCACCAACAAAACATTCCCTGCTCACTACACACTCACAAAAGTTACCAGCCTCACCAACGCTCACACACTTTTTACAAACACACACATAAAACAGCCACCAGCCTCACCACGCTCACCAACATTTTACACATGCACCCATTGGAGGAACTACTGTACTGTATATTACTTTACTTTGCCTGACTCTAGACAACTTTACTTACCCATTAATGATAGATAATTTGCTTTATAACTAACACAGATTGTGATTCTAACTTAGGAAAGGCTGGTGTAAGGCAACAGGAACTTTCTGTAAGCAAAGTCTATGATAATTGATTTGGCGTGTAATGGGCACCCGTACCTTTTTTTATCTTATGTACAAAAATAAATATAAAACTAGTACCATAAGGAGACAGGCAATCTGACTGGCAGATATACAAAGCAGAGAGAGAGAGAGAGAGAGAGAGAGAGAGAGAGAGAGAGAGAGAGAGCAAGGACCAACAACAAGCGTGGCCCCGAGTATGTACTCGCCTCCCAAGTAAAATTTCAGAAACCATTAGTGGCATAATGTTCCCACCGCTCTCCTCGGGTTCAAATATAGCAAACTGGTGGAGACGATGGCAGACAGGGTGACGGAGGCGAGGAGCAGCGAGGTACGGTGTGCTTGTGGACCAAATGAATAAAGAAAAAACGGTTTATGTACACATACGAAGGAAGAACCGTATAATATAAAAATGGCGAGAGATTAAGGAAGATAGTGTCACTGGGTACAAAATGACTGATAGAAAGATAAACACGAGCAAGGGGATCCCAGTTAATAATAGTAAAAAACGGGTGACATAAGACGTATAAGAAGAGTTGCTCTGCGGAAGAGACCCGAGTTCTCTTCTCTCAAGTTTCGTCCCCTCGACAGCGTCGTTTAAATGACCAACTCCCCTGCTCCCTGCCACCCTCTTCAAGTCTCCCCTTTCCTACCACGCCACCACCACCCTTCTATCCTGAGACCAGAAGGACCAGAATGCTTCGCCGGACACCTTATCTACCCTGGAGTTTTTGTCACGGTGTATGTGAGCTGGGAAGGGAAGAGTTGGCACCATTTATTTTTGCCGCCCCCTTCTTTGTCCGAGAGTCCAAGGGATGGATGGGGGAGCCCGGCTGACTAGAGGTTGGGGTCAAGTGGGTGGATGGGGACGGGTGGCAAGGGGTGGGGACGGGTGGGAAGGAAAGGGAAAGGAAGGAAGTGGAAGAAGAGGGAGAAGCAGAAAAGTTAACAAAAGGGGAGGGCTGGAAGAGATGGGGAGGGAATAAGAAATGGGTAGGAGTAAGGAGAGGAGAGAGGTTTGAGGATTAATGGAAAGGATAAAAGAGTGGCGGAGAGGAAAGGGGAGGGAAGGGGAGGGGAGGGAAGGAAATGGAAGGGGAGGGGAGGGGAAGGAAGGGAAGGGAAGGGGAGGGAAGGGAAGGGAAGGGAAGGGGAGGGAAGGGAAGGGGAGGGAAGGGAAGGGAAGGGGAGGGAAGGGAAGGGGAGGGAAGGGAAGGGGAAGGAAGGAAAAAGAGGAGGGGAAGAGAAGAGAGGGGTGAAAGGGAAGAGGGGGGGAAGGGAAGAGAGGGGGGGGAAGGGGAGGGGAGGGAAGGGGTGCAGCTCATGATACACTGCACCATCCCTTCGCTGCCTGAGGACGAGGTGAACGTGAAATATTACAGTCATTAGACGACAAGACTCCCTTTGACCTCCTAGTAACGTACTGTTCGCAATAGGTTTCCAATTAGCCACACCAGAAGAGAGAGAAAAAAAACACACACACACAATATATATTACCAAAGTTAATCTAAAGGTAATATATGCTTCCAATTAGGTAGAGGCTTCACTTGGTCTAATGGAAAGAGAAGTAACGGCTCTATTGTACTCCATCAAATCATTCTTCGTAAATCAGGCTGTCATCGAGGCCTCGGGAACCAACCGGTGTACAAATCAGCAAAACATTATCATGGGGGAAGATATCATGTGAGGCATACGTGAGTAATGAGGGAATGAAATGATAAATGTGTTCGTGATCAATCGTTCCTACCGACTCATATCATTACCAATCGATGGAATGTATATGTAAGGAATATGTTATGTATGGATCATATATAACTATGACCTGTTTGTGTTGATATGTATATTAATGTGATGTGTTGTCATGATGTATCCTGGTACCAAAATGTTCCCACGTAGGGTTGGCAATGGTTCAAATGGGAGTGTAACAACAAATGCCTTCGATTTTATTTATTATTAGTATTTTATTTATTTTTTTTTTTTTTTTTTTTTTTGAGGCAATACAAGTTAATATCAGAACCCAAATGATTAGGTGATACGTTACATACATCAATAATCCTTAAAGATAAAAAATAAAAATAAAGAGCATTTGTTCCTGACTCCACACGGGGAAATATAAAGCAAAACAAAACATATCTCTTAGCGGGATCCAAGGTTAGCAGAAATGATCACACAAGTCCAGGTTTTTCGTCCGTCTCGTCATAATCTTAGGAATTAATAATATATGAATAGATTGTCTTGCTCACCCAACCTATACACTCAGAACACAGCCATGGGTAGGCTATATGCTAAAAGTCTTATCGTCCTATTTTTGTGCAACTCTTAGCTTCATTATGAGTGTATGTTTTTCTTTTTGGGAACTGTATAACGAGTAAAATTGCATTCATAATTATTTTTGTGTAACTCTTAAATTAACTTAATGAGTGGTTGTTTTTCTTTTGGGAAGCACTGACGAGTAAAATTGCATTCATAATTATTTTTGTGTAACTCTTAAAATGAGGGTATGTTTTTCTTTTAGGGAAATGTATGACGAGTAAAATTGCATTCACTCATATACATACACCCACAAAGTAATATATGTATCTCATCATCATCATCATCATCACACCTTCACAACACCATTCCTTCCACACCACCTAAATTGCTGGTCGAGGGGGAACTTTTTTCAGTGACTGTAGCAGCGCAAGATCGAAGCTACAAATCGATACGAGATAAATAAGCGGTTTGTGTATCGAGTGCCAAAGGAATGGATGACCCAAACCGGCTCCTTACAACACAAACAGACCCCGTGCATGCAGGATAATCAACACCAGCTCGTCCATGCTAGAATTATATCCGGATAGTCTTTGAACGTATACAGGAGTTAAATGAACGTACCCATATTCCTTCTTCGTGAGAGAGTTTTCCAAAATTTCCAGCAACTATAATTATAATTTATGATTGGGTTAAATGATTGGAATCGTAAATATAAAATCTCTTAAGGGGGATATACAGTGTTGGTAAATCCGGAACAAATGATTCCTCCAAACTATTCCAAGCAACAGAACACCATTATAATTGTCCATCTGGTTCTGTTTCCTGGCATACTTTGGAGGAATCAAGGGACTCCAATGTGTCTAAAGTGTATCCTCCCCTTAAGAAGGCTTATTTGTCAGGGGGTTCTGTTAATTAAGGGGTTAGTAGTGACCGTAGTACAGTGTTGGTTATTCTGGAGCAAATGATTCCTCCTTACTATTCCAAGCAGCAGGCCACCATTCATTATTTTTGGTTAATTTGGTTCTGTTTTCAGGCATACTTTGGAGGAATCAAGGCGCTCTTAGGTACCGAAAGTGTATTATACCCTCTGAACATTAGTAGCAGCCTATACGGATTGAACACTTTCGCTAACACTTGAGCGACTTGAATCATCACTGCTCACAATTTTCTTTACCGTCATAATAATTCACTCTTATTATTATTATTGCTCTCACGGCGAGTGGAATTTTACTTTACTTTTTACTTTAAGGACCCTCTGATCTTGTATAGGAGGAATTGGAGGCTTCTGATTCCACCTGAACTTGCCACTAAACACGCTGTTGTTATATCGGTGGTGTTTCGTGGCAATATTTGAAGGACTCGGTTACCTCCAATTTTCTTACTATAGACACAGGTTCATTGATTGTTATTATGGGCTTTAGTGTTTTAGTAATCTGTTGTTGCTTCATCGTATCCATAGTGACCAAATGGACTGCTATTAAAGTTTTGCCCGACTATTGATATCACTGAGAGGAGTAAAATCGTCTGGTGTTACTGGCTGCACTGAAATTTATTTAATATTACAAGTATTTTCATCAAACTAAACGGGGAGAGGCTATAATACACCATAATCTCTACAAATATTTCAAAGCTGTATGTACTTTATATTCCAATATTTTATAATTTCACATTTGTTGTACATTTACTTATTCCTTCCTCGTACAGCAACTCACATGCATGAAGCCTATCCTGTGAGTGGCCTTCCTGACTTCCTGCATGGCCAGTCGAGGTTTCCCATGCAAATCTCAACACAGCGGGAGGTGACGTTAAAGAGACTAATAAACATTTTACTATTTTCTCACGCATTGAGGATGATGAATTTACATACCAACGTGCGGCGACTCTTTGAACCAAGGTCACGAAATGTTCAATAAAAAGGCATGTAGTGTTTATTCCTTTCAAATATCCTTACTCAGACGTGACATGAAGAGGGTTTAGTTGCCTCTTATATAGCGGCGACCCTCTACACGGCCACAACAACAACAAGGGGAGATTCTTTTGTTGGTGATCTTGTAGGTCTCACTGGTTCCTCCAAATTGTGCCTTGAAACAGATCTCTTATTAGTACCATTGAGGATGTCTGCTTTCTGGTATTGTTAGGAGGAATGAGTAGCCTTACAATTTATCAACAAGAAAATCTCCCCTTAAATACGCCGCCCCTTGAAAGGCAATATCTCAGCGCTTCGGATTACTGATGCAAAGGGAATCAAGAGTTTTGCATATCCACAAACGGCAAGATTAAAAATAATAAAATGCACCATCACCACCATCACCATCACCATCACCATCACCTCCTCCTCCTCCTCCTCCTCCTCCCAGCACCTTCCTTCATCACTTTCCTCTATGGCATCCAATCAAAATTAATTACCTTCATCACCTTCTTCTATCTATACTAACCAAAATTAATTACCTTCATCACCTTCCTCTATGCCTATGGTATCCAACCAAAATTAATTACCTTCATCACGTTCCTCTATCTTCCAACCAAAATTAATTACCTTCATCACCTTCCTCTATGGTATCCAACCAAAATTAATTACCTTCATCACCTTCCTCTATCTTCCAACCAAAATTAATTACCTTCATCACCTTCCTCTATCTTCCAACCAAAATTTATTACCTTCATCACCTTCCTCTATCTTCCAACCAAAATTTATTACCTTCATTACCTTCCTTCATCATCTTCCTCTATAGCATCATCCAGACAAACTACCTTCATCACCTTCCTCCAGCATCTCCACCACCTTCCTATTTTCGTATCGGAGGTAAAGGCTCTTCCTGGCAACCTCGCTGGAACCTCTGACCTCTTATCCATTTGTTTAGGTCAGGGAGGCTAAAGGTGACCCCGGCGAGGGAGGTCTCACGAATGAGAGATTCTTTCTTGCCTCAACTCCCTGAAGTGGGCACTCCCTCCCCTCCCCCTCCCCCCACCAACCCCCAACACACACATATACTTGCACATATCGGACCTCTGCCAGTTCTTCAATAATAATCTTCATCCTCCGTTTGCATTCTCATTTTCTCATTTTTTCATCTTCATCTTGAATTTCCCTTTTCCTCGTTCTTCATCCCCGCTTGTAGTCCCATTTTCCTCCGTTCTTCATCCTTCTCTTGTATTCCCTTTTTCCTCCGTTCTTCATCCTTCTCTTGTATTCCCTTTTTCCTCTGTACTTCATCCCACGTCTTCCCTAGTATTTCATTATCTCTCTGTTCTTCACCATCATCTGTGGCATTGTGGGTGAATTGGAAGACATTGATTGCAGTACTTCGAGTAATGCAGCTAAAGAACAGTATACTAAGGGAGTCTCTTCAGTGGTATAATTTGGAGAAAGCAATGGCCATCAATTCGCTAAAATATTATTACACCGAAGTGAGGAGATTCCAAACCCAATTGAGCGTCATATATATTTTATTTTCCCAAGTATTGATAGTTCTATATTTATCATGATTAAGATATTTTGAAATGCTCGTAATATAATAATGATACGATCGACCACCAATAAAGCCGATATACTTTCAAAAAGCACACACCACAAAAGGAAAGAAAACTATCTCTGTGTTTATCGACTGACTGACTCTCTGCTCCTTAAGGGACCCTGTGATGTAGTCAGAAAATTGGAGATACACGAGTGCTTCAAAGATTGCCATGAAACACCGCTATTAAAGAAGGAGCTTGTGTCTTGGCTTGGGTAGGAGGAATCAGAAGCCTCCAATTTTCATACACGATCACAGGGTCCTTAATGGGTTTGCCACGAAGGAATAATAATCACCTCCAAACCTCTCTTATCTTCACGGGGGAAAAAACGACACGTAAAGTACAAAATGACGCACACGTGAATCGACGAAGCTGGAGAGAGTTAAGTGAGCAGGTTCTGGACTCGAGTGTAGGATGTGTTGGGTTGGTGGGTTTAGCGGTGGTCGTGTACTGGAGACGGGGATGACCTGGCCTGCACGAAGAAGTATTTTTATTTAAATGCAACTTTTTTGCCATTTTTTGAAAATCAGAAAACTACAGAGCCATTTTTACATGTAAATTATTATTCTTAAGATACTGTTTGATACTTAAGTAGCATGAATTAGTGGAAGCTATATATTTATGTGATTGCAATAGGTTCTTTGGTTGGCTAAAAAACGACAAATTGTTTCTGTAGTTCAAGTATTATTTAACTGTTCCAGCAAAGGTTTGTTTGTATGTCCAGCTACTGAAGAGATGACATTACAATAAGTGTTAGTGTTGGTGATTCCATTGGCGTCACACCTTCTCCACCACCACCTCTCGCCTCCCTCGTCTCGCATTGTTGCTGGACAGGCTCCCGCGGCTTCAAGAGGTTCTCGATGGCTTACATGCAACGCAAATGGGCGTCTTATAAGGCACACGCGCCCGACACTCCCGCTGCGACCAGCCCGGTTTTACAGCCCAGCCGCCCATCCTCACGTCTGACCCCAGCAGAGGGACACGAGGCCCGACACTGCTCATGGTACTTGTGTCTGGCTGCTGTCTTAAAGTGATAGTAAACTTTTGGCACATTAAAGTGCCTTGATTCCTCCAAAGTATGCCAGGAAACAGGACCAGTTTGACCAAAATAAAGGTGGTTTGTTGCTTGGAATAGCTTGGAGGAATAAGTTGTTCCAAATTTCCAAACACTGTACTATATAGACCTTTAACGGGTACGGAAGAGATGGGGTTAATTTATGCCGTGGATGAGGACGAATGAGTTGAGGATAAATTACTGATTACGGAGGAGAGAGAAAGAATACAAACGTATAAATATTTGGTCAAGTACCTCAGTTGTATAAGCTACTGCCGACAAAACTCGAAAAAAGATGTCTATGGTGAAGACGCAAGCTTTCCAGGATAATCTTGGCTACTATGTAATTCACAACCAAACCGGCTGGAGGTAACGAATGCAATGTGGGCAATAAACTTCAATTTTTGGAGTCCGAGAAGGAAAAGGTAATAGATCCAAACACGCTAAAGGGGCAATTATTTTTAAACCAGTCATTTAAGGAGAGAGTATAGGCTAAAAGTCATGTTGGAGACGGTAAAAGTACGAGTGGTGATAGGATTTGGTTACATCCTCAACCATCCACACCTACTGCAAATGGATGTAAGAGTAAGAAGGACATTTTCGTGGCCATAAACCATTCCTTTTCCCATACGAACACAACACCTCTTCAAGCATTTGCACTAACTAGCCAACACTCATTCAAATATCAATAAACAGATGTGTATTTTGAGGAAGGCAATAACTTACACACACTACAGGCGCAACAAGTGAGTGACTGATTGAGGGACAGCAAAAGAAAGAGAGAGAGAGAGAGAGAGAGAGAGAGAGAGAGAGAGAGAGAGAGAGAGAGAGAGAGAGAGAGAGAGAGAGAGAGAGAGAGAGAGAGAGAGAGAGAGAGAGAGAGCATGTTAGCATAATACATGAGAGGTTGCCTGCGTGTGGAGGCGTGATGAAGAGGTCAACAGCGTGAGAAAATAATAAATGAACCAGACAG